>CM033641.1:25004213-25508859 GCA_019512145.1 Engystomops pustulosus
ATATATTTGTCTATATATATTACAGATGTAAAGCAAAAAAATGCCTTATTCATAAAAGTTTCATTTAAAGGAGACAGTCAAGGACAAGATTAAAACTTTTACCAAAATCCTAATTTCCCCAACCCTTTAGCAGAATCTGACCCAATAAGCCACTACCAGCATGCTGTGAAATGGGTTAACGCCTTCTGGTTATTGTTTCTTTCATGACCCAGTGTGGTGACATTATCCAGATAATCAACTTTGAAGCGAGGTTGTGTTAAGTCACGGAGAGTTTAGCGCTGAAGTCAAGCTCTCCTAAGCATAAAACAACCCCCTTAACATCCTTCACCAGACTTATAATAATAATAATAATAATAATCTTTATTTATAAAGCGCCATCAAATTCCGTAGAGCTTTACAAATCATAGGGGACATATACAAATATATCACATTACAAAGTACAAACAGTCATATGGAACAATAGGAGTGAGGGCCCTGATCACAAGAGCTTACAGTCTATGAAACTATACCCAGCCCCACTGACCCTAAGCCAACTATACCCAGCCCCACTGACCCTAAGCCAACTATATCCAGTCCCACTGACCCTAAGCCAACTATACCCAGCCCTACTGACCCTAAGCCAACTGTACCCAGCCTTACTGACCCTAAGCCAACTATACCCAGCCATGCTATACCTAAGCCAACTATACCCAGCCCCACTGACCCTCAGCTACTTACTCACAAACATATACTGTGCCCTCCATAATTAAAGTGGTTCTGAGGTGTAAGAACCAGCAGTTGTACCTACACCCCTCTGGTGCTCCGGTCCAGCGCTGTGCCACCATCACCCCAGTTCTATATGTATAGAGGTACTGCAGTGACATCACAACCAGCAGCCACTGCAGGGCCTGGCTGTGATTACACAGGCCGCAGGCAAAGGCTGCAGGGCCTGGCTGTGATTACACAGGCCGCAGGCAAAGGCTGCAGGACCTGGCTGTGATTACACAGGCCGCATGCAGAGGCTGCAGGACCTAACTATGATTACACAGGCCGCATGCAGAGGCTGCAGGACCTGGCTGTGATTACACAGGCTGCATGCAGAGGCTGTGTGAAGGGGAATATCTGTACATGAGCCTATAGTTTTATATTTTTTATACTTTTATATAGCTGGCAAATACTAAAGTTTTTCCTCCTCAGCAATATGCTCAGATATGTTACTTAAGATGGCGCCGGCATCCACACAGCCAACATATATAGTACTTATCTGTGTATCCGAGGGCGTGAGGTAGTAGTCTCAGGACTCTACGGGTCTGCGGGGTGACTGTCTGAGTGGTGGGCTCCTCTTTGTCTCAGCGCTACGCTCAGAACCGTGACACAGCAAGGAAGACGATTTAGTTTCGTTTTCAAACACCACCCCCGCTCCATCAGTCACTGATAATTTCTGCCTGGACAGTGAAGTAAATTTGTGTGTTGCCGTCTGGTTATTTAAAGTTGTATTGTGATCAGGAAAAGAATATTTAGAGACGTAACTAAGTAATGTCTAGTGACATCGGCCGTCAGAGTAGAGAAATACGCCATGACGGGTGTCTAGGCCTAAAATAAGGCGAGCTGGGGAGTATAACCCAGTAGGAACTTCTCACTAGGAGAGTTACCTGCATAGAGTACCGTAGTGGATACCGTTATTCTGGTTGGGGACCAGACCACCGTGTTAGCCTGTATATTGGTTAGGACAGAGTAACACCGTGGCGCACGTGTGGAAAGGATTTTGATTTAACGGGGATCGCTGTGTTGAGCGAGTGGCCACGCCAACATAGTACTCTATTTAGTTAGACCGAATGTTACGTCTCATGAGAAAGGAACACAGCCTCCCCCCGGGAGCACAGATGGCAACCCAGATAGTGGAGCAAAGAGAAGGAAAGAAATATGTGAAATATGCAAAAGACTTTTACAAGTTTGTAGAACAGCCAAGGTCAGGGAGATTACAGCCCACACTGTGGAAGACCATCTTAGATGGTAGTAAAGGGTCCCTAGAGGACAAGGGGCTGTTAGAGTCAGCACAAGAAAGGAGAAGGTGGCAGTGAAGGGGCAGAAATGACTTACGGATATGTAAAATGTGAATCACAAAGTGTTAAAAATTGTAATGAAAAAGATGTATCTAAAATGGCCGCCGTTCCTCTTGGCTCGCCACCGCCCTATAATGGCGCCGGTTCAAGTCCGGAGGGGTGGACATGTGACGTATGTGGAATTCAGAACCCAGTTGGGGTGGAGACTTGTCATCAGTATGGTGCTCCACGCCCACATAGACACAGCCCCAAATCCAGCGGAAGTGGGGCATGCCCCTCTTCCGGTAGCAGCCATTTTAAGACAGTTTATTTTTCAGTGGTGGCCATTTTAAGTTATATTCCCTTCAAGTCCCTGAAAGTTAATTACCTATGACCCTACTATTGGCAGCCATAAACGCTGGTTGTGGGTAGCAGTGAAGCACCATTGAAGGGCCTGAACAGGGCTCAGAACGCCGGCTGAGATGATTTCATCTTATTTCAGTTCTCTGTTCAGATTATTCTTGGATGTGCAACGCTGTTCGTTTGGGTATGGTCATCTCTGATAGTTAAAAATTTATTTGATCCCGACATTGCAGAAAAATTACTATAAAAAAGTGTTGCAACGTGTCTGGTACCTGCTTTCTGGCGTTTAAGAGGTTAACGAGAGGGAGATCTCAGGGGCTGTGTAGCTGCGTTTTGTTTTCTGAAGACATGTAAATGACCTTGACGCTGAAGTTCTCCAAAAATCTACGGTTCTGCCTGAGCTGTGTTATCAGTTTGTGTTCTGTTCTGACCTTGACGCTTACAGCATAACAGATTGAGCAAGAATGAGCCCCCCGACTGTATTACAGAGCCTAGGACTGACTTTTGTTCCTTTTTGATTAAAAACCAACTTAAGTGTATCTGGATTTTGTTGAGATGTTGGAGTCTGGCCAGAAGCTTATAGATAGTTAAGAGAATCCTATATGTCTGGATGAGATAAAGCGGAGACGGCCCCCACAGGGCAGGACAAGGGGAGTGGTTACGGGCAAGGATGTCAGCCAGAACAGTCCCCCTCTTCCAAATAGAGTTAGTGCTTTTCATTGTAAAACTCTCCTCTGCTAGCCCGATGATGATTTTAACCCATTCCCGGTCAAGGAAAAGGCCCGGAAAGAACAGCCGGATACATGTAGCATGGTCCATGACCTCCAAGCTGCCAATGAGTGTACTGAAGCCCAGTGGTCCCTAGCCCAAACTGGCAGCAGTCCCTGAGAGTGACATATTATTCACTGTTATTGATTTGGCAAATGTTCTCTCTGTGCCCCTATATGAGGATTGCCAGTACCTATTTGCCTTTACCAGTTCAGTATTCCAGCATACCTGATGTAGACTCCCACAAGGGGGGTAAAACTCACCCAGCCAATACCCCTCGGCCCTACAGGGAGTAGACTGGCAGACTGCCCCTTACTGGATGTTCTCCTTTCAGTATGCGGAGGACCTACTGTTTTTGTTTGCCAGGATGCATTTATTGACCTTATGTGTTTTCTGTTCCAGAAAGGTTGCAAAGTTTCCAAAGACAAGCTCCAGTACTGCCAGGAGAAAGTGGTCTTCCTAGGCCACTGCTTCTCAGCCACAGGCAAATATCTGGCAGAGGGAAGAAAGCTGGCAGTCCAGAATATGCCCCTCCTCCGGCAGTGGCCATCTTGGTACTCCTGCAGAGGCCCGGGTGCAGCCACTGTATCCGCTTCTGACTTCTTCCGGGGCCTACTACCAAGGCCCAAACGTATCGGAAGAGAGTTCATCCCACCCCTCACAGGCGCTAGGCCTGTTTCCAGTCCAGTATGACACCTGTGCTCACAAGAAGGGCGACCAGGATCAGCCGGCCCCTCAAGTCCAAATAACCCCTGAAATTTTGCAAGGGTCCCCACTCTACAGTCGCTTGCAAGATAGACAGCGGAGATGAGTGGGAAACTGACCCTCCCAAGTCCGGGGCCCGGCTCTCTACCGGACTTTCACACACCAAGCCACCGCAGCCTCCACTGCTTACCCCACAGGCACCCCAGAGGGGGAAAGAGGAACAGTGTGGACAGCAAACTACCGAACAGTGGAGACCCTGCAGTCCCAGATGAAGAAAACCACAGTCACACCCAGTGTTCCTAAACTCCCTGACCTAAACATGACTACTGTCACAGCAGAAGCTCCCCTGAAGAGCAAGACCCTCACCAGTGAACCTACTAGGTCATCCTGAAGTACCTGGATGCCTTGGCAGTACCGGACCAGGACAGTTACCAGTCGGGGTTGGACTTCTGTTCCCAGATGAAGACTTGGGCACAGTAATGCCTCACCGACCAGGCAGGTTCTATCCAGGACGTCCAGCAGGAAAAGGATGAACCTGTGGACAGGTACACAATTTGAGGATCTCGGATTCACCCTCCATAATAAGATCCAAGCCCACATGCTTGTAAAGGCCCTAGTGGAGGGCCTCCAAGATGAACTTAAAGACAAAGTTCTTGCCACTAGTCCAGAAATCCTATCCGCAGGATTCAAGGATGCTGTAACCATAATCAAAGGATTCCAGAAAGCTCAACATAAGGTGAAAGACAAGAAGAAAAAGAAAGTGATGCTGATGACCACCACTTCAATGAACAGTGACTCAGATGAAGAACCGGTCCCTGCCCCTATCATGGTACAACAAGCCTTTACAGGACCACCTATGCCTGTCAACTACTACTCTCAGCCACCAGTACCCCATGCATCTCATCCGTGGAAGACCCCACAACAGCAAGGACCCTTTGGATTCAACAACCAGAGACCTCGCCCTACCTGCTGGATTTCTGGAAGACAAGGCCAGGTCAAAAGAGACTGCAGGTCCAGACCCAGTCAACGCCCCCAAGATGACTACAGACCGCGCCAAAGTGGACCTAGATCTGATGACTATAGAGGGTCCCAGAATAGACCCAGACCTGATGACTATAGAGGATCACATGATGAACCCAGGTACCAGGACCAAAGATATCAAGAACCAAGACCACAGGATTGTATTGGCATTACTGGCACCACTGCTGAGTTTCCCTCACTATTCCTGTCCCCGTTGGACCTTTCCCTGATGTCATGGCTCGCTTCCTGGTGTCAGATACCTGCCCCGTCAACCTCTTGGGGGCAGACCTTCTCCAACATCTCAGAGCTTCTATCAGTTCTACCCCCCAAGGTCTTCAGCTTGAATTACGTAATCCCAAGACAGAAGAGGGAACAATGGACAGATGTGTACTTAGAGCTCTCCCTCTGATGCTTCAGCAAATTCATCAACCTGATCTCCTCTATGGAGTCACGGACCGGGTCACAGTACCTCAGTATCCTCTGAAAATGGCTCAATAACAAGGTCTCTCCACCCAGATTCAGGCCCTTGTCAAGCAAGGTGTTTTGGTCTACTGTACCTCTTCCTGCAACACCCCATTATTTCCTGTCCAGAAGAAGACCCCCAAGGGATCACCACCCAAGTACAGGTTAGTCCAGGACCTCAGAGCAATCAATGCAGCTACTGTATTGGAAACTCCGGTGGTACCCAACCCCAACACTTTGCTGGCCAGCATTCCACCCTCTGCGAAGATTTTCATGGTCATCGATCTTGCTAACGCCTTCTTCAGTGTACCCTTACACCCGGAGTGCCGTTATCTGTTTAACTTTACCTCCTGTGGAAGCCAACTCACTTGGACAAGGTGCCCACGGGGTGCCCAGAACAGCCCTAACCAATTTACTCAGGCTATGAAGACTGTCTTGTCTCCCTGGATTGCAGAGAATTCTCAAGTTACTCTCTTACAGTATGTGGATGATCTTCTCCTCTGTACTGACTCCAAACAACTGCTGGAGCAAGAGTCATTGTCTCTCCTACTGTACCTCTCTACAGCCAACTGCAAAGTTTCCAAGGATAAAGTTCAATGGTGTCATGCAAAGGTCATTTTCCTTGGACATTGTGTCTCTCAAGGGGCCAGACACCTCACAGAAGACAGGAAATCGGCCATTGCCAAGTTACCATTTCCTTCCACCATTAACCAACTCCAGTCTTTCTTGGAACTCATCACCTACTGCAGACAATGGATTCCGGATGCATCCAGGCTTATGCAACCCTTGTATGAGTGTTTAAAGTCAGGAGGACCACAAGGTGCTTCACCTCTGGTCCTCCCACATCTACAAGACTGTCACCACCAACTGAAGATGGCCATTTCCAGAGCGCCTGCTCTGGGACTTCCAGACTATACCCAGCCCTTCAACCTGTTTGTTTCTGAAAGTGAAGGACATGCAACTAGTGTCCTGGCGCAACAGCATGCTGGAGACAACATCCTATTGGTTACTACTCTTGCCGTCTGGACCCTGTGGCCAGAACATTTCCTACTTTTTTGAAAGCAGTTCATGCCGCCCATGCACTCCTAGACAAGACTGCTGACATCGTCCTGGGACATGACCTCATCATTCAAGCCTCACATGATCTGGCGGCAGTCCTTTCTCAGACCCAACCCAGACATCTGGCCCACCAGAGACACCTCAGACTTCAGTGTTCTTTACTTCTGCCTTCGCATATCACCTTCAAACGTTGTTCAGTCATCAATCCAGCCACTCTCCTTCCACATTCCAGGGGTGAAGAAGGTGACTCAGAAAGTTGCTCCAGAAGTTGAAGATCCTCATGACTGCTTACAAGTTCTTCTTGATGACACCTCAACACTTCCAGGGGTAACTACCCTGGAATTACCCCATCCTGACCTTGAACTTTGGACAGACGGCTCCAGGTTTGCAGATCAGTCTGGAAGGTACCACACAGGTTATGCGGTAACCACTGAAACACAGGTGGTGAAAGCGGAAGTCATACCAGCTTCCATGTAAGCTCAAGAAGCCGAACTGATAGCCCTCAAGGAAGCCTGTACTTTGGTCAAAGGGAAGACTGTGAACATCAGGACTGACTCAAGGTATGCCCATGGCATTGCCCATGATTTTGGAATAATCTGGAAGAACAGAGGCTTCATCACAGCCGCAGGTACCCCAGTGAAGCATGCAGACCTCATCAAGAGCCTGATGGAAGCTCTACTACTGCCTACCAAGGTGGCAGTGATCAAGGTAAAAGCTCACGGGAAAGTGAACTCCAAAGCAGCTAGAGGAAACGATCTAGCTGATTGTGCGGCCAAAGAAGCTGCCATGGGGAATGTGTCATCCGAGTGGCTGGAAAGGATCCCGAAGGAAAAACAAGAGATGACCTACCCCTGTACGGTATGGCCACTAGAGCCCAGAAGAAGAAAGAAGAAAAAGAAGAAGAAGAAGAAGAGAAGATTATTTCTCCTACCCTTGCTCAGTTACAAGAGGAACAAAAGATGGCCCCAGAAGAAGAACATAAAGCATGGAAAGCATGGGGTGCTGCTTATGAGAATGGACTTGTCTGTCTCCCTAGAAAGCTGTACCCCGCCATTGCTGCCTGGGCTCATGGGGTAATGCACAGAGGAAAGAACCAAGCACTAGGCTATGCCAAGAGTATTTTGCTCCAGGATTATCTACAGCTGTGAATGCCTACATCAAGGCATGTTCCATTTGTGCTACCTGCAACCCAGCTCCCACGACCAAAGTGCCCTACCAGCACCTGGCCAAGTCAGACTACCCTTTCCAAAGGATCCAAGTTGACCACATTCAGCTTCCCAAGTCAGGAAGATATGAATATGCCTTAGTAGCTGTGGACATGTTCTCAGGATGGCCAGAAGCCTACCCAGTTGTCAACATGACTGCCAAGCTCACAGCCAAGAAACTGATTACTGAAATTGCCTGCAGATTTGGAGTACCTCAGGTAATAGAAAGTGACCAAGGACCAGCCTTCACCGGACAAATCTACACAGATGCTAGGAGCTAACATAGGACTCCACACGCCGTATCATCCTCAAAGCTCCAGGAAAGTTGAAAGGATGAATGGGACTTTGAAGAACAAACTGCTCAAGATGACACAAGAAAACCCTAAGGAATAGCCAGAACTTTTGCCCATTGCCCCGTACCATGTCAGACATACCCCTCAAGCCAAACACGGTCTTACTCCCTATGAGATTCTGTTTGGGTCACCCCCTAAGTTGTCAGAAGTTAGGGAGCAGCAGTTAGCTGAGGGGATGGATAAAGTTGTTAAGTTTGTTGTCCGTCTGTCTAGAGAACTGTCTAACACACACTCTGCAGTCTCTGCTTCTATTTCTGAATCCACAGGTGACACGGTCCACGACTTCCAACCAGGTGACAGACCTGAGGTTTGACGGTCCATACACTGTGGTTCTTGTCACCCCCACTGCAGTTAAACTTGAAGGGAAAACCACCTGGACGCACGCCTCCCACTGCAAAAGAGACCCGGCTTCACCATGAGGAAACATATCCTTTCTGTATACATGATGTTCTTTAGCTCATGCCACATTGGTTCAGGATTAACCACATTATGGGTTAATATGCCCCAAGATAAACCACGATCGCCCAATTCCCCATCCATGGAGCTAATTTAGGGAAAGATGGGAGGGCTCCATGAGTGTAAGTTAGCGTAGTGCAAGCGGGAGGTGAGGTCTTGCTGAAAGGGCAGGCCTTGCCCGAAGTTTGTGAAGCAGCCCCACCCCGACCTATCCCCACTCATGGACAACCTCAAAGGTACGTTAGAGGAAAAATTTAGTATTTAGGGGGGATTGTGAAGGGGAATATCTGTAAAAGAGCTTTATAGTTTTATATTTTTATACTTTTATATAGCTGGCAAATACTAAAGTTTTTCCTCCTCAGCAATATGCTCAGATATCTTACTTAAGATGGCGCCGGCATCCACACAGCCAACGCCCTATATCCAGGAAAAGAACAACATTCCTGATTCCAAGAAGGCTTCATCCTTCATATCGAAACTCAATGCCCAGGACATTATCTGCCCAGATACTGGAACTGACCAACCAGGGCACATCGGATGCTAGACAAATTTGCTTAACCCTTCCCCATTATGATGCTGCATGACACATAACCACACCTTTTTCTCTTTTGTATAAAAGCTACAAACACGGAAATAAAGTCAATCTTGCTGTCATGAAAGCTAGAGTGAAGAGCTTGTTTAAGATTAAAACCTGAATAATCTTATCTCAGATTTTATCTTGAAAACGTGCACACTTGCTCTATCTGATTTGGAGGTGACTGACTGGACCGGTTAATTGTCGATTACGACCCTGACAGTCACTCCAGCCAGCATCCTGCAAAGTGTACAGAGACACTAATGCAGTTTATAAAAATGTATACAGTTGTCTAAGTAATGCCCTTTGTTAAACTGCAGTATTTTATATAGAACACTGAAGTAGAAGTCCAGCTTAGTTTATCTGCTGGCCAGTCAGCTATTCTTTAAAAACAGTATAACCCACAGACTGTCAGCGATGTGTTTTATGACCCTGTTTCTCTGATTTAACCTCTCATCTCCCGCTGCCTTTCCCGGAAGATCTATTACACTGACACTTCTGCAGGACGGCACATGTTAGCGTGGGGTGTTCAGCTCTGCTGCTTGTAAGCTATGCTGCTTTCTGTAGTGCTCCGAGCCCGCGCTGTGCCGTAGAGCAGTACAGCTGAGTGAGTGCTCGGCTGTGGAATTTCACGACCCTGACTGCACGCCGCTCAAGTGTATTGAAGCTCCAGCAGTACACTGATCTCACCTCACCGATGTTTGCCGGTGAATGAACTCTTTTCCTGAAGTGAGTAGCTGTCGTCCCGGTCCGGCCCTTTCACTGAGCAACCCCCTCGCTCTGCAGGGTCACCTGCCGAGCAGCCCAGTAGAGAAGCGACAGTGAGAAAAGTGCCGTGGGCCCTTCTGGAAGCTGTGGGCCCCGGCACTTGCCCGGGTATGCCGGGTGCTGACGCCGGCCCTGCTCCAGGTCATTCCACAGGCGTGACTCTGTGGCGGTGGCCAAGGTGAAATACAGAATTGTAAGGCAAGGTCGTGGTCGGGGACAGGCAGGAGGTCGAGACAGGCAGCACAGGATCAGAGACAATAAAAGAACCGGCGTCATAACGGAAATTCAGAAACACAGCAAATCGCATAGAAGAGCTTTCTCAAAGGGTCTAGGCACAAAGATCCCGCGGGGAATGCTGGGAGAGGCCGGCTTTTATCCAGCAAGCACCAATTAGCGGTGCGCTGGCCTTTTAAATCTTCGAGCGCCAGGATGAGGGGACACATGAGCTGGGATGCTGGATCCGGAGCGTGGATAGGTAAGGAAGCAGGGAGAGGAGCTGGGCACCAAAGCAAGGCACGGGTGTGCCCGCGACCTACGTCCCGGGTTGTGGGGACGCCCGTGACAACTTTAAATACAGCAGAGAGGAGAGAGCTTGACTTCAGCACTGAACTCTCTGCCCCCATGACTTTTGTTCAACCAATTTACATCACACTTTAAAGGGAACCTGTCACCAGGAGACCCATTTTTAGCACTCCCCCAGTCCCCACAGAACATAGTACATTCACTGCCAAAGTGTTTTTGTATTAAAAATTGGTTTTACAGAAAAAAAGATATGTTATATTGTACCTTTCATTAGCATCTGCTAATATAACATATCTTTTTTTCTGTAAAACCAATTTTTAATACAAAAACACTTTGGCAGTGTATGTACTATGCTCTGTGGGGACTGGGGGAGTGCTAAAAATGGGTCTCCTGGTGACAGGTTCCCTTTAAAGTACAAGGGGGGCGGTCATTGTACCTCCAATGCATCCCAAAATAATTGAGCAGCTGGTCACCTATGTGCGCTGCCACTCCATTCAATATTGGAGACAGCTAAGCACGGCTACACGGCTCACGTCAATTCCTTGCAATCTTATCATAGGGTTACTAAGGAGCTGAACAGTCACAAATTTTTCAAGATACTTTACTTTAAAAGGAACTTAAGTAAAATATTTTATTAAATAAAACTGGGCTGTATGAATATTACAGTTTCTACAAATCTGAATCACTTCTTACATATAGTACTAGAATCACCTTCTTGGGGAATGGAGGATGCGTCCCTTTTATTTGATTTCAATCTGCACCTTTGGAGGACGTTCAAAGGTCCTCAAATGGTTCTTGTGTACATGTGTACTGAGAGCAGGAACAGATGTTTGAGGCTTTCATGGGTGAAGGTCCTTCTTAGTATAAAGTTTTGATGGTGGTTTGGGTGGCCCCCTAGAAGACTTGGGCCCTGGGCTGATGTCCAAACCGCCCATATTATAATCCACTGCTCAAAGACACTCATGGTTTATATGCCCTAGTATATAAGTAAAGAATAGACATTGCAAGCTGCAGAATTACAGCCAACTCAGCTCCAACATTACTATTGGATCCTTACATAAACCATATGCAATAAACCTATTTTACAGCCTATTTTATACCTGAAAGGATGCGGAACAAGATGTAAAACTTTTCTCCGGAATACTGAAACATTTAATTGTCAGCGCATCTCCTAAAAGAGTTGTGCGAGCATCGGATGTGACAGACACGTTAATCTGCTGTCATGCTGTAGGTTTTTATGTGGTGCTATCACGGCAGATGTGGCTTGTATTCTGCTTTAAACAAATCCATAATTCATCGGTTTCTCTGGAAGTTGTCAGTAATTAAACTGGAATGAAAGAAGGTGGAAAATACTTTTCTGCTTTGTTTTATCTAACCCAGACCTCACGTCGGAATACAGAATTCTGTACAGCAATGCAGTGTTTCATCCTCCAACCGCTTTATACTACTACGACACTCATGTCAGTCTTTACTGCAGTGGAGGAATTAAAATCATGTTCCATGTAAATTACAATGAATAGAATTATAGAAAGTACATTGACAAGCAAAAGATTTACCGATCTTTTGAACTTGAAAATTGCCAAACTCTAAAGTTGGCTCACGACAAGGTCTATCAGATCCAGAGTGACCCACATGGCAGTTGGATGTGGCACTTATGGTGGTGGTGGCTCGAAATAGTGAGATCATAGATGTCCAACGAGCACTATGTAAAGTACATTCCACTATTCTGAAGGAGGAGAAGCCTTTACTTCATTCAATGCATTGAATCGCAGGCACACCTGTGCCCCTCTCCATGGTGGCGCCGCACCCCCAGGGCCTCACTTACCTCTCCATGATCCTGCTCCCATCCTGGCTAGGCCTCGCACGTCTCCGCTCCCTAGGGCACGCATGCTGGTACTCGGAGATTTAAAGGGCCAGCGCCCCTCTGATTGCCGGGTTTCCATGAAGACCGGTGGCTCCCATAATTCCCCGCCAGATCTTTGCACTTATTAGCCCTAGAGAAAGCTTCCCTGCGTTGTTTCTCTGACCTACCTGTTCCCGTTCGGTGTTGATCTCTAGTTGTGACCTCGGACCTGACCTTTAACCTCTGCATCTCTGCCACTTGTCCTGAGTGTCTGTCTGTGCCTGACCACGAGCCTGGACTCTGATTCTGCACCGTGACCTTGGCTGCCACCGCAGGCTAGTTGCACCTGTGGAACGACCTGGTGACCTTGTGGCGGGCTCTGGTGAATACCAGGTGCCACTTAGACTCCGGTCCTAGGTGTCAGCTAGTACCATTTCCCGCGGTGGTCCAGGGTGTTCACTGACACCGAACCCTGACAATCATCATATGAATCATCGGCTCTAGTTTGCCAAAAAGTATAAGAAGTGGACAATAAAAGATTGGAAATTGGTGATTTCGATTCATGAGACGAAAGTCAATAGACCAAGGTCTTTTTCCTTGAGGGAAAAGGAGGCTAACGGGTCGAGAAATTGAAGGAACTCTCAAGTTCGGTAGAGGAAGCTTGATGATACTTTTCAAATACAAATTTGCATATTACCAGAAAATATTAATACCAGTCTATGATGTGCAATATTTGTGTAAGACACGCAACCAAGTCCAGTCGTTATGGTCAAAAAGTTTTCAAGTCATGAAGTACGTAGTAAAGGGGGGGGTCACAGATGAGTAGAAACATTAAAAAGATGTCAGGTATTGCTAGACAGCTATGCCCCATGACCTCTAGACTCCATGACCTCTAAGCTCTTAATTTGTTTAGCAAATACCAAGACCTGCATCATCAATTACTCGTTATCTACTATAACATTGCTGCCTTCATTCTCAGCTCACAGGTTACAGCACCAATATCTTTATCTGTATGTAAGGAGAGCAGTGTCTTTATGAGAAGAAAAAAAAAACATATAAATACTGTGGTCCATCGAGACATAGCAAAAGTTCACAGACGGCACAATGTTCCTCTTACAAATCATGGCAAGTTGTATATTGCACACAGGAGTAAATAAAGAATGACTTCTGTGAACTTTTGTATTGTTGGGGCTGAGAACTTCAGAAAATCAAAAAGGCAACTGATCTGGCCAGATTGGAAATGATTAAAACTTACGCTGGAAGTGGACTTTTTAAAACAATATAATTGACACTGGCAAAGCACCTAAGAGTCTAGGAGATCCCGTTTTCCTTACCTTCTATCCCATAAAGGAAATCTACCACCTTGGGTCTACCCATTAAGGTAGAACCGGTGGTAGGTGCATCTATTGTATGAAAGATTGCCCGTTTTTAGGGCTAATCTTTTAGTGCCCTGTATATTTTTTAATCTTTAATTGTATTATTACTATTACTGGCAGGGGCCTCTGCTATTGAGTAATATTACTGGCAGGGGCCTCTGCTATTGAGTAATATTACTGGCAGGGGCCTCTGCTATTGAGTACTATTACTGGTATGAGCCTCTGCTATTGAGTACTATTACTGGTATGAGCCTCTGCTATTGAGTACTATTACTGGTAGGGGCCTCTGCTATTGAGTACTATTACTGGCAGGGTTCTGGTGTCGGATTCAGCAATCTACCAGTCTGAGCCTAAACACAGTCTCTATATAGAATTATACTGTATTGGTTACTACTGGTAATATTACTGGTGCATTAAAAAAAAACCTCTCCCTGTTCCTAAAGATATTTTCTATTTTCTTTCAAGAGTACAACATACAACTTCTGAATATTTTTTTTATTTTCAATAGTACAAAGATGGAATATAGTCATTTATCAATACAAAAATCCTACTTACGGACACAACAGCAGCCAAAATCTCAATGCCCCCTGTGGATAAGGTGATGTACGGAATAGTCTGTGGGTGTATACCGGCCTCCTTAAATATACTGTTCGTATAGAACCAAATCTGTAGAGGATCAAAGCAACAGTGACCAAATGTTATTAGAAATGCATCAATCAGTTTAGGAGAACCACTTTATTCATCCCTGGTGGTGCTAAGAGTAAAGTATTACCCAACTTCTTGGCCTGGTGTCGTTGGCCATTCTCTAGATGGGTGCAGAGGACGTAGAGGAACATAAGCTGCTTCCCATACAAATAATAGTAATACAAGATCAGTAATACATTCAAGTTGGTGGTTGGGTACAGTTTTTGCATTGGGACCCAGCAAGTTATTCCTCTACACCAAAGGGCAGGGACTTCTAGATTTCAAGACACTGGTGGCAGATCCCTGTTTGACCCTATTGTTGCAACTCAGATTCAACAACTTCCTCAGCAACCAGTCTATTGGTTTACATGTGTATTACAGAAAGTAAGTTATTAAAAATATATATTTGTTTTAATGCCGGGTATTTACATTTTATATTTTTCCATTAAGGAATCTAAATCAGGGGATTGTTTTTTGCTGGATAAGTCGTCAGTTTTAATTACTTAGTTTTAGTGTATACGACTTTTAAAAGGATTGTACATACTCCCGTTGTTGAAGGGGGTACCAGGGATACCTGAGCACTGGGCTCTACAATATCTAATACTCCCATAACATTGAATGGAATGGAAGGAGATATTCTTGACCTAGCGCTCCATCAGTTAGTAAGAATGGTACCCAAATTCTCAGGTATAGTGGGGACCCAACAGTTGAACCCCCACTTATCTTATTGTTGTCCTTGATCCTGTGCATAGTTGTCCTTGATAAACTATGTATATGGGCGAATGGGCGAATTTGAGAGAACCTTTATCCAGAACAACCCCAAGTGGGAACAAAACATTGTGCTCTATCGTCGTTACATCGACGACCTCCTCTTTATCTGGGATGGCACAACAGAAAGCATCCAAACATTCATCGAGACCATCAATACGAACGATTGGGGCCTCTCCTTCACCCTAAATTCATCCGACTCCGAAATCGAATTTTTGGATCTACATCTGCATATCAAAGAAGGGCAAATCCAAACTAAAACATTTTTCAAAAAAGTGGATACTAATAGTTTTTTACATTATAAGAGCAACCACCACACCAAGTGGAAAAAGAACATCCCATACAGTCAATTTCTTCGCATCCGTAAAAATTGTTCCGAAACCAAGACGTTTCTTGAACAAAGCAAGGTCCTCTCAAAGAGATTCCATGAGAAGGGCTTCCCCAGAGAGGTTATAAGCTCAGCACTCGAACGCTCCAAGAAATTGACGCAATATGAGTGCCTCCCATCTTCCAGAACCACCAATTCACAACAACCAACGAACCCTCCCAAAACAGAATACAATATCAATTTCATCACAACTTACAATAGGGGCCATAATTCCATCAAGGGTATCCTTGAGAAGCACTGGCCTATCTTACTGAACGATCCATATCTATCCCAAAATCTATCTAAAAAACCGAGCGTAATCTATAGGCGAGCCCAAACACTCAAGAACCATCTGGCTCCCTCTAAACTACGAAACCTGCAATCCAGTTCAACAAACAGGAACTCCATACTTCCCAAACTCACCGGCAGCTTTAGATGCGGACAAACAGGATGCAAATGTTGCCTTAACATCACTAATAAACTAAGGTCATTCAAAAGCAACACCACCAACGAGAGCTTCTCAATAAAAAGCTTCATGAACTGCTCCTCGACATACGTAATCTACCTATTGGAGTGCCCATGCGGCCTCCAATATGTTGGTCGAACCATCCAACAACTCAAATCTCGCATGAATAGCCATAGAAGTAACACTGTAAATGGCTACACTAAACACAGTATCTCGGGACACGGGCTCACTCACCATCAAAAGGACTTTACTGCCTATTCTATAACACCCATTGAACACGTCCCAGAAGGAAATGATTGTTTCAAGAAACTCTGCCAAAGAGAGATGTTCTGGATTTTTAAAATGAACTGCATGACCCCTCATGGCCTCAATGAAACTCTAGAGAACCCCTTGTAGACTTCTTTAATTCTCTCTATGCAATTGATTTTTAACGCCCCATTTCATCCGGATAAACCCTTCCACCCCCCTTGAACTATATCCCCTCCCCCTCCTTCTGCATCTATTATTGATATACCATAATTCATTTTCTCATCAACTCAATCACCTTCCCCCCCCCTCCTCTCTTACCTAGCACTTATCCCCTCCCCACATTCATAGGTCACAATCAACCCCACTATCAATATATCGGTTTACACCTCCCCTGTTATCCTCATCTTTTCCACTACTCCAGATCGGCATCTCATCCAATGATCAATGACAATTCGCCACTCTTAGCGGCATCCAGACACTACACGCATGCGCCACCCTCGTATGTCGCCGCTCACCCCGGCAGACATTACATTGGTTATCAAACACAAGGCGCATGCGCCACTCGCACACTCTGGCGCGAACTCGTCCCCTCTACTCTCTTATTTAACCACACTCACCAGAACTCCCAGTATAGCCGCCGCAACAAACGTCTCACCCCTTGCGCGGCAGGTAAGGATTAACTATATCCTACTCATAATAGTTTAAACTAACCTCGCTGTACTCTGCTAGCCTTGTGAATGTTTCTAGTAACTGTGCTTTATTCTGCCAGCCTTGTGAATTTTATATATTTGTGAATTTTATCTATGAACTATTCATTTGGATTATTCATATTCAAATATCTGAATTGCTTCATTTTTTCTGATGAATTGCTTATTGTCCAATTAATCAATTATTTATGATTGACCAATCATTTGTGTATTCATCTATTTATTTATTTATTTATTCTCTTTGATCATACCTACTTTATTTAATCAACCTTTATTGTCTATCCATGTATCCATGATAATAATCACCATTAATTCATTAATTATTATACATACCATCTGTATTCTGTAACATTAATGTCTAACATAACCTGTTTGTTTGTACATATATGCTTCATGTTATTTTGTCTACCTCTCAGTTATTGCTGATATATGTGTTTTCAACTCTAAACACTATGACTACTTCTCTCTGATTAGCATCATCCTTTTGGATCTTACTACTCGTGCTTTTATCATTCCCTCAATTTTTTATTTATCTATTTATACATAGCCTTTTTTATATACCCTGTTTTTAGTCTCTTATCACTTGAGAAAGGAGTTCCTAATACTCCGAAACGCGTTGTGTTCCGAGACCAGTAATAAACAATCCTCTTAACCTCACCCGATGAGTCATCCTGAATCATTGTGTGCACCACATTTGACAGTACCCTATTCACCTCTCCATACCAAGATCCCGACCGTCCTGGCAACCGCGTCCGGATAACTACTGTCCAAAGGCAGCACCTCTGACATTCCTCACCGGTCCAAAACGTCAAATAGTGTTGTGCCTAATCTAGCACAACCATATCCGGTGAGCCTCTCTCCAACCATCCTATTCAACAAATATCAGTTGTTTATCCAAATAATACTACTCTATGAGCGCTGTCTGGTCTTCCCTTGTTTGCCTTCCTATTCTCTCATAGGGAACAATAATCAGACCTGAAATATCCCCTTTAACTTTCTTTAAAGGGAACCTGTCACTACATTTTAATAAATACTGCTAGTAACCGGTTCCCATAGAGCTATATTAACTAAATGAGACCCTTCTTTTAGCTAAAAATTGTTTCTCTTACTTCTCTGTAAAATAAAATTTGTTATCTTATCTGCATCAGCAGTGAGTCTTGGCTGAGTCCAGTGGCTCCTCCCCATGCCTCCTTCTCGCCATTCAGTAATTCATGTCATGTGACCAGGGTAATATCATCTAAGGTCCTTCACCCAAACACATTTGCAATGTCTACCCCATGTATGTATCTGATCACATGAAATCACAGCAACCTCAACCGAGTCATGATTTCAGACACATACATGGGGTAGACTTTGCTAATATTAGTGGGTAAAGGACCTTAGATAACATCACCCTGGTCATATGACATGAAGTGCTGAATGGTGAGAAGGAGGCATGGGGAGGAGCCGCTGGACTCAGCTGAGCAGGACACACCCCTCTGACTCACTGCCATTGCCAAGTAAGATAACAAAGTTGATTTTATGGAGTGGTCAGGGAAACAATTTCTAGATAAGACAAGAGGGGCATTTAGTAATTAGGGCTCTATGGGAACCTGCCACTAGTTGTATATGTGAAAAAGGTGGTGACGGGTTCCCTGTAACTTCAGCTCTAACAAACACATAGACAGTGATCCTCCTGTAACTACTATGTATTATTATGTCACAATGAAGTACATTAAGTCATATACTGTAGATACTTACAGCATTCAGACCGCACAGCTGGTAGGAAGCCATCGTTACGATGACGGTGATAATCTGCCACCTCACTGAACGCATCCTGAAAAGCTCCATCACCGACACCAAATGAATGTTCCTCTGTATCCGGGTCTCTGCCAGGACGTCTTCAATATCTTGAGAAACATCCTTCTTTCCAAGGAAGGTGCGGAAAGCTAAGTAAAATAAGAATTTCATTCACAGTGAATGGTTTTGACAGTTTATGGGGTAATATAATATAATTCTATAAAGCAAAACCGACTGCATTTACCTGGTTCTAGCCTGACAATAGACTCCATTACGATTCTTCCACTTTATGGGATGCATTTTATTACCGTACATTAAATTGGGATGAATTGAGAATACATCATCTTACATAACTGGAAATCATCTTATCAAGTTCCGATCTGCTTTGAAAAAGCTTTATGCTGTAGAATATTCTGCTTCTAATATAGGAAGTATTAAGGCTTGTTGAGCTAATAGAGAACACCCAATGATAAGGACGCCACTGAACAGTATCACGGGCGCGTTCCAAAAATGACCTATAGCTGGAATGGATTTGACATTTCCTTCTATGACGCAGCAAGAAGCAAAGGAAGATTACAAATGTAGCTGGTTACAGTCTGTGTTCTGTGACTTCAATACTTACAATGGGGCACATTTACTAGGAACAGTGCAGTCTGTACTATGTGCAGTGTCCTGTGTAGTGTGCAGGGGGCGCCAGATTCAGGATTTCTGGTGCCCATTCTTCATGAATCTGGCGCCCCTTGCACTGCCCCGACAGAGTGCACCACTTTTTTTTTGGTGCACCTTTAACATGGGGCTTGCGAACACAATTCTGTGGGACTTTGCATGATAAATGTGACACACGGTCCGACTGAGCACCGGAACGTCCCCTTCAGTGCTGAAATTTGTGTCACATGTGTCGTAATAGTTTGTGCGACACAAATGTGGCACAGACACTTCTTAAATACCTATGTAAGTAGTTTGCACTGAAAAGATCGTGCAAAGTCTTCCGGAAAACTGGAGCACGGAGCTTAGTAAATGTGGGCCAATGTACGGGACGGTAGATGCTGCAGATCGGACTGAAGTCTTATGGTAGGTAATGGGACTTTCCCTCTGGATTGTTAAAAATTATTAAGGAGGTGTTAGGATAAAATGATATTGTTCAAACAAGCTTACTTTGGTTAATAAAATAAAAAAAAATTGTATTTACATTTATTTGACAGAATGGGGCAGATTTACTTACCCAGGCCGTTCGCGATCCAGCGGCGTGTTCTCTGTGGTGGATTCGGGTCCGGCCGGGATTCATCAAGGTAGTTCCTCCGCCATCCACCAGGTGGCGCTGCTACGCTGAAGAGCATTGGAACGCACTGCAATACACCGGCCTATCCTGGATGAAGGTGAGTGCAAGCTCTGCGACACTTTCGGCTTTTTAAATGCGGCGGTTTTTCCGAATCCGTCGGGTTTTCGTTCGGCTGCGCCCCCCAATTTCCGTCGCGTGCATGCCAGCGCCGATGCGCCAAAATCCGATCGCGTGCGCCAAAAACCCGGGGCAATACAGGGAAAATCGGCGCAAATCGGAAATATTCGGGTAACACGACGGGAAAACGCGAATCGGGCCCTTAGTAAATGACCCCCAATGTATTGAATTATGCTGTTTCTCCATGCTCATGTCCACATATATCAGGTGTTGTGAGATGATAAGCTTTTAAAAAAATATTATTGAGATTGAACATTCAGAGCACAGCGCTCAGCTATCTCCAGCACCAAACTCACCTCTCCAAGCTCCTGATCCGTCCGGCCTTCTCCGCTCGCTCCTCTGGCTCCCTAGGGCGGACGCTTGTTGGCACTCGAGGATTTAAAGGCCAGTGCATCGGTGATTGGTGCTGGCACTCCAGGGTTTCCTCAAAGGCCGGCTGTTCCTTAAGGCTCATTGCCTTAGATAAAGCTTCCCAGTGTGTTCCTGTGTTTCCTGCGTTGTTCCTATTCCCTGCTCTGCTGTATTCCTGTTGTGACCTCGGACCTGTCCTCTGACCTCTGCATTTCTGCCGCCTGTCCGTACTCTTTTCCCGTTTCTGACGTTGAGCCTGGACTCCAATTCTGTACCTTTACCTTGGCTGCCACCACGGTCTAGTCGCACCTGTGGAACGACCTGGTGGCACCCTGCCGCAGCAAGACCATCCTGCTTTGCGGCGGGCTATGGTGAGAACCAGGTGCCACTCCGGGACCAGGTGTCGGCTAGTACCATCTCCCACAGTGGTCCACTGACCCACAACCCTGACATGGAAGTGATGGAGATAACCAATTTGGAGACAAATTTTTGGGGGGATTTTAACCCCTTCCCACACCCTGACGTAATTGCACATAATAAGGTTCGGGTAGTTACCGGAACATGATGTACAGTTACGTCATTCGTCATTTAATACATTGTGACTGTTTAATTTTTGGCAAAAATTAATGTAATTTTAAAAAATTACAGGTTGTAAATTACACCTCCATTTAGTTTAACCGCTGTGAAACATCTAAAGAGTTAACACACTTCTTAAAGTTTATTTTGCATTTCTATAATGCCATAATTTACGGGGTATTGCTGTTATTTAAGCCTCTCAAAGTCACCTAAAGCTGAGCAGGTGCCTCTAAATAAGGGTTTTGGCAATTTTCATAAAAATGAAAAAATTGCAGCAAAATTTCTGAACCTCCTAACAAGCTACAAAAGAGAGAAGATGCATAAAACCCCACGCTGATATAAGGCAGACATTTGGAAAATGTTATAAAGTTACTTGGGTGCTAGGGACTATCTGCCTGAAAAGCAGAAAATTTAGAACTTTGAAAATGAAGAATTGTAGCAATTTTTGCCAAATTTCAGTTTTTCTCCTAGCTAAATACAAAAGTCCATCTGCCTTGTAATGCCAATCTCCACCATTCACTCGTCATGTGAGTCATGCTAGAAGTTCAATAATAATCTATGTAGGATAGGATGAAACTTGTCCTGTGCTCCTTTGACCTTTAAGGACTTTCGGCATGTAGTAGATTATAATATAGGTGGTTTGGGGGATAGCCTTCCAGGGAGCCCATGACCACACACTAAATTTTATAGTTAGAAGGACCTTCACCCATAAAATCCTCATACATCTGTTTGTGCTCTCAATACACATGTACACAAGAGCAATTTCAGGACCTTTAAAGGTCCAAAGGTCCTGAAACCGTAGATTGAAAACAGGCAGAAGGGACACATCCCCCATTCCCCAAGAAGCTGATTCTAGTACCAGATGTAGGAAGTGATTCCAGACTTGTAGGGACTATAATATTCATACAGCCCAGGGCCAGGGCAGTCGTAAATCTGCCCCTGGTCACAGGGCAGCTAATGACTATTGTGATTCCCTGTTCTGCTGATTACAGGGGGTCTCAGAATTCAAGCCACCCCCAATAAGACAATTGAACCCTATCCTGTAGACAGGGGATATATGTCATTTTTGGGGACACCCTTTTAAATCCTGGTACATTTAGATCTAAATATTATATTTTTATAGTATATATATAGATATATTTTATCAAGCATCTGGAATTCTAGCAGTTATAGTAGTTATATAGTCATTTATATAGAAGTAAAATGTGGCATAAGGGAGACATTTACTAACAGAGTTTGTCCAAAATTCTGATTTATAGGTGAATGCACACTGAAAAGTTAAGTACAAAGTACTGGCCTACTTACATCCCAAACCTCCCAGGAATTGAAGGGAGCTGAGTACACATATTTATCTAATAAGAAAGTCTGGCACTGAGTCACTACAGGATGAAAACAGAGACATAAATTGTCCAAGAACTAATGAGAAAAATCTCGGATCACTGCAGCCTAACGTGTGCTACAAGGATCATAAGAGTATCTACTTCTACAGCAAATCTAATCTGTATATAGATCATTAGGATAGGTCACCATTGTTTGCTTGATAACTGGTGGTCAATCAGTGGCCAAATAGTATCCTGCCATAACTACGGGCAAGCAAACTTATAGATGGGGCCAGCATGCCAGAAAGCCTGGCACATCATGGCTGATATCCACTGATGGGTGCTACAGTCACAAGCCATCAGTCAGTATATAGAGAATGGAGGGCCACCAGGGTCACAAAGTAAGTTGTGTTTTTCATTTTATATTACACAATTTTGCCCATTTTATTTGGTTTCCCACCATGATAACCCCTTATAATTATACAATGTTAATAATAAATATTTTATAATAATTTTAATTGGAAGCAAAGCTGGATTCAGACCAGGGGCGTAACTATAGGGGGTGCAGAGGTTGCGGTCACACCTGGGCCCAAGAGATTTAGGCGTCCCTTATGGTGTCACTTTCCCATATGAGAAGACTATTACTATAAACCATACATTATAGTCGGGGGCCTGGCACAGACTTTGCACTGGGGCCCATCAGCTTCTAGTTACGCCACTGATTCAGACTATGATTCACCCAAAACTGTACCCAATCTTAACTACGACTACAACTTCTCGACCCAATACTTTGGTTAATTCCATGTCCCATATACAGTACATAAAGTGTGTGTTAAAATCTAATAAAGGGCAGATTTGGTGATAATTGAGTCATAAATCCAGTCTTTTTTGACTGGAACGAACCGTAACCTACCCATAACGCCTTAGAAAATGGACCAATAATTCTTGAAGTGAAAAAGGTCTTCTACTTTTGCAGAAAACCCTAATATAAGAAATATTTGGGGGAAATGCCTAAAGATGCTATTTACTTACCCCTCTAAAGGGTGTCCTTGACTCTTCCAGCCACAAGATCTTGGGGCGTCCAATACTACACCAGATTCATCATAAGACCATATGGACCATCTGTGATGACAGCATGTTCTTTTTTCTAGTCTTTCAGTGGTCTCAACAGTCATAATCGAGGCCAGGGAAAGGCTAAGACATCAGGTATACTATGAATGGGATCTTATTACAGATGACCTATAGGGAGGGGAAGCATTGGGGAGTCTGTGGTCCCCTTAGGACCCACAGATTGTCTCCAAAGGGGCAATTTTCTGCAGAAACTTTAATACAATAATCATAACAGTTTGTCGAATATGAAAATTGGCCTAAATCTCTGATGGTTGTAAGGCACTCATGACCAGTTGCCAGGAGCCAAGGTCTCTCATTTTCTCAATATTATTCACTTTCTTTTTATCTTGTTTATTACTTTTAATACTACTTTTGGTTTTCGGATGACATTTAACAATGAGCAGCATCGGACCCCACAATAATTATCCCCCGCAATGCATTATGATTAAGAAGCTCCTGATGTAACTCCAAGCACAACTCCGAGACGACGCACAGGACAAACAAGCATTAAAAAAAAATGTAAAACAAGATTAAAAACAGATTATTTTAGACAATTATTCATCTCCCCATTCATCACCATCGAATGTTCTACTTAATTACATTATCTGAGACCCCGGCGTAACAAGTCTGCATCCCACTCGCAGCTTTACATAGAATTACTTAAAGTCTTCATTTCGTATTCTCTCCTACACACAAAGCAAAAATCATTTTTCCTAGCAGAAAGATTAGAGAATACTCAAGTGTATGTGACTTTATTTGATTCAATGCTCAATCTTTGCAAGAAAAAGTGAAAATGCCAGTTATTTATGCAGATAAAAAATTCTCGATAAATCCGTTGCCGCTGAGCACGGCCATAGCAGCGGTGTATCTGTAGAGGTCACAGCCCTTGGGCCCCACTCAAAACTCTTTGTTGTCTTTGGACGTCTTACAAGAACATTTTTCTTTACAGACACGTACACAGGCTTATTATCTGCCGGATAAATCGCACTTCCTAGTGTCAGTGTTTTATATCCTATGCACTGGAAAAAAATTCTGAATGCAGTAAAAATTATGCATTTGCCCATTTTCTTGCAGGCTCCAATTTGAAAAATGTAATCTTTTGTGTAAAAATATATCTTTGTATCCCCATATTTCAATGTCAGTTACTTCACTTAATTTAAATACTTTTATAGGTATCCTCGCCTCCTAAAATGCCCTAACATGTTTATGTTTGTTTATTTTATTGTTTCTCTAAAGAATTTTAGGCTATTAGAATCATATTTTTTTATTATAATTTTTTTGGGCCCTTACTTGAATCATAAGGGGTTTGATTGATTTTACAATACTGTATACTGCAACACAAGAGTAGTGCAGTATTTACCCCATCTGAATTGGTCCCTACCTATAGAGTCTAATTCAGATTACTCTTTGATAGAGAGACAGTTACATCATGTGTTGCTAAGGTTGTTGAGCACACAAAGGTATCTGAATGTTGTGGTCCCTGTGTTTCCAGCAAAGGTGTTCCATGTTTGCCAATATCGAGATTTCTGTATTTGATGCTAGCACAGTTCCCTGAATCCAATTCTACTCCATAGATTGGGTAAGACAGGCTAGATTAAAAGTGCTTTATTGTATATCCATTTAAAAACACATGTCCATCATGTGTGGTAGTTGTAAGGCAAGAATCTATGCATTTCAGCTTGTATTCACTATAAATAAGGCCTAGATACAAGCCAAAACGTGTATGTGTAATGGCCCGCTGGTCGGAGACATTACAAACCTTTATACTTCCGTTGATCCTTAGCTATGTAGGTGAAACACGACTGACTATATCCTATAGTCTAAGTGGTCCTATATGATGTTCCTTTTAATGATGTATTTATTTCTTGGCATTGACGCCTTCTACTGTCCCTTTCTGGTAATACAGCTGTATGTTATCTGCCTGGAAGGGAGGGTGTACTTGTTGACCAATTATAACTACAGTAATGTTTCATGATTGTCAATACTGTTCCGCCACAAGGTTCTTTATTGGTAGATGCCTGAATTCTGCCCAGAGTGGAAGTTAACTTATGGCTGAAAGTTCCAGAGATTCTTTCAGACTTCATCGTAGTGATCCTGGATATAGGACACATGACCCGCAGGCTAGCAACCTGCTGCTGTCTCATCTGAGGGAAATCTTCTTTCTTTCTGGCCTGAAGCTCTGATTTCCTACAGAGCCTTCCTTAACCTTGCGGCCCAAGTAGCCACTACCTACCCCAGCCCCCAGTTCCTGAATCTAGGTTGTGAGCTTTCTTTACCAGACTGCAACCAACCAGATACCTCAGACGTTGGTAGGACCACTATCTCAGCTTGTTACCTTTGCTGTATTAAAGTCTTGGAATAAAGAGACTGTAAATTTTACGTTTTACATCTTGTCACCACTTGTGATCCCTGGCTGCTGCTAACATTATGGATCATCCCTCTATCATCTACCCGGGGATCCCTACATCCCACATACATCGGAAATCCCCCAGGGGGAATCCTCCATCATACTGTGGCCTCCCCTTCTTCTTGCAAGCCCCTTGCTGGCCCTGTCTGGTGTGGTTGAGGCATGTTCCACCTGGACCAAGTGACCATGACAAGTCTGATGCTAGCCACTTGGGTGCCAGGGGAATCCAGATGCCACCATACCGAAAGGTCAGTTCCTGGTGGAAAGACGTTGATTCTATGAAAATATGATCCCAATACTAAGAACTGAACTAAACAGGACTTCTCCAAATCAAAAGTGAAACAGATGTAGCACTGGGGATGTGTTATCTTTGTCCACTTACAACAAATTGCAAAACAGGCAAAGCCAGTGCATCCTATTGACATATAAAGAAATAAAGTCCAAAGACAAAAAGAGTAGAGAAAAAGTATAGTGGTGTTACCATAAATTATGATCCTTTTTTTTAGTTCTGCTATTGGATACAAGAAGTAAGCAGAGAGTGTTACCAAGTGAGCGTGAAGCTGATGTTTTATTCATCGCTTTTTTCAGCAGAGAGATCAAGAGCCAAGAGACAAGCCACCTGACATTTATCTTTCATGAAGGAATGAAAGTGCCTTGTGACTCTAGAAATTGGGATTACGCACTGAAAATAGACGTATCAGAAGAAAGTTTGGCGGTCCTGAGGCTACAGTACTGCGGTATACACGGAGCTCATGTTTGTCATAAAATACTTCAAAGTAGGAAAGTAATAGAACTGAAAGAATAGTTTTCAAGAGGCACGCACAGGTCCTGTCACTCCTTTCTTGTGGGTGTAAGGAATTCGGTATTAGATTTTCAATTTTACATGGAAAAAGAATAGTAGATGTACTTATAATGATATCACAAAACTTCTGCCTCTAAGTTCTTCTGTCTGAGAAAATAATTTGAAAGCTAAGTGACCACTATTCAGCATGGTGGCTCGGTGGTTAGCACTACAGCCTTGCAGAGCTGGGTCCTGGGTACAAGTCCTATCCAGGTCAAAATTTAAAGGGAGTTTGTATGTTCTTTCCATGTTTGCGTGGGTTTCCTCCGGGTCCTCTGGTTTCCTCCCACACTCCAAAACATACTGGTAGGTTGATTAGATTGTGAGCCCCATGGGGACAGGGACTGATGTGACAAGCTCTGTGCAGCGCTGTGTAATCTGTGTGCGCTATATAAATAAAGGAATTATTATAAGTCACTTATCTTGAACATAGAAGATCAGCAGAACAATTCTTTGGAACCATGATATTTGTTGGTAATGTTTATGAAGTCTTGATAGCGCCTAGGGGCATAGCCGTTGGGCTAATGACTGCTCAAAGGTGGCTAGCAGTCCGAATACAATAAAAGGTGTGTGGCCCCTTTAATTGGAGGTTGCTGTACCCTCTCTCATCTTCATTCATCAGAGGGATGTGCTGGGGGCGTGGCTAGTAATGTGGGCGGTACAAGAGGTGGGCACATGCTTAAATACTCTGAACAGCAGAGAACCCCCCCCCCCTCATTTTCATCGGTTTTCCCTCCCTTTTTAAATCTTTTTTTGTGTATTTTTTGTCGCAGCGGGTGGTTTTTCAGGGGTAACACTGCCCTACATGCCCATACATATGGCAGGCATACAGCGTGTTATGTAAAGTAGAATGGTTAAAAGTGTCTATATATTCAAATAAAGAAATGGTTAAATTATTAATGGTTTCAATAAAGCTGTGGCCGACCCCGAGTCAACCCACAATTGAGAATGGTTAAGCAATGGTTTCTGTGTGGTTATTTATATTTGGACTAAATTTGAGACTCTGGGAGCTCACTTTGTGCTTTGCTAATGAATCAAAAATTTGAAGATAACGACAAAAAGAATCATAATCCAAAAATAGCAACCAAAGTGTATCAGGCAAAAACAGAATCCAGGAGAAGAATCTATATCTATATTTTTAGCCAGTTTGCAAAGAGGATGGCAAGAGGGCGCAGGATGACAGACAGGACAGTGAGCCCAAAGCTGAGCCCCCACGCTGTCACTTATCTACTTATTGGCCCCACCCTAAGTGGTAGGCAGTAACTAGGAGCCCTTCCCTTCCTAAGTCACAGTGCAGACACGAAACAAACAAAAAAACAATGAAAGCAGAGTCAGAGGTCCGGGTCACAATGAAGATAGCAGGTACAGAGCAGAATCTCAGCCCAACGTGATAATTGAGGGTACTATAGCCGAGATCAGAAAACCAGGAAAAGCTAAAGAACTACAATAGGAAGCACAATCAACATACAAAGCTGAGATAAGAGAAACCTGGACAGGGCTGAACTACAAAGAACAGAGTGGGGCTCAGTAAATCAAAACACAGCAAAAGCTAAGTTGCAGTTCACACACAGGAAACACAAACAAATTAACGCCTCTGAATGTGCCAACTGCAGATAGAGGGGCATTTTGGCATGGACATTATAGTACCCCCTCTTTTATGAGGGGTCACTGGACCATCATTATGCCTATCAGGTTTGGAAGGAGAGCAATGGTCCATCTTGAGGGGAGGAGTCTGAATTAGGCGACAGAATCACAAACCTCTTGTGACCATGAGGTGATCACCAATAAGACCGAGTCACAAGACACTTGGTGTCAGCAGTGCCAGGGTGTTCCACTTGCACAGAACGAAACGCAAAACTTATCCCTTAAATTTTACAACTAACATGAAGTACAATGTGTTACGAGAAAACAATCTCAAAATCACCTGGATATGTTAAAGCGTTCCGAAGTTATAACCAATTATCGTGACACAATGGGGCACATTTACTTACCAGGTCTCGGAGTTCCCGAAACTGCATTGTCCGTCCGGAATGCACTGTGCCCCGATTCACTAAGATCATGACCCCGATTTCCTGCATGTGTCGCTTCCCCGCTCAGGTCCGCCGGAGTTCACCTTCTTCTTCCCGATGCATGTAAGTGCATGTCATGCGACACAATTTTTAAGCTAAATTCAGCAGTTTGTCCGAATCCATCAGAAAGCCGGCGCGATTGCGCCAAAATCCGATCACATGCTCCAAAAACCCCTTTAAAATCCCTGTCCCAGCGGCGCAAAATGGAAATCGTCAGGATATCAGACGAAAGTGCGGTGCGCGGGTTCCTTAGTAAATGAGCCCCATTCTGTAAATCGAGTCTGGAAATTAAGCTGAAAACAAGCGTCGATGATCATTTGGGGTTAAGACCCCAGGCTATTTGTATAATACATCGTATTTACAGTTATTTGACTGATTGCAAACACAAACCCGTGAAATGCTCATCTCATATATCATATTAATCTTTGAAAAATCACAAAATGCGCATTCATTGTGTTAACATATGAATAACATGTAAATAATTACAACACATAAATCCCTCAGGGCAAAAGGTATAGAAATCTCCTGTAATATGTACATTTACCTAAATGAGATAGCAGCAGTTCATTATTACAGAAATAATTGCACGACTTCCAGCCGACGAGAAAGCCAAGGGCCATATTAATCCCTGTCAAATCATATTCTTAATCAAAAACACGGCATCAGTAGCGTGACTTCTTTCCCTCAGATCCTCCTCAATGTCAAGTGAAAGAGAAAACAAGACAAATTGCCTGAATTTTTCTAAAGAGCAAGAGCAAAACATTCCTAGAATGTAAAACATCCGCAATGAAAGTAAACATGGCAAAATGAGTAGAGCACAACTAGTGGAACGTAAATTCCCACAACGGCCTCTGTACGAGTCCCATCTGATTTGATTGTCCACCTGCCATCCAATGTCGCACAGCATCTAAGGATATTACAGAAAGCTGAATTCCTTCTACTTTTCCATGGGTACCTTCATGAAGTGATTAGGGCTTCCCAAAGTTTTCAGGTCAAACAGGAGTTTTACTCAGACTGTCCCTACAAATGCAGCCCCGGAAATCATGACACTTGAATAGCGACTGTTCTCACCTACCATCTTCTCGCTTCCCTTCTAAAGTGTAGTCTCCTTTGGACAGGATCCTCCCTCTTTGTACCAGTTTGTCACTATGTAAGCTGTTTAATATATATGAGTTTTTTTTTAAATATATGTTAAAGTTTTTCATATGTACAATGCCATGGAATTAATGGGCTGAGATGTTTCTTAAAGTATATTGGTGGCTTGGCCTCTGAGATGTTCAACCTCTTGAAATAAGTAATCACCATCCACCCTAAAACATACTGGGGCAAATTTACTTACCTGGTCCGGTCGCGATCCCCGAATCGGACGGTGCGAAGTCCGGCGCGATTCACGAAGCTTGTGTGCCCGAGTTCCTGCATCCGTCGCTTCCCGCCGAGTCCGCCGGAGTTCACCTTCTTCTTCCCGGTGCTTGTAAGTGCGTGTCTTGCAACACAATTTGAAATGTTAAATCCTGGGCGTAGTCCGACGGCCCGCCCTTCGATTTGTGTCGCGTGCAAGCCGGCGCTGATGCGCCAAAATCCGATCGCGTGCGCCAAAATCCCCTGTTAAATGTGGCGCAAAACGAAAATGTGCTCTGTGGACCCTTAGTAAATGAGCCCCACTGTTTAGCCAGCGTCTACAGTTTTAGATTTTGGCTAAAAGCAGTGTCAGCACACCCTTAAAATAGCGAGTAAGACAACTTTTTTGACTCTAGTAAACACAGGGTCACAGATTTTAGATTTCTTATGGATGACACAACAAAATACAACAAAATACAACTGCCATTATATGATTTCAACTATGTAGCAAGTTCATCTCCAGAGAACCTACAGGTCACGTCTATCCCAATGTGACCAAACTGTGACCAAACTGGCCAATGCATCTGCAGGTTTGTGTACTTTCAATTAAACCCAAAAAAGTCAAAGGGGCAGATTTACTTACCCGGTCCCGTCGCAATCCCCGGGGTACGTTGTCCGACGTGGATTCGGGTCTGACGCGATTCTCTAAGATCGTGCGTCCAAGTTCCTTCCTGTGTCGCTGCTGCCCCGAGGTCCGCTGGAGTTCACCAGCTTCTTCCTGGTGCATGCATGTAAGTGCTTGATCTTGCGACACAAATCCTTTTTTAAATTCTGCGGTTTGTCCGTCGGGTTGTGCGACAGCCACGCCCCCGATTTCTGTTTGGCGCAAAACGGCAATATTCGGGAAACCCAACGAAAGTGTGGCGTTCGGACCCTTAGTAAATGAGCCCCAAAATGTCTATATAACCACCAAAAACAATGCCAAAGGATCTTTCTTGAGGAGGGACAGGGAATGAGGCTATACTTAGGCAGAGAATTTTTAGGGGTCCCATAGGGTGTTTTTTACCATACGAGGAGACCATTAGTGGCCCAGTGGTGTTATACCTGGACAACCTCTTACATCCCATACCATCTCACACAGATAAGAAGTGACGCACAACATGACTCTCTATTACATATTAGATGAACCAGTCCATTGTGATTTTGGTTAACAATTGCTAAAAACGGTCCAATTTAAGGACTCGCGCACTTTTGATTGTGAAGTAATAAAATAGCGTGTACTTGTCACATCTCATAACAGTTGCCATAACAGCTGGTGCAGAGCAATCCTGAAAACCACATGCCTCCGACACATCACATTAGCAGTAAGTCTTATGATTTTGTACCTTTCTCAGCTTTCTTTGTATCTTGCTTTTCTAGTAGAAGATATCGTGGACTTTCTGGGAAAAATGGCAATATCGCAACTTGTATCACTGCGGGAACCAGGATGAAGCCAAACAAACAGGGCCAGAGGGATTCCTACAACATGAAGAAGAACACATCATCTGAACTCTGATTATAAGGAGACTCAAATTTTAGACATCATGCAATACCTAGTTCATAGGTTTTTGTGATTTTTGTGCAAAATTTTACACTATTACAACATTTATACAACTTTTAAAAGTTTTTTTTTTTTTTTCAATTCTAGGATATTGCAAACCTTGTGAACTCTCTGAATGTGTTTTTGCTGTAGTGTTATGAGCTTGTGAACCACAACCAGGGCTGTTCTACGTAAGGCTGTCATTAACAGCTTGCTCTGTAGAGTTTAGTTCCTTTGGCTGAGCTGGGTGTGCTAGAAAGCTGGGTGGTTTCATCTTGGTGTGTGCGTAAGGTGAGGTTTGAGTGATAGATGGCATATACAGTCAGTGGCAAGGGAGGTGTTCCAGGAACCCCAGAACATAGACCAGGTTCTAAATGTCGGTCCGATGCTGGCAACACTGGTTTCTTGTTACTTATGGTTCTGAAACTTCTATTGTGATATTGCTGGTATTCTGATCCATGTTTTTTAAACTAATCTTTGCCTTCTGATTCAGTGCCTCGCTGCCATCTAGGTTTTTATGTGATTATCCTAACTTTTCTTGTGTTTGTCTATCTGTATCTCTGTTCAGCACAAAAGAAAGATGAGGGCGGCACAGTGAAATGGATTCAAGTCCAGGTGGGTGCAAGCTCTTTGAGCCTGACTCAGGGCACCAGAAGGATCCAAAAGAAATAGCAGGAGAGCAGCACTCCGTGTTTGAGTAGGGTGTTTTCCAGCCAGTGACAAAGACATGCAACGTTTCGCTAGCCAATGTAGCCATTCAAAGAGATGATTTGAAAGTGATAGCAAGGCGGGTTTATATCCACACCAAGGAATGGACATCAGCAGCAAATTGTAACAAACAATCAGCTATGTGATACAACTTAACATATTCAGAAAACCTATAGATAGCGTATCCCGTGTCTAATAGATGATATACTGGCAAATAGATGTGCACACCAATAGTAAATGTTGGAAGAGAACTACCATAATACGCCCTTAATGATAACAGTATATGAGCACAGTCACAGGGTCTTAGCAACCATGCACAACGCATAAAAGCATGTTATCCCCCCCCCCCCCGCAATATCTCGGTCCCCCACCCCCCCCCCCCCCCCCCCCCCGGCAAGATCGACCCTAGGTCAGCGGTCCTTGTCTGTCCGCGGTAACGAGCACTTATACCCAGTCCAGTGGCCTGAATCTGTGCGGTCCGCGCTGTCCGGGCTCCAACTGCGGGCTATGTGGAAACTGGTAGCGGTCGCTCGGAGGCAATGTGCATAGTCGGAATCTCGCGGGATTGTCTCCCGTGACGGCGTCAGGCCATTTTTTTTGTTGGGAAACCCGAACTTTAGCAGTGAAAGTGTTGGGTTACACAGGGTAGGTTCGAAAACGTGTCTCAGACAGGAATTAACAAGGTGGTCCACTTTGGGTGAGCTGTATCTACCAAGGTCACTGAATCAGTGGCCTTGGGGTGGGCCATAACTTGTTTGGCACTCGTTGATCCGAGCTTTTGTCACTGGACACCAGATGGTTCCCACGTCACCCCCTCGTGACTTTCCTACCTGCTTTGAACACACACCATCCTTATTTGTGTGTCCCCTAAAGAGTAAATCTTGAATGCCAGCGGGAGCAAAAAAAATTGAAATCTGGACATGGCTCTGTTAAAAGTACAGAATTAAAAGAGGCGTTTCAATGTGTGTGCACTTCCTGGTAAACATGAAGATCGTGATCTAAAAAAGTGGATTAACATCATAGTAAAATAGAGAGGAAAACATAGATAGCAGTGAATCGCGAACCACAGTGTGATGAGTATGCAATAGAACTAATGAGGCGAGCGAATTAGGGCAACTCATTCAAAAGTTCACATTAAAATCTATATCTAAGGCCATGTGGGGTGTAAGGGTTGCAAGTTTGGAATCCTGTGAATCTGGCACAGACGTTGTTTTAATCAATGTTGTTGTCGGTCACCACCTCTCCTAGAGGGGGATGCGGGGGACATGATCTACAATACTAAACTGAAGTGGGTTCGGTTTGTGTACCCAGTTCTTGGAGAAGTGTCGTTGACTGAGGAACCAGTTTGACAGTATTTATGGATGAGCGTGATGGGTTATGTAATGCGTGGTCGACATTCAGGGTGGTCTCGCCTACATAGATTTTTTGACAAGGACAAGGTCAGTACGTATAAACTGTCGGATCTACAGGTAGATGGTTGTTTAATGGACTATCGACTCTTTGTTACAGGGTTTATAAACTTTCACACTTTCAAACAGTTAGCTGCATTTTCACAGTTCATGCATGGCCCATGACATCCTGGTTTTAGTGAACTAGTTAAATTACTGATTTTCTACCGCAGTTAGTGGGGCCACTATCATCTCTTTTACCCAAATGGCTCTTAGGTTCTTGGGACCGGCTGTATGAGAATAGTGGAGGAGATTAAATTCCTCAATTGTACCTTGTGATGATGCGGAAGATATGACCAATGTTTTCGGCATAACCGAACCGGACCTTGTATTACTATGTGTCCCAATGTGTCCGATACGAATGGATCCGCTTTGGCAGGCAGTTGTCAGTTACCTTTATCTTTCGGGTGAAGTAATGACTGTTGTCCAGGACCCTTAATGTCTCTCTAGTTTCGAGACCAGCGTTTTCGGGTACCTATGCGAAACGGAACAAATCTCTCAGGGACATCCACATTGAGTCTTCTCTGTGGTGGGGGGTCATGAAATTCTACGATACCCTGATTCATTTGACTCAAGTGGTAGAGAGTACGGGTTCTCTTAGGGTGTGAACTGTCATACGGAGAAGATTATGTTTACGATCAGTTGCTTAACATATAGATCAGTTTTCAATCTGTTGCCACCAAACATTGCTACATGCTGCCAAAGTCATACATTCAGGACAATACTTCTGACTTTCTTAACAAAATCCATGATATAGAGATCCCCCGAAGTATTTTAGCATCATTAGATGGTTACTAGTCTCTATACGAGCATTAATCATGACAGAGGCACTCTTGTGCACAAGAAGGGCCCAGATTCTACTTCCCTCTACAGTGACGGCCAGGAATCATTCTGCAGGTCTTACTTGAGATTAGTTTAGGATCATGTAATTACTTTCTCACTGTTTGGCGCTATGTAATATATTTGCATTTATACGTGGAAGCATTTATGGGGGCGTCCACATGGACCCAATAATGCTAAATATTCATGCAGACATGAGCGAGGAATAGCGATATATCGTCACCATTCTTTGAACATGTTCTTCAGTGGTGGCGATATATCGACGGAATGCCTCCATGTGTGTTGACCGACAGTGTTGACAATTTTAATCTCTTTTGTGACACATTAAATCTCATGGATCCTGACATCAAATTCACCACAACATTGTCCACACTGAGTATCAATTTTTGACAACACTGTATATGTTTGATTTGGCAACAGATTGAAAACTGATCTATATGTTAAGGCAACTGATCGCAATAATCTTCTCCGCTATGACAGTGCACACCCTAAGAGAACCCTGGACTCTCTACCCTTGAGTCAAATGATCAGGGTTCGTAGAATTGTCGATGACCCCTCACACACAGAGAGAAGACTCAATGAGATGTCTGAGAGATTTGTTTCCAGAGGGTACCCTAAACGCCTGGTCTCGAAACATAGAGAGACAGTTAAGGGTCTGGACAAACAGTCATTACTTCACCCGAAAGATAAGGGACAAACTGCCTGCAAGCGGATACCATTCGTATCCACATTTGGGACACATAGTAATACAATCGCTTCGGTTATCCGAAAACATTGGTCAATTCTTTCCCATCATCACAATACAATTGAGGAATTTAAATCTCCTCCACTATTCTCATACAACCGGTCCAAGAACCTAAGGGACCATTTGGTAAAAAGTGATAGTTGCCCACTAACTCGTAGAATCAATTTAGCTATGTCACTAAAACCAGGATGTCATCCATGCATGAACTGTGAAAATTGCAGCTACATGTTGAAGGGTGAAAGATTTATAAACCCTGTAACAAGAGAGTCATATCCTATTAAACACCATCTTACCTGTAGATCCGACCATGTTATATACGTACTGACTTGTCCTTGTCCAAAAATCTATGTAGGCGAGACTACCACTGAATGTCGGACACGATTACATAACCATCGCTCATCCATCAATACTGCCAAACTGGATCTCCCAGTCCCACGACACTTCTCCGAACTGGGTCACAAAATACACCACCTTAAGTTTAGTATTGTAGATCATGTCCCCCCTCTTAGGAGAGGTGGTGACCGACAAAAATTATTAAAACGTCGTGAGATCACATGGATTCACAAACTCAACTCCTTACACCCACATGGCTTAAATATAGATTTTAATGTGAACATTTTGAATTGAGTTTGCCCTAATTCCTCTGCCTATTATGTATATTGCATACTCATCACTGTTAGGTTGATTGATATTTGTTTTCTCTATTTTACTAATTGAGTCAATCACCATTGAAACGCCTCTTATTATTTCTTGTACTTTTTACAGAGCCATGTCCAGATTTCAATTTTTTTGCCTCACGCTGGCATGTACACAATTACCTTTATGGGACACACAAAATAGGTGGTGTTGTGTTCAAAGGCAGTGTAGGCAGTCCGAGGAGGGTGACGTGACTCCATCTGGTGTCCATGACAACGCGCTCGGATCAACGAGTGCCAAAAAGTTATGGCACCACGGCCACTGATTCAGTGACCTTGGAGATACAGCTCACCCCAAAGTGACCACCTTGTAATTCTGCTGAGACACGTTTCCGACACCTACCTCTGTGTACCCAACACTTTCACTGGCTAAAGTTCGGGTTTCCCCAAACAAAGATGGCCGCGCCGTCACGGGAGACAATCCCGCGAGATCCGCTATGGCACATGACCTTCCGAGCGCCGCTACCAGTTTTACATAGCACCGCAGTTTGGAGCCCGGACAGCGATCGGACCGCTACATATCTAAGGCACTGGACTGGGTAAGTGCCGTTACCGCGGACAGACAAGGCCGCCTTGACCTGAAGGGGACCCGATGATATCTTGCCGTGATACATGCTTTTATGCGTTTGGCATGGTTGCTAAGCAACCCTGTGACATGTGCTCATATACTTGTTATCTATTAAGGGCGTATTATGGTAGTTCTCTTCCAAACATTTACTATTGGTGTCACATATATTGCCATATATCACTATTAGACACGGATACGCTATCACTATATGTTTTTGAATACTGTTAAAATGTATCACTATACTGATTGTTTGTTTACAATTTGCTGATGATGTCATATCCTGCGGTGGATATAAACCCGCCTTGTATCACTTTTCACATTGCTTGAAAATGGCTACATTGAGCTAGCCGAAACGTTGCATGTCTTTGCCACTGGTGCTTGAATAAACACTACTCAACACGGAGTGCTGCTCTCCTGCTATTTCTTTTGTATCTCTGTTCATTTGCCATCTGTTCTGAACACATACTCACAGTAGGGACTGTCATTTAGTTGTCCCCTGCGGATTATCACAGTGCAGCAAGTAGGCAGGGACAGGGGTTGTGGGTGAGCGTAATGACTTAACGCTCAGTGTCCGAGATCTGAGCCGAACCGGCTTCGGGATACACAGGGTGATGGCTATAACTAACAGCTGACACCCCAGTGTAACACCCGCGGTCAGAGTGGGCTCCGATCATGGGTGTTTAACCTGTTAAATGCCGCAACTGTGGCATTTAAACTGCCTTTGGGGGGTCTTTCCCCCATGATCGCCCCCCCCCCGCCATCTTTGAGGGAGCCGATTGTTGCTATGGCAGCCCTGAGGTCCGAACAGGATCCCAGAGCTGCCGGCAGGCAGTGTCATAAAGATGAAATCTATGACGTCATCTTAAAGGCACAGTGTCAGCCTATGCATGTGCATAGGCTGACACTGCTAATACTCTGCAATACATCAGTATTGCAGAGTATTATCATGAACAAGCAATCAGATTATTGCTTGTTCATATCCCATGGTGAAAATAGTAAAAAAGTAAAAAAAAATGTTTTTGAATGAAAAATAAAGTAATAAATCAATAAAAAAAGAGACAATGCTAAAAAAAAGTCTAAATCATAAGACAAACCCCACATATATAGTATTACCGCGTCCGTAACAACCCGTAGAATAAAAGTAAATAATTATGAACTCCCACGATGAACGCTGTTAAAAAAAACTGTTAAAAACCTGCCAAAAATTGTGGTTTTTACCTATGTACTTCAGAATGAAACAAGCTACCAACCAGCCAAAAAACATAAAAATTTTATGCCACTTGGAAGACAGCGATGCAAAAATTATCAATTTTTCCCCACATTTGGGTTTTATTTGGCAAATTTAGTAAAACGTAAGAAAAAATATTCAAGTCTGGTATCCCCGTAATCGTATCGACCCACAGAATAAAAATAACAGTAAAAAATCCAGTTCAGAATTGATGCTTTTCTACTCCTGCCCTCAAAAATTAAAAAAAAAAATATAGTTAACATCCGATGATGCCAGATTTATCACCGTGTCTGATGCTGGTTGATAAATCTGATATAGTAGAAGACTGTCTACTCTTATTTTGCACCTACTATTAGTTGGCTTAGCTTACATCAGAAAGCATCTTATATTGAGCTGTTCTTCCTCAGCAGTTTGAAAATTTAGGACAGGTCGGATATTTTTAGCAAGAAGAAGCAAAATGTTGTAGTTAATTGTCTGCCTAACCTATTGATTTCTCTTGTGTGTGACATGGAAGGGAGGGGAGTACAGCCAGGATTGCTCTGTGCTAGTCCAGTATTTTATTTGGCTTTTAAAATGTGGTTTACAAGATTTTTTTTGTATTTTTAATGCGTGAAAGGTTTTGTTATATTAATTGAGTTTTCGTGTCCTTCTAGCCGAACTCTTGAGTAACACATGTGGCGTTCCTGACTGTGATTCTTCATAGTCTTTATGAGACGAGCCATTTTCTGCTTGTGAGTTATAAGTTGTGTCATGTAAAAAATTTTTTTATATATTTGTTGACAAAAGTTATCAGTTTTAATGCAATATAAAGAACATTGAACGGTTCACATAAACATTTTGACCTCGATATCTACACTTCCCCTGCTTTTTATTCATTTTTACCAAAATAGATACATCAATGGTTCGAATGCGTGATTAAACATTACAAAAGAAAACATTTTTTGATGAAAAACTGGTTTTAAATGTACGCTACCATAAATTTTGAAGAGAAGATCTAGACATAAACCTACCAGCTTTATATCAAAATACTAACCTTTTGACCCTTAGATTACCGTATTCTAATAATTAATAGTAAGATAAATGGCGGGGAGTCTTATCAGTTAGATGTGTGGCCTTGTAATTTTGACTTCACAGTTTGGAGTTTGTATGGTATCATGTTTCTGAAGGTATCCTCTCCTACACATCAAGAACATAGCCTACTTGACTTGTTATAAAATTTGTCATAGTATTTGGTTGGTGTGATAAATATGGCTAGGGGGAGGGGGGCTTTATACTACTCATATCCCCCACTTCCCTCCAGCCTCATCCCAATTAGCCTAATGGAGATAGCTAGAGTGTTATTTGACACTACAAAGTTTGCAGAGGAACTCTGGCCCCGTTAGGGGTAGTTATTAACTAACACCTTTTCAGCCACGGCGTCTCCAAAAGACTTGAGCTGATTTTACCCTCATTTTCAAACAGGAGACATTGGGGCAGATTTACTTACCCGGTCCATTCGCGATCCAGCGGCGCCTTCTCTGCGGTGGATTCGGGTCCGGCAGTTCTTCCGCCGTCCACCAGGTGGCGCTGCTGCGCTGAAAGTCATCTCATCGCGCCGGAATGCACCACCTCGGACCAGGTGAAGGTAAGCGCTCCCCAAGCAACACTTTTTCGGTTTTTAAATGCGGCGGTTTTTCCGAATACGTCGGGTTTTCGTTCGGCCACGCCCCCCGATTTCCGTCGCGTGCATGCCGGCGCCGATGCGCCACAATCCCGGGGCAATTCAGGTACAATCGGCGCAAATCGTAAATATTCGGGTAACACGTCGGGAAAACGCGAATCGGGCCCTTAGTAAATGACCCCCAATGAGTCATAAAACTCTTACACCAATAAGTTGATTAGGGACAGTATTTTATGAGTTCAAAATTTTGGAACCTGTATCTCCAGGGTATCATATCAATATGCCTATTTAGGTTAGATATTTATATAAATATCTTGGGATGGGACCATAGCAAATGGGTCAGGTTTGGTATCAATGTAATCCAGGGTTTCACCTGGACTTCCCCTTGAGAAGCTATGACTTCTCCAAGGTTCTGGATGTAATACCAGGTACGAGGGACCCATGACCCCTCCTGTGGGTGGACAGAGGTGTGTCTGCACCTATTATAATCAGAAAACCCCTGATGCTTTTGTCTGGGAACCCATTTACCATGAATTGAAGCGGAAGATCTTAAGGTGTGGACTATCAGGTTCCATTAGGCCCACACAAAAGGTAAGTAACTTACAAGTATTGCTACCATTGTATGTTGTACTATGTTTAACTGTATATATCTCTTAAGGCACATAAATATAAAATTTAATCCGTGTTTCTCGGTTATATACATGCTACCGGGTTTGTTTCTCACCCTTTATAATCCCATTACGGATCGGCTTATATTACAGGAGAACTGGTGGCAGCTTAATTGGGTTTATAAGGTTCAGTTTTCACTGAAGGAGTCTTATAGGCGTTCAGGGTTGTGATTTATTGTTGTGCCATATCCGGAAGTTGTGTGGACAACTTTAAATCACTTCCTGTGCCTCTCAGAACCTGTGCGTTCTGGGTGTGTCTATAAAAGGATAATTAAGTGACCTTGTGTACCCTTCAGGGGTCCAAAAAGTCACGGTTACCTTAAAAGTTGGATACATTCCCTCTAAGCATAACTTACCCTTCTAGCGATGCCTTGAGTCATTCAATGTCATTCATTCTAGATGCCAACAACCAAGCCGATTCTTGCCCATGAATATGGGACGTCAAAGTCCAGTTTTTACAGCTGATTTGCATCCTATTTCTGTCCATTTTGAATCCCTTTCTTCCTTTTTTCTGCTGTGGGCATAAGGTCTATGTTTCTGTTCTAAGATATCACTCCACTTTCTATGTCAGGCATCTAAAAGAGCGAACTTGCTTTCCATAAATCTGATTATGTCACTGGGCTAACCATATCTACTTTTCCATTCACTTCTTCCAAAGGTGATATAATAATGCAAAATGTTGTAAATTTTTTGGACAGATTTCAAAATTACCTCTGGTCATCACCCTTTAATCCTGGTGTTACATCTGTATCCGCATCATCCTCTGTCTGTAGAGTATGGCTGAGAAAGCACCGATAGTGTCAGTTCTTTATTTATTCTGCCTCTTCCTAGTCTAAAAACTAGTATATCCATTCTCCTGGCCTCTTTGATTGATTTACATCACACCTGTCTGTCTCCTGCAGACTCTGCTCTGGTCCAAGTATAGTTAACAGCTGTCTTGTCTTATTATTAGAGTTCTGATACAATCAAAATCTGGACCAGAGCTATGGATTCTCATATAATATCTTGTGAATCAGTACTCTTTGTCTGCTGTTGTCTAATACTTCACAATCTAGCATGCTTTTCATTATGTATTCTGCTATCTTTAACCCTTGACTATCCATTGACTATCCATTTGTCTAGGGATTTTGTACTGCATTGTTCTCTTGGGTTTTACCCCTATTTGGTGACTATTCCTTTCCGTTTGCATTGCAATGTCTTTGTCTCCATGCTTGTACTTTGGCAAAGGTAGGGAATGTCGACTAGTTGTCTACCGACCACCTTGCATAGACCAGACAAGTAGGCAGGGACAACTAAGAATGGGTCTCAATGCCCATTGTCTGTCTGTGTCATCTTAACCCTGTATAACACCTGGACATATTTACTTATATATAGAGAGATAGCAGAGTAGGATTTCAAATTTAAACTTTTAAAGATTGCCTTTTAAACATATTTTGAAACAGTAGTAATAATTATATTGTTTATAAAATAAAATAAAAATAATATGAGAAGAATAATCTTCTAGAGGAAAGAGCTTTATGGAGTGCTTACAAAGCTTTCAGATGTATCTCAACTCCTACGGGATCAAAAATATTTTACAGTACTAATCCTCCATTATCTACATCCACTAATAATTAGTAATTCATGGGGTGACCTGATGCCTTTAAGTACAATGCTGTCATTCATCTACATTTTCTATGGGGTCTCAATTCACTTTCTATATGCTATATATAATGTTCTGCATTGACACAACACAATGGACAAAGAGGTGAGATTCCAGTACACACAAAGACCTCGGAACATACAATCAGGTCCTAAAATAGACACTTCCATTATTACTTATTAAAGCATGCATGGTCTACAAGTTCACAGCATTAAAATTGGTTACATTTATTGTAATATTTTTAGCTACCACTGTGATATTTGTGGAGGTGGGAAAACTGTACCTATAAAAGTCACATATGATTTGTTGTCAGTAAGACTGAGGATGAAGTAACTCAACCCTGGCCACCCATGGAGGCACATGGCTACATAACAAAACTGTAGAAACAGCAAAACTGAAGCTTTACCATCAGTATATACAGACACTTTTTGATGGTAGCTACCAAACTTACTAGCAAGATGGAATTCAGCTGAGATTTTATAGTGTAAAAAACAGATTAGAAAAGAAGGAAGCATGATGATAAGTGGGCCAGGTTATGTGGACAAGGTAGAACTTTGATATGATAATACAAGTAATACAGAAAGTTTCTTTAAACTTTGTCTAAAGTTTTAAGATGCTTATTATAAAGCAACAAAATTGAATAACAATTGAACCCAAAGGGGGTATTATCAGAATCTGGATACATTATCAAAATCTTGTAGAGATATTGCAAGCCAGTGGCTGGAAAAGTCGTTAATGGTGCAACTACACAGGGTGAAGGATTTTGCCGTTGCTATAGAAAATTTCGGTTTTGAGAATTGAACCTGTATTCTTAGCTCAGTAGTTAAAGGAACTGTTCTAGCTGCCCATGTGATGTCTCCTTCTGGACAGAGTAGGAGGATCTGCTGGCAAATGGGAAGACTTTCTGCAATGCTACAGTGTTACCTAGTGCTAGTTATTTTTGTTTTTTTACTTTTTCGTGCTGCAATCTGATTTTGAACCTTTATTTGCTTACTTTTAAAGGGAACCTGTCAGCAGAAATTGACCTAATAAACCACTACTTGTATGTTGTCAAGCAGCTGTACACCTTCCAGATCATGTTTCTTTCATTACCCAGTGTACTGGAATCTTTGAGAAAATCTACTTTGAAGTAAAATGTAAATTGATTGAATAAAGTCAAGGAGGTGGAGATTTTAACACTGAAGTCAAGCTCCCTCTTAGTGAGAAAGTTCCCTTCACTGTAATTGATTGTCCTGCATCAAGAGACATCACTAACCAGATCTTCTGAAGTCCATGGCATGATGTCAATCACAGAGGAGGAGGCGTTCGGAGCTCCCCACCTTTACTTCAGTGTTAAACTCTCCGCCTCCTTGACTTTACACAAGCAATTTACAGCTCACTTCAAAGATGATTTTCTGGATGATGCCACCACACTGCACTATGAAAGAAACAATAACTAGAAGGTGTTTCAATGCTTTACAATATTCTGATAAAGGTTCCCTTTAAGTAAAAGTTGCAGGATGCCCCAGCTTTGGGCTTGTCAAACTTCCACTTCCACATCAAGTTCCACCAAGGAAGGGAGGGGATTGGATAAGGAAGGGATTTAAGAGAAACTATTCTATTGATCAGTTGGTTAAAATAAATGTGTTCTGCTTATGAAAATTGCAACTATGTAGAATTTCAACTATTCTTGCTTTTTATCATATATTATTTCCCCATAACTCACTACTGCAACATGAATACACTATTACAATGCCATATCTGTGCCACATGGTGCATGGAAAATATGGACAATTCACTTACAGCCTTAAAGTGTAAATGTATTTTTATGAAAATTGCATAAATCAGTAGCGCAGGTAATGATAGTAATCTTTGTAACATACTTTATGTATGAAAAATCATTATGTGTCCTTCTTTTTTCCCTGCCTTTCTTTTGAAAAAATCAGTTCCTGTCCTAGATCCACAAATAGAAAAAGGAATTTGATAAGGTGTGTATTGACTTTACTCACAGGATAGTCTGATCTCCTCAAATAAATGAATGATCAAGTGAAATACTTTCTATGTATGGAAAATGTTAATCCTTAGTCTCCTTTCCTTATCTGTATGCTGTGTACAGGACACAGATAAAGTGCTCACTAAAGGAGAAAGAAGAGCAGAAAAAAATACATATAGAAGCTGCTTTACTTAATGAAGTATATTACAAAGAACACTATTATCACTTGCTCCATTCATTTCTGAAATTAAAAAAAAAAAGCTTTATAGCTTTTGTTCCATTTTTAATGATAAAATGTTGGGGATAGTAAAGAACATTTACTCTAAAGAGGAGTTTCCACCCACTCCCCCATTCCCCATGAATGAACAGTTTTGGAGCATCTTTTCGTACAAAACTATGTTGTACCATTTCAGTAATTAATGAATAGTTAGCCAAGTAGGTGTGGCTATTTGCTGGTGTATCCTTCCACTGTCTGATATTATCCAATCAGTGCTGACAGTAGAGACTGTGTAGAGACAGAACTAGTGGCAAAGCTGCAAAGGGTTGCAATTGTGTCCAGGGCTGTTATGATGTCAACATTTTTTGGATGAGACTAGAGGTTTTTTAATATTTATCTGTGGGAAATCTATACAGGATTGGCTTTAAACTGCATCATGTCATTAGTAGAGATGAGCGAGCACTAAAATGCTCGGGTACTCGTTATTCGAGACGCTCTATGTATAATAGATACCTCTATAATGGCAGCTTAGATACAGCAGCTCTGCACTATGCATGGTATATAACTATAAAATAAAAGCTTAGATACAGAAGCTTGGCTCTTTGTAAGGTACATAGCTCTATAATGGCAGCTTAGATACAGCACCTCAGCTCTATGTATAGTAGAAACCTCTATAATGGAAGCTTAGATACAGCTACTCAGCTCTATGTATAGCAGATACCTCTATAATGGAAGCTTAGCTGCAAAAACTCAGCTCTATGTATAGTAGATACCTCTATAATGGCAACTTAGATACAGCACCTAAGCTCTATGAATGATAGATACCTCTTGAATGACAACTTAGATACAGTTAAATATACAAATACGTTTTCCTAAATGGGACAAAGAAAACCATGTCTCTTTTGCCATCAAGCATGACTTTCAGGAAGCCTAATGACATGATGTGGGATTAAAGCAAAACCAGTACATCTATTCCAGAAGGAACAGATTCCCAAATGTAGACATGGCTGTTTCAACATGGATGCATATCTTCAGTACAGTGTAGGGAACTGGTTTGGCTGAGTGAGAGGCTTTTGAATGGGGTCAGGGAGTAATCATTCTTCTCATGGAGAGTTTATCAATTAAGGTCGCCTTGCAGGCGTTTGGAGACTTAGAGCCATTGATGCTCCACTACTGAGCTGTCTACAGCTGGGAGTCTGCCCCTCCTGGAATAGATATACTGGTTTGGTTTAATTCAGCAACATGTCATTAGTAGAGATGAGCGAGCACTAAAATGCTCGGGTACTCGTTATTCGAGACGAACTTTTCCCGATAAAACATCCAATAATTGACCCTGACACTATAGGGGACGGCATGCAGAAGCAGCGGCAGCAGGCTAGAGAGTGGCATGGCGACATACCCTAAATGGACTCAGGCTTCAAACCAATGGGTGGCCAAAATTCTGCCTGACACAGCTCGTTTGATAAGGGGACCATGTATGCTTACAGTTCATGCCAGTAGCTGCACTGGCTGCCAGTCTCCTTTCGAATAGTTTAAAATAATAACCCTCATCCATAAAGCTCTGTATAATGCTGCACCCCCCTACCTCTCCTCTCTTATCTCAGTCTATCGCCCAACCCGTGCTCTTAGATCCGCCAGTGATCTTAGATTAACCTCTACCCTATTGCGGACCTCCCACTCGCGTCTCCAAGACTTCTCTAGAGCTGCACCAATTCTATGGAATGCTCTGCCCTGGACTATCAGACTAATACCTAACCTCCAAAGTTTCAAACGTGCTCTTAAAACCCATTTCTTTAGGCAAGCCTATAACTTTCATTAACTGCATGAAGTTTTAACTCTTCTACTAACCCGTCCTGTGTCGTCCTCCCATCTGTTATCCAGCAACCAACAGGCACCAGACTTCTCTACAGTCCCATTCACCCTGGACCTGGTATATAAGATGACGGCTGAGTGGTTCAAGCGACAGCAATTCCATTTATTATATTTTGTTCTATTCCCTAAGAAGAATGGCTTGACCATTAAATATTCTTTTACCTCGTGTTACCCCATCATCTTCATAAACCGTAAGCTCTGGCGAGCAGGGACCTCACTCCTGTTGTTCCATACAAATGTTGTGCTCTGTTACATTACATTTGTATTTGTTTCCTATGATTTGTAAAGCGCTACTGTACGATATTCCATGTTTGCGCAGAATGGTAGTTAGTGGTTGAAAGATTCTCCTAGCTTGAAGAGTATTTGCTGATAGGTCAGCATACAACTTGATTGCATTGTAGGGAGTTGGTAGAGTCGGGTGCTTCCTGGAGAAGGCCAGTAGCTGGTCTTTGGTGTTATAGAAAGTAAAACGTGCTAGAACATCTCTGGGAGTAGAGTCTGGCAAGCTTCTTGGCTTAGGGACCCTGTGGGCTCTGTCCACACAAAGTTCATAGTCGGTCATAGATCTTAAACATGTTCTGGTTAGTTGTATAACATAGTCTCTCAGTTGTGGGCCAGATACTGATTCTGATATTCCTCTAAATTTGACGTTGTTTCGTCTATTACGGTCTTCAAAGTCGACCAATTTTGCTTGCATTTGTGATACTCTTTCCTCAAGCGCTTGGTGCTCATCAGCCAGAGTATTGAATTCTGCAGCATATTCTGCCATTTTAGTCTCCACATGTGTAACTTGTTCTTGTATTACAGAGATGGAGGATTGTAGGGGACTCACCGCTTTTAGTAGATTAGATGTTAGGGATGTCCTCAAGGCTTGTAGCATATCTTTTAACAGATGCTCTGTGACCGTTTTGTCGGATGTCTGAAACGCCGCGAAGGCGTCTGCTTCTTCGGCCTCATTAACCCCTACCTGGATCTCAGGTTCGTTCTACCAGGGTTCTGCATGAGGATTCAGCTGCAGCCTTTGTTTTTGCTTTAGCGGACTGCCTGTTGGAGTCTGGGTTGGCTGTGTGCTCTGGTGTTGTGCTGGCTTATTCTTGCCTTGTTTTGTGTCCCCGGGGGCCATCTTGTTTCTGCCCGGGGAGGGAGAGTCTGTCCACTTGCCGGGTACGTCAAATTCTGGGTCTGCTGGTTTACTGAGGGATCTATTTGTGGCTCTGAGCGGTGGTGTGTGCTTCAGAGTCGGCTCGGGTACCTGTGCTGTGGCTTGCTGTATCTCCGGCCCGTCCGACCTCTTCAGCCGCGTGGCGCCGGCGCCATGTTTGTTGCGGCTGCCCTTAGCCGAGAAGAACTGCGGAATCCACTTGTTTGGCAGGTCGGTATCGCCCCCTCTTTTGCCCATATGTTCTGGGTGTTATGCTTAGCACCTTCGAGGGTGCTGGGTGTCGCTGGCGAGGGGTAACTGCTCCGTGTTGCTGCTCAGGAGACGGAGCTAGCGCTTCACGCAGCCATCTTCACTGGTGGCTAAACCACGCCCCCCCGCACCTGATATTCTCACTTTAAACCTGAATATCTCTGGATCCCTGGCACCTAGAAACACAATTCAAGATTCATCTGAAAGAAGAGATTCTCCTCTTTCAGGGGGCCCTGGGCAATTGCCACCTTTGCCTACCCATAGCGCCGGCCCTGGTCTGCGCCGTGATGCCCTGTAATAGTTCTTGGGCGGTGTGCCTTTTATCGCCTAGGCTCAGCAGTTTGAGCACTGCCTGCTGTCGCTTAGCAACTGCACTGCTGCTGTGCCTAGAGCTACCGACTGATGGCGCCATGCCCACGGATGGTAGTTCGGAGGAGGAGGTGGAGGAGGGGTGGGAGGAGGAGGAGGCATAGTAGGCCTGAAACACCTGGACCGAGGTAGGCCCCGCAATCCTCGGCGTCGGCAGTATATGACCAGCCGCAGGGTCAGACTCGGTCCCAGCCTCCACCAAGTTAACCCAATGTGCCGTCAGCGATATATAGTGGCCCTGCCCGGCAGCACTCGTCCACGTGTCCGTGGTCAGGTGGACCTTGTCAGAAACGGCGTTGGTCAGGGCACGGATGATGTTGTCTGACACGTGCTGGTGCAGGGCTGGGACGGCACATCGGGAAAAGTAGTGGCGGCTGGGGACCGAATACCGAGGGGCGGCCGCCGCCATGAGGTTGCGAAAGGCCTCGGTCTCTACTAGCCTATAGGGCAGCATCTCCAGGCTAAGCAATCTGGAGATGGCACATTAAGGGCTTGGGCGTGCGGGTGGGTTGCACTATATTTGTGTTTCCGCTCCAGCGTCTGGGGTATGGAGAGCTGAACGCTGGTGGATGCTGTGGAGGATCGTGGAGGCGACGATGGGGTTTTTGTGGCAGGGTCCTGGGCAGGGGGCTGACTATCAGCTGACACAGGGGAAGGAGCAGTGGTGTGCACGGCCGGAGGTGAACGGGCTTGTTGCCACTGAGTGGGGTGTTTAGCATTCATATGCCTGCGCATACTGGTGGTAGTTAAGCTAGTAGTGGTGGAACCCCTGCTGAGCCTGGTTTGGCAAATGTTGCACACCACAGTCCGTCGGTCATCCGGTGTTTCCTTAAAGAACCTCCAGACTTCTGAAGATCTAGCCCTCGCCGCAAGAGCCCTCGCCACGGGAGCTTCACTAGTTGACACATTTGGCGCTGATGCACCAGCTCTGGCCCTGCCTCTCCGTCTGGCCCCACCACTGCCTCTTCCAACCTGTTCTGGTCGAGGACTCTCCTCCGTCTCAGAAGCACTGTGTTCACCCACCCTGCCCTCCTCACAACCACCAGCTTGGGGTTTGTCACCCTATCATCCTCCGATCCCTAGTCTGCTCCCCCCTCGGACTTCCGCCCTGAAACAACTTCCCACTGTCTGACACCCGTGTCCTCCTCATCGTCGACACACTCTTACACACTTCCACACGTCAAGCAAGGTCATCATCACCCAGACTGTGACTGGTGGAAAACTGGGCATCGAAAATTGCTCAGCAGCAACCGAGACAAGTGGTTTTGACTGGGGAGGGTCCAGAAAACAGTCCCAGAGTATGCGGTTCAAATGCCCAAATTTTCCTGGGAGGGGGCCTGACTGGGGGGAGGAGGCTGAGGTGCAGGAGCTGGAGGAGTGGCGATTTCGGTGACAATGGGTGGACTTGCGTGGAGACTGACTGGTGGACAAATTGCTCGAAGCATGTCAGCAATCCACGACATCACCTGTTCGCACTGTTCTGTTCTGGCCTCAACAGTGCTCTAGTCTCACACGAGTCCCAGTATCCAGACATGAACTAGGGAGTGTAGCTTCTGCGGGTTCCCTGCTCCCTCATAAGCAGGTGGTGTCTCACACCCCGCCAGGACCACGGCCTCTGGACCCCTGCATGTAGTTGGACGCCACGTCCCCCGCCCTCGTCCTCTACCCCTAGCCCTCGGGTTAAACATTTTTAAAATGAGAGTTATCGTTTAATTTTTTTTTTACTTTTTTTTGTGTTTTTTTTTTTTTTTTTTTTTTTTTTTGTGTTTTTGAGTTTTTAAAACCAAACGATGCTATCCTATTGCTATGGCTATTTTCTGCAAGTATGAAAGCACATTACTATGCCAGATGAGATGACACTGAGTTATTAAACAAATAAACGTAAAATAAAAAAGACAAATGGCAGACTGTGCCTAATTGAAATCCAACCCCTACTAAATTTTCCCACTTCGGCGGTCTGTTGCAATGGATATGTGCGTCACTAAGCGCGCAAAACACAGCGGTCGCAAGTCTCTCACTACAAATTGCTCACACATTGGCTAGTAGATGCACTGCAGCAAGTAACAGCCCCAGCAGATCAACCAGAAATCAAATATATACGCTACTGTAGGCGTAAGCTGTTTGGATTCTCCTATGGCTATTTCTAGCCAAGTATGAAAGCACACTACTATGCCAGATGAGATGACGCTGAGTTATAAACAAAATAACGTAAAATAAAAAAGGACAAATGGCAGACTGTGCCTAATGAAATCAACCCCTACTAAATTTTCCCACTTCGGTCTTTCCAATGGATATGTGCGTCACTAAGCGCAAACACAGCGGTCGCCAAGTCTCACTACAAATTGCTCACAATTGGCTAGTAGATGCACTGCAGCAAGTACATCCACAGACAGATCAACCAGAAATCAAATATATAACGCTACTCGTAGCGTAAGCCGTTTGGATTCTTCCATGGCTATTTCTGCCAAGTATGAAAGCACACTACTATGCCAGATGAGATGACACTGAGTTATTAAACAAATAAACGTAAAATAAAAAGGAAAAATGGCAGACTGTGCCTAATTGAAATCCAACCACTACTAAATTTTCTCCCACTTGGTGTTTGAGGTGGATATGTGTGCCACTAAGAGCTAAACCAACGGTAGCAAGTCCCCCTGCTAATTCCTCACAAAATGGTACTAGATGCAAATAAAAAAAAAAAATGTAGAACGTTTATTGTAGCCCTAAGAAGGGCTGTTGGGTTCTTAAGAATCACTCCTGCCTAACAGTAAGCTAATAGAACACCCTAACGCTTTCCTGACCAGCAGCAGCTCTCTCCCTAGCGCATCCAGACACAGAATGATCCGAGCAGCGCGGCAGCGGCTAGTCTATCCCGGGTCACCTGATCTGGCCAGCCAACCACTGCTATCGACGTGTAAGGGTACCACGTCATGCTGGGTGGAGTGCAGAGAGTCTCCTGGCTTGTGATTGGCTCTGTTTCTGGCCGCCAAAAAACAAACGGCGGGAGCTGCCATTTTCGGAGCGGCGAAGTATTCGTCGAGCACGAGCAGTTTCGGTACGTCTATTGCCTCGAAGAACGAGCATCAAGCTCGGACGAGCATGTTTGCTCATCTCTAGTCATTAGGCTTAATGAAAGTCATTAAAGGGATTTGCGCATGAAAGAAAGTTCTCAAATTTTAACCCCCTTATGATGTTTAGACAATAAAGATCATTTTTAACCCCTTACTTTACAATTTTACTTAGTTTTTTGCTGTTTTAGCTCATATCACTCACTGATGGTCAGTGTAAGATTCTAGAGTGTGGGCGGGGACTATTTATGCAGGCACTTCATGATTCCTCTGTGCTATGAGATGCCGCGTCCTGACAATGTGCTTAGAATATCATGGCACAGGTTTATCTACTCTTATTTAGCTTCTAAAGATTCACTAGTATCTGACACATAGAAAAAGAGATGAGACAGATCAGAGATGAGATCCATGAGATTGATATAAAACACAATGAAACTATCAGCTCTGCTCCATCTCAGCTGTAACACACACAGAGTCAGCTCTGCTATATGCCTTCCTCCGAGATAAAGACGTACTCTTGCCTGTCGCTTGTAGAATAAGTCTCTGCACACTGCTGCTTGCAGGCAGGAAGTGCCTGTGTCTGAGCTGGTCTTGTACTACAAGGGGAGGGGCAGAAGGCAGAGAACACTGCAGTGTGCAGATAGGAGAAGCTATTCATGAGAAGAATCCGACCATAGTCAGGAGATTTACAGTCGTATCCAGGGACAATATAAATTGTAAATAACAGGACTAATAGAGACAGGTTGGAATTATATCTGCGAAATGCTGTATTTATGTTAATAACAGTGAATTAGACAATTGTGTTATTTTGTTATCCTGAGTTTATTAAGAATGTTTTCCTTATCCCATTCGGGGGCTATAAGACTGCAGAGATGGCCTTTAATGGCAAAGTCTCCTTCAGGTGAGCTATTACTTCCCATACCTAAGAATTGTATAGTCATTTTAGCAGAGGTATTATACACCGGGTATCAGGTGAAGGGGCCAAAGCTAAACTTTTACACAAGGGCCCATGAGCTACACCTCTGAACACAACTGGTCAACCCACTTGATTGACTACTCATGAATTACTATAAGGAAGAAAAAAGGAATAGAATTGTTTTTCCTTTGGGAAATAGAAGGACTTTTCTCAAATTTCAATCCCGTTGTGATATTTACACAATAAAGATCATTTTTATTGCTGTTTTAACTCCTATCACTCAGTGATGGTCAGTGTAAGATTACAAGGTGTAAGCAGGGACTCTTTAAGCAGACACTTAATAATTCCACTAGTTCTGTGAGCTGACAATGTGGTTAGATTATCAGGGTACAAGGTTTATATACACTTTCATTTACCTTCAGAACATTGTACTGGTAGTACAAATCACAGATGATGAGATCCATGCGTTTGTGTACTTTACATCTCTGCTCTCACACTATCAGATCTGATGTGCCTCCCTCCCCCTCCCCAGATAAAGAACTTATCTGCCTATAGCTTGTAGAGCTCCTCTTGCTGCTGCTGTTTGCTGGCAGGAAGTGAGTGAGTGTGAGCTCAGTGTGAGCTCATCCTGGAATGCAGGGGCCGCTGCAGGGAGCAGAGAGAGTCAGGCAAGATGGCTGCCGACCCTAAAATCAGAAGATACATTGTCGTAAACCAGGGGCATCTGAAATTGTGTAAACCAGGGGCATCTGAAATTGTGTACACCATGACTGATAGAGACTGGTTGGAGTTATATCTGTGAAATACTGCATTTTTGTTAATAACAGTGAATTAGAGAATGTGATATTTTGTTGGAATACCCCTTTAATAAAGCAAACACGCCCCAACTTGTCAGAAATCTCCTTTAAATAATAAAATGCTAATAAAAGAGGACCAGGAACCTGCTTTCACTGTGCTAGTAATTTCAGCTGAATCTCGATGATCAGTTGCTGCTGAGCAGGCATGAAATCCGCAGCCGCAATATTACTTTTCTGTATATCTCTAGACCTGTTATTTTCTTCATTACAGACCCGGACGCTGTTTTCTACTTATTTCTCACCATAAGCAAAGGAATGTGAAATCTGCGGCAGTTTATATGGATTCATTATCACATACAATTCCATTGGTCAGATGAAGTCATCTCACCTCCGCCTCCGCTTCTGGTTAGTTTTAGTGGTATGTTTCTCTTATGACCTTCGTGATGAGTTGTCTTAGGACTTCGGGGCTCTCGCCCGTCACTGCGCTGTCATCATTATATGTGAGATTATAGATGTCTCAGTCTCCAATTCTCTGTTCTATTTCTGAATGACTCAGTCTTGCTCCGCTCATTATGTCTTCACTCTGTCGGCAGAAGAATGACGGCAAATGGAGCCCAGGCTAAAACTTTTCCCATCCTTGTACTACTGAGGGTAATTACTGATCACCACCGCTCAATCTACTGTACGCAATAGGCAGTGATGGTGGTGATTGTTAAAAGTGGATTTTGCTGAAATTCTATCTTTATTTTATTTTTCCTGAATAAAAATAACCTAAAAACATCACTAGAATAGCAATCAATAGAGCAAAGCCCACAGATAATAAAGTCTCACTGCCTGGTTAGTGTCTGTACTAATATATATTCAACTTTGACCTCCATTATTGGGTAGAGGAGAATTATGAGACCTTTGTGTGTGCTGCTAGTTGCCTCAGTCAGAAATGCACCAGCCATGAGGCGAGTTGAGCCTATTGCACCAGGCAGCACTATCCACCGCAAGATGGGGGGCAGGAACAGGGGGGCAGTCACCAGCTACAAAGCAGAACTTGACACTAAAAAGTATGGGGCACATTTACTAAGGTCAGTGTGTCAGTTTTTTGTCGGACTTTGCAAGTTTTTTCATGTGCAGACTGCTTGAACATGTATTTAAGAGGTTTTCGTCCCACACTTGTGTCTCGGCTGCACTATTCTACATGCAACTCAATTTTCTGCACTTTCGAACAAAAGTTTGGGGATCAAATGGGAACACATATACGCGGTAGTCAACCCTTTAAATTTTGACACCAAAGTTGATGATGTCATGGGGAAAAGCATTTATCACATTTATCACGGGTGTTACTAGTTGGGGTGAACCCGCACACTTCTGGCTGAAGACCAGGTTAGGGTTCGGGTCAGCTTAACCCTAGACATCAATACTGGCAGTCCCCGGGTTATGTACAAGATAGGTTCCATAGGGTTGTTCTTAAGTTGAGTTTGTATGTAAGTCGAAACTATATATTTTATCATTGTAGTTTCTGGAAAAAAAATTTTTTTGCCCCAGTGACAATTAGAGTTTCAAATTTTTTTGCTGTAATAGGACCAAGGATTATCAATAAAGCTTTTTCAGAGGTCACAGTGGGCAGAATGGTCCATCTGGAACTAGGGGTCGTCTGTAAGTCGGGTGTGCGTAAGTACGGGACCGCCTGTATAATGGTCCTGACCGTAATCTACTGGTATCACACTCTGTATCCTGAAAAAACATCCCATAGCTTGCACAAAGCAGTCACACCATAGCAGTAACCAGGCAATATTTCCAATGCAAGCACTAAGTTTGCTTGAATATTTAAGTAGCCCCTTAACGCTGATGCTAAAACAAAAAAAGTCCCCTTATGGTGCCCCCCATAAATAATGCCACCCTAGTAAAACTGTGCAACTTATAATGCCCTCTTTTTTACTACTTGCCCACTTATAAATCTCCCTTCCTTTAGTACCCACTTACACGCCCCCCAAATTTAAGATTTTTTGAAACTTATTTTTAATGTACCCGCATACACTTCCTCCCACTACCTGGGGCAGCAAGGCAGACCCCAAATTTTGGTACAGTACTGCTCAATCCAAAATAGCTGAAAGATAAGGTCTAGCCAGTAGGAAGGGTTAGGAATAAAACACATCTGTGAGGGATTTACAAAAATGTGGCATTATCAATAAACACTCCCCATTGGATATAATACGGAATGTCACTGTAAACCTTAGCTGCAGGATCGGCATAGGTCACCATGTAGTGGCCTCTGTAACTGGACTCGCATCTATGTTTTACCACATTGCATGAAAATTCCTGCATAACACACGCCAAACAGTAAAATCCAGGTTTCTGATTTATCCTCATATCATAAATTTAAAAAAAAATATTCCAGTTCTATCTAATTCGCTTGCCTCTTAGCCTCTGCCGCCCCGAAGCGCTGCCTTGCTTTACCTAATGAGGATTCTCGCCCTGGATGACAGGCAATGATGTTTAACACACATCTCTGCATACACAATTTTCTTACATCTTTGATCTTCTTCATTAGGGAGTCAAGAAGAGGCAATGGTAATGCATCCCTGAGAAATGGTAACGTTGTAGGAATATGCAAGAAAAAAATGATAGGAACAACAGGGTTATGGTAAAATGATAGAGGAGCCATGTGCACAGTATGACACCAGGCTGGGATGTAAGGTATAACAGGCAGAAGATACAGAGTTACATGAAGAAATACAGGCGGGCCCCTACTTAAGAACACTCGACTTACATAAGACCCCTAGTTACAAACGGACCTCTGGATATTGGTAATTTATTGTACTTTAGTCCTAGGCTACAATGATCAGCTGTAACAGTTATCACAGGTGTCTGTAATGAAGATTTAGTGTTAATCCTGATTCTTATGACACCCCAACATTTTTAAAATCCAATTGTCACTGAGACCAAAAAAGTTCTGGCTGGGATTACAATGATAAAATATACAGTTCCGACTTACATACAAATTCAACTTAAGAACAAACCTACAGACCCTATCTTGTATGTAACCCGAGGAATGCCTGTACTAATTACACAAGGTGCATTTTATCACCTTGTAGAGGAATGGACTATTTACTCACTGAGTCAACAGGCAGAATACAATGGAATGGTTTCCACAGGAAGTTTACTGTTTATTAAATCAGTGGATACAATGGGACAGATTTATTAGTAGAATCTTAAAGAACACCCGTTACATCAAATTATCCTATCCGTCACCGATCTATGTATGTCTAGCTATAAGTTTGTTATACAGCAAATTGTTAGACCCCAATGTACTGTGATAACACATAATAAAAATTTACTATATAATATTAATAATATAAATATAAAATAAATCTTTATCCCAACATGTAGGCTAATTAGATGCAATGGGTACAATCTACACATATCAGAGTAGAGAAGTGTGAATTATTCATGAGCTTCCGCCTGGACACACCCTTCTCGTGCGCTTCTATTCCGTCTCACTGGCCCTTTATTTAGTCTTATTCCTTTCATATGTACACAAGCGATTTCAAATGTGATTTGAGTGGTGGGCATAACCTGCCTAGATAACAAGGGGCAATCTTAAGTACAGTACATGCACCTCTACTGTATATGAAATTAAATAATGGTGAAAAAAATACTTAAAATATTATACATAACATACACTGATACAAAAAAAAATTAATATAAGATACATACAACATATACACACACATACAGCATAAACATACATACAGTATACATACATCACATATACATACATACAACATATACACACACATACAGCATAAACATACATACAGTATACATATATCACATATACATACATACAACATATACACACACATACAGCATAAACATACATACAGTATACATATATCACATATACATACATACAAATAGTACCATATATACCCATGCAGCATATACACATCACATATACACAAACATACAATGCTATCGACAGACATCCAGCATATACACACATACATTATATACCTCTGTAGTTACATCCCTTCTGCACTGCCCAGGACTTCAGTAGGAGGCCATGGGTTATTCAGCCGGTCTGGCAAACTCAGCCTGAGTCTTCACAAAGATGACTCTGCACTGTAGGTTTACCACCACCAGGGCCTGTAGAAAGGAGCGGGTGGTCTGGTAAGGTGGTTGTGGTCTGCTAGACTAATATTGGTTCTGGATTATCTATAAGGGAAAGCTCTAGTTTAGAATCTTTAAGAATGTGGTGTATGTGTAGATGGAAGTCAGGTAAGGTCTGGGTCTGTCTCACCAAGTGTTAGTTCTGCTTAAAGGGGACTGGACTGGAGTCTGGACTGGAGGTAGTTCTAATACTGGTTCTGTAAATAGGTCATGGGCATAGAGTTTTGACCATGTGAAAATCTGTTTGGTATCCGTAAGTAGGGGCACTCTTAGTCTTGGTTATGCCCATGGGGATACTGATCTGGGGTCTTGATATAGAGGGTTCTAATTTGGGAGATGTCTGATTTGTGTTTTAATATCTGGCTGGATCTGTATACAGGACTGCGCTGGTTTCTATGTAAAAGGCAATGCTCTAGGCTGCATGATGCAAGTTTTTCCGTAAGGTATGTATAAAGAAGGGCCTGCGCTGGGGTATTTAAAGCCTAACTGTAAAGTTATTATGATTTTACCAAATTATTATATATGATTTCCCCCTTAAAAACAAACAGAATGATGTCCACTTTGTACTCTCTCAAAGTAATTTAGCAGTTAATCCACTGAACACTGCACATACAGGATGTATATGGTGGCAGCCTGGCAGCTTCCATCACATGGAGGAGCAGGGAACGTGTATAGCCTCTGCTATTTGAGAATTAAGGGTTAATAGCTTATCTGCACAGTGCTGATGTCAAGGTGGGGGAAGGAAGCAGCATAAGGAGAGGAGAGAGACAAAGAAAGTTCTGTAGAATCACAGCCTGGGATGGAGGGACTGATAGGGAACAGGGGAGATCTTGTACCTCACTATTCTGTACAGGAGACATCTGTACCCACAGTCTTGAATACTCTGAACTGTGCTACATACACACAGAGAGAGCACAGTTGCATGACCGCCTCCTCTGTGAGCAGGGAGCAGCAGCCCCTCGAAGAAAACTGAATGATAAAGTACGGACTCACAGGGCTTATCAGCACAGGCAGAGGCAGCAGCTACTGCAGCAATGAGATAATCTGAGGAGTATAGCAAAGAAGCACCCGACAGCTATTGATTTGTGGGGAAAAAAACCTTTACAGTAACTCTTTAATCTTATTAAGGGAGCATAGTTTGGTGTGTACTCATTTTTAATGTGTTTTATGTGTTTTTTGTACATACTATTTATGATACATTATGATTATAATAAATTTTGGGGTGTAAATATAGGTTTGGAATCCCCTTCATACCCTTCCTCTGAAGTCATGTGCGAGGTGTGCCTCTAGTGGCCGTGTGATAGCCTGCGGTGTGACTGTGTGCCTGCGGCCGGTCTTACTGTGTTTTTTATGGGTTACATTTTTTTATGGGTTAAATTATTTGATTTCTTGTCTCTTTTTTTAACGCCCACTCAAGACGCTGACACGTCGTGGCATAGTGTAATCAGATGCAGAGGGTGGCATATTCCAGTCGAGAAAATTATTGTCACAATGGATGATTTAACCTTTCACATATTTTGACAAATCTCTCCCGTTGCTTTCTGTGTAGCTGACAAAGACATATTTGGATCTGTCATCTCCTACATTTCCCTATTACATCCCCATCAGCATGAAATCCTCATCGAGGAGGAAACGGGTTTTTAAGCAGCTGCATTTTATGGCAAACACACAGATGGGCCAGTTTAACCCTTCGGCTTTTTTTTAGCTGAGGCTATATGAGTACAGAAAGACCATTTTATTCTGTGTTGTTTTTTTTTTTTTAATTTTGTTTTGCAGTTATGAGTGAAAAATAGTCATGTTATCTGTCATCAATCTGTTCTTTTTTATCGTTTGGAGAGTTAATGGTACAGAATTCTGACGTCATTTGCTCCACAAAAAAACTCCACTAAAATGCCTTGCACCAACTTTACTAAGGGGGTCTAGCAGTTTTTTGACACTCTTCCTACTAGTATAACAAAAGGAGCGTTGCCTCGGTTAAAAGGGCCTCACTTGGTGCGACAAAGATTATGCAAATGAAACAAATATTTGATACATTAGTGTTATATAAGACTAGACACTCTAACTTTGCAATACATTTTTTATTAATCTCTTTACTAGAGTAAAGACTAGAGTGCAGTGGGCTCACGAGAAGTGAAGTCTCCGAGAGCCTACGAGATGTAATGTATCTGAAGGTCCAACAGAGAATCTTTCCTCTATCGACAATGGATCCGTGCATGTCCATGTAGGAGAACTATTTTTCAGATTGAGTAATCTATACAAAGTGTAATTTTGACAAGTTCTAAGGTTACTGCACAGAGGAGCATTGAATTTTGGACATTTGGATATTTCCCCTCAGTAATTTATTTTACATCAGTTAACTTGCATTAATCTTTTGTTGTATTATATACATCCTGTTGATTATTATTGTATCTGTTTAGACTAGTAGAAAGAGTTAATGATCAATGAGAGACATTTCTGACTTTGTACCTCTAATTTAAGAGAAGCCAGTAATTTTCCAGCTTTAAAAAAGATTGTTTTGAAAAACAAAAATAGACTTGTTTACTAGAAAATCAGACAGCTTGAGCTTTAGAATGACAGGTGCTGTCTGGAAAGTTGTTTACACTTTAGAAACTTGCTGCCATAGAATATTATAGGGATTCAATGTTAGTCTTTGGGCAATTTTCGTTTTCTCCTATGAGAGGAGAAGAATGTCAGTCTACCTGAGCAACCAGAAGAAAAAGCTGAGATGGGGATACTCTGCCATAGACTTTGGGCTCCTAGCTTGTGACCAGGGTACCAGGTTTCTAAGAAATAGAGGGACAGCTATGCCAGGCCTTTACTCAGCATTAAACCCTCTTCTGCCAGGGAGGAGTTAGTCCCTTGATTTGCTTGCATTTCTTTGTTTCTGTAGTAAAGAAAAAACTATTCACTGCATACCCTGACTCTCTGGACTTATTTCCCATTACAATCCCTTCAGGAGAGCAGCAACATGTGGTGACAACTCGACGGTGCTTGGCAGAACCAGCATAACATTGGGGCCACCCCTATCTCGGGCACTGAGATAATTATTCTGAGGGTCTACCAGAGGTGATGTAATATTTCTGACAACCTACCAGGAGTGATGTTTTTGAGGGTCTCCCAAGGCTGATGTTTATGAGATCCTACCAGGAGTGATGTCTCAGAATTTTAGGCATAGCTACTAGCCATGCCTGCGATTGGTCAGGGCTGTCCCACTGACCAATCACATCTATGGCTAGTAGCTAGAGGCATCAATTTGCCGGATTGGCTGCAAGGCCTCCATTCCACCAATATGTCTTGGTCTCATGGGATGCACCTTAACCCCAAATTTAAAGTTTGTGTCCACTCATCTCTACATCACTTTTTCTCCCACAATGAATCATTGCTAGGAATTGGTACTTTATTCATATTTTTTCTAAGCTGAGGAATGTTTTGACTGATGAGTTTAGCTCCAAATTACGTCACTGGAACAATATAGTCAATGGCACATCTACATCTGATTCTATGTATAGCTTTCAGTATTGGGAGCAGCAAACATGATAGGTCATTAGTATTATTCATAGCCCATGAAAAGCACTTTAAAGGGATATTATCACATGAGCTCTTCTGGATCTAACCCATTCAAGAATAATGGAAATCCCATAACATGGCTTTTTTACAATTTTTCCATAACATCCAAAGAGGTAAATAAGTTACGTAGTAGCGAAGCAGAGAGAATTCCGCTATTTTAGTAACTGCTGGAGTCACAGGAACAGAGTAGAACAGATGTGCGCATTTGTTTCTGTAACCCCTGACCTCTTTAGGGAGGAAGAGACTTGGCTATTCCAGTTTCAGCTATGAGACAGATTTGAAGAGGTCACATCACTTCTCTGAAAGCTGTTAGTTCTTCAAACTGTTGTTTGGACCTTGATTGATCTGATATGGATCCAGCTACAATCCTGGACTATACTACTTAATATTGGATGGTCAAAACCACAGGTAAATTGTGACAGATTAGCTCACTCTCAACATTCAATTGAATAGTAAACAAGTAAAATGAGCATTTCCTATTCCAAAAACAAATGATTCTCAGGCAAAGGAAGCCAACATATTCCAGAACACATTGGGGGAAATTCTATCAATTAGCCTCTGCTGGTCTCAGAACCACTTTGTCGTCCCATTGTTGAACACACCGGTAAGGAAGCAATTTATGATCTCTTACACGATGGGAAACAAAAGATTGCAAAGAACCGAAATAAGAAATCACAGCTATAAATTTTCCTGACCTGCATCAAAAGTGATCAATCACAATTCACCTCCCATACAATTTGGTTGCTGTTAGCGATAATACATTTAATATCACTTAAAGGCGACCTCTCCTGGCGGATCTATTTTGGAAAACATTTGTATTCCCCATGAAGTCACAATTTTGGATCGTCTTTTCTTAGACCCGTGTGTTCTCATATTGTAGCAAATAGCTATTAATAAGTAACAATTCCACTGGCGCATGAGGCGACGGTGACAGTCAACAGCTACTATTCGTATGACAATGTAGAGATTGATTTCTGCTTAATGGTTATGTGTTTTTCACATTTTCCTGTATGAGTAACCCTTAATGACTGGGTAAACAGTACAGAGGATTGTGTGAACAGCTTAGATCCTCATCTGCTTCATTGGCCTTACGTATTCTAGTGGCAACAAGACCATCTTCGCTTGTTGCTGTAAGGAAAGACAACTATAAGGTGTTCCCATAATTAGAAGCAGGAGAAAAGTAATTGTCCCCAACAAGCCATAGAGCCCTCACAAGACTAGTCATCCTGTCCCACCACCACGTCCGTGACATTTCATGTTGTCCTAGGATTGTCCTCCGTTTCTCAGATTCCTTAAAAGAATTGCTTCCCCCTAATAGGTTTTAGAAGCTGTTGCTACTGTTAGGGTCAAAGATGTTCCTCACCGTGTTCTTGCAGTAAAGATATAGACTTCTGCTTTGGCCATTGCCACCAAGAAGAAGAGCGGAATGGATCCTATTAGAATCCCACTTCTTCTTTGTCTCCTTTCAATTGCATACGCTGGCAGGACCAGATGGTGGCATGCAAAGATAGACAAAGCCTTTTTGTAGCAAGTAAGGCATCTCTTACCAAATAGTGTCCTTAAAACAGTTTATAAGGCACAGGCATGCGCCATTCGTGAGATGAGTTGAGCCTCTTGCCTCAGGCGGCACCACATGTTGTAAAATGGGGGCAGCATCAGGGACACAGTCACCTGCGACAAAGCAGGACCTAACACCTAAAAATAGTGTCTTTTCACATCCAGTGTAAGACACTACATAAAGAACCCCCTTCCTTAAAAAAAACAAAAACTCAACTCAGACAGTAGAGAGTTTAGATTCATCCCTGAGAAGATGCCGGGTATCCTGGAGAGCCCCGACACCGTGGGTGCCCTGAAACAATCCATAAAACGTGGCATTGTGATTGGGTTTGTTTTCCAGGGCGTCCAACTGACCCTGAGTAGAGGAGCAGTCCAAAACAGGTGCAGAGCAGTTCCTTGTGGGGGCACCTGGGGCAGTATGGATAGTTGCTCAGGTTGCAGAAGTGCATAATTATTTACCCAGGTTAGCAAAAAGTAATAGAAGAAAGCATTATTATTGGTAAATTTATACTATACTACAAAGGCATTGGGGGGAATTTATAAAGCCTTTGTCCACCAGTTTCCTGAATTTTCTGTCCCGCACACCACTTTGGATGTGATGGGTGAGGACCGGGGCAGGAGTTTAAATACGTCTGAACAGGTCTGACCTGATAAAGATTCCATATGAAATATTTTAGGAGATCCGGAATCCAATGCACAAGCAGAATGGAATATTAATACCGGTTTTGAAAGGAAATAAGTGTAAAAAATATTGTAGGAAATCTAAGTTACTAATAGATCCGGGCACCATGACTATGGTAATCTTCTTATATTTGTTATCCATAGCCTTGTTGCTTCTAAAATCAACTTTTAAAATAATGCTAATGAGCCTGAGGGGCTATCTCTGTAATCTCACTTTACAGGCTGTCACAACCTGGTTCACCATGCCCTCTGAGCACTGAGAATACAGCATGAAGTGGTCACTACAGAAGTGCTGAGGGAGCAGGGGGAAGGTGAGACCGTCTAACAACCAGTAAGGCCCAACGACAGAGGGGCTAAGGTAGACCCTTAGGCTTATTGGCATAATTTTAAAAGTTTAACATTTTTGATGGTAGATTTCCTTTAAGACACCAGTCTTAATAAATTACAATCCGTTGTTTGAAGTCTGATACTATGGACACTCATGAGACATGTATGAGACAAGTACACACATTGTTTATCAGGAATATTTGTAAAAGAATTTTTGTTTTAATGCTATAAAGCAATAAAAAAAGAAAGAGGGTGAAGAACCTGTTCCCCGAGAAACCTTCATAAATGTTGTCCAAGTTCCTTACCCGTCCAAATATTTCTGGTAAACCCAAGACTTGACCGGTAAATACTCCCACACAGATCAGTATCGCAGTGATCTGACCCAAAGACCCGCGGATCTTCTTTGGTGCTATCTCATTGAGATACATCGGGAGGGTGCTGAGCGCTATACCTGAAAAAAACATAACAATATCATAATGAAAGAACCATACAACGGGAAATATGTGGTAGATACCGTCATTACAAGTTAATGTTCTAGATTGGACAGAAACGAAAAAAAAAAAGATCAAAGCAAAAATATACACAATAACCATGAGAAATTTAAATTAGTATGACAAATGGGAGGAACATTCACTGATAACTGGAATGAAGGTCCTTCTATCTGAACAAAGGGACAGATAGACCAATATGGTCAGCACAATACACTTGCGTCCCATACAGCTGGCCTGCCCAAGCGTCCTACACAACCATCATTCAGATGAATACACTTGAATCTCGTATAGCTGGCCTGTCCAAGCGTCCTACACAACCATCATTCAGATGAATACACTTGAGTCCCATATAGCTGGCCTGCCCAAGCGTCCTACACAACCATCATTCAGTTTTTGCACTGCAGCTTAGTGTTCAGCAACACTTTCCCCCACTTTGAATCCTAAAGACCCTCCCCCCCAAAAAATATGACTAACATTAACCCTGACTAGTCAACATACCCAATGCTCTGAGTGCCTCCATTTCTTTAGTAATCTCTGATACATGCTCTCTTGTAAAATGGCTGCTTACTTGTTTAGGGTAGCTGCCTGTTAGTCACAGAGATGCCCCCTCCACTGCTCTGAATTGAGACAATGGAATGGGCATTATCTATGACTTAGGCTTGGTTTACATCATGTTTTTATGACTTACAATGGAGGACTAGGACGTATCACACTGTATTTGCATACAGTGTGATACGTCATCCTCTTCCTCACTTTCCCCCCTGAAAGCAGGAGGTGGAGTGAACATCATGTCTGATGCTAATGTTCTGGGTATTTCCTTATAGGGAAAGTGACATTACTGAGGACCTTCCATAGCATACGCTCATCGGAGGCTGGGGCTGGATGTAATACGTTGCATCCGTCCCTCAAAGGTTCAAATGACCTCCGCTGAGTGTGTATGTAGCTCACCAGCCTTCTGCATATTTCCACCATGTGTTTCCATATACTGAGCAGACACAGGTACACTCTGCACCCCCTCAACTTACACCCCCGGTTATTATCATCCCATATAAGAAGACCAAGAAGAGCCCGGACATGGTCATGTACATATTTCATTCCTCCATCCTCAATATATCCAGTTCTGTTAACATTGGAATCTTTTCTGATATCTTTGTAGTATAAAATGAATAACATGAAGCTAAACAAATGTTTTATAGTAAAATGACTTTTGTTTTCTGCACAATTGGGGAAAAAAATGAGAATTCTACTTGACAAACAACAGAACAAAAGAAGTTGTAAAAGAGGAAAAAAAGTGAAATAACAGCGAGACATCATTTGAAGAACAGTAGGAATCTAAAGATAAATCCTGACCGAAAAATGAATATGAATACATTTTTTTTGTGTATTTTAATACTGGAAATCTCTTAAACCGCACATAATGGCATCACACAAAATTGTCAGATATTTTCTGTAATTGCAAACAATCAAACATTCAGCCTTCTGCAAAGCAAATTTTTACTTTGGATTTTATTGTACCAAATGATATTTAAAGGGGTATTCCATTTTAGTGATACTGATGATCTTTCCATAGAATAGGTCAGTAATATAAGATTGGTGAGGTTCTGACACTCCGGACCTCCACTAAATGGACAGCCTCAGGCTCTAGAATATCAGCATAGAGAACAAACCTGGAAAAACAGCTCCATTCTTTATGTAGTGGTCAGAAAGAGTAACTGCAGCACAACTTTCAATCAAAGGAACATGATTCAGGCTCGATTCTCTGTCTTAGTACCAGCTTGGTCTCACCAAAACTGAGAACATTGTCTTTCTGCTCAGTAATCTTTTAAACATTAATATTCAATGTTTTATGATTCACAAACTTTCAACTACTTAAAGGAGAATTCCCATGACATATATTTTTAAGAGTGACCGTCATTTCAGATGATTTTTGACAATGCATAGGGGGGGGGGGGGGGGGTTGAACGTTTTTGGTAATATACGTCATTAAGAAATTCTGCTTAGTTAAAAAGAAGAAACAGACTGCAATAATCGCACTTAGTTACAATGTTACTTTTCCGTTGCTATCTGTCTACAAGATTGAAGACGGATGAAATAGCAGCCAACAATTCAAAAATATACACAAATGTATTTACCATCAACAATTCTTAGCTTAGCAGCACCTAGGTAATTTATAAAATCTCAAGTTTATTACAAATTTTCTAAAAATTAGGAACTACTCACTAAGGAGCGAGATGCGTTATGTCTTCTTATTTGACACCGCTAATTTACAGTGTCAAAGAGATACATACAGATAGACAAAACGAGTGAACAAAATACGGCTAACAACAAAATAGGTATGTTTATATGGGCACAAAAATGCTAGGTGGAAGATGATGTAATCGTGAAGAGTTTAACGGCCTCAGGTTGGCTGACATTATACCTTCAACTGATATAAGTTGTTTCTTACCTTACCAGCATACGATACCCGAGGATGATGTAGGGCTGGGTGGGAGCCTATCGTCATTACAGACAGGAAGGTGTGGGGTTCTAAGCAGTCTAACCCTATTACCCCATGATTCCCGCCCTTACAAGGGCAGTCCCAAAAACTGTCCCTTGTACTAAAACACGAATCACACCTCCCTGACGTGTTTCGACAGAGGTCTCATCAGAGGGAGAATATATACCAACACAGAAGTAGCCCATACAGCTAATGCCTCCAAGTCTGGTTAGCCTTAAGGGGGAGGGGGAAGGAGTGCCTTCATCCCTCAGTAGAGCCGTGTGTTCACAAAAGGTGTTGACCAAGATGTGACCGTCACACCTTGGTCAACATCTTGTGTGAACACACGGCTCTGTCTGGCTCTGATGAGACCTCTGTCGAAACGCATCAGGGAGGTGTGATACGTGTTTCAGTACAAGGGACAGTTTTTGGGACTGCCCTTGTAAGGGCGTGAGTCATGGGGTAATAGAGTTAGACTATTTAGAACCCCACACCTTCCTGTCTGTAATGACGATAGGCTCCTACCCAGCCCTACATCATCCTCGGGTATCGTATGCTGGTAAGGTAAGAAACAACTTATATCAGTTGAAGGTATAATGTCAGCCAACCTGAGGCCGTTAAACTCTTCACCATTACATAATCTTCCACCTAGCATTTTTGTGCCCATATAAACATACCTGTTTTGTTGTTAGCCGTATTTTGTTCACTCGTTTTGTCTATCTGTATAGAAAATTTTTAGAAAATGTGTAATAAATTTGAGATTTTATAAATTACCTAGGTGCTGCCAAGCTAAAGATTGAAGACGGGTCTCTTTCTCCTCTCTTATTTGTTACACAGCTGTGAGTTTTGACCCTTTTTGCTCTCTCCCTGGCTGTAGTATGCTATGAGCAGTATTTTTAAAGATCAAGCTGAAAGTGAGCGGGTTAATCCTCCCTTCTCAGAGCAGTTTAACCCAACACAGGGATATTAGATGGTAGCTCATGCAGCCACCATAGACACACAATGTACAGGCTAGAATACACATCTCTATGGCAGGGAGTAGCTAGATTTTTTTTTAACAAACTAAGCAGAATCCAGCAACCAGACCCCCAGAAATGTGATATTTAGCCCCTTTCTGTGGATATAAGCAGTTTTAGTAGTATAATTTAGTATAATAACTCATCTATCCCCAGACTAAGACATAATTCTTACAATATGCTTTAGGATCCTTATATAAAGGCAGATAATGAGTCCCGGGGGTCAGATTATGACCCTCTCATCATATTAATGCGGATATCTGAGCTCTCTTGGTATATCTTGTCATCAGGACCCATTTCAGGATCTTATTTTCCCCGTCTGATAACTATATAATATATGATAGATAATAGGACTAATACTCTACCTCCATCAACTCCCATTATAAAGCGGCCGATAATCACCATTTCCGGGGCCCCCGCTAGATTTGCTAATGATATCAATAATGCGGCCATAAGCGCAAATATGTTGTTGATCAGCAATGTTTTTTTCCTGCAACACATAAGAACAAATGGAAATGTTAGTTATCTTATAAAGTCATATACAGTGATTATATTATAATAATTATTATTATTATTAGAATTATATTTTAATATGATTCTATTTTTATAGAGGGGGGGCATCTTCCCAAACTGCTTAAATAAGAAGAAATGCAGAGAAAAACACAAGGACAGATTTTGTTACTAAAGTATATTACAAAGTTTACCATTATCATCTGCACTTTTGATAAAAAAAATTTCTGGAAAGCTCAGTTACGCTTTAAAGGGGTTGTTCACTTTTAGCACAATAATAACTGATATTATTTGTGTAATGAAAAGTTATAAAAGTTTCCAATACACTTTCTGTATCAATTCTTTATGGTTTCCAAGATCTCTGCTTGCTGTCATGCAACAGGAAGCTTCATCTTTTACTTCCTTTAAATCCAAACCATTCCCTGGTCATGTGATGTCACACAGGTGCACGGCTCGTTATAATTGTATCCAAATTTTCAACGTAATGCGCACATTTTATTATGTAATTGTAACGCAGGGAGAACAGACAGACTAGAACAATAGACAAAGACAGCGGGCCTTAATGCTAGGCCCACTTCCCAGCTTTCACAATCTAATTTCTAATCACAATCTCTACCAGTAAGGGACAACTAGGAGATATTCCCTCATTGTGCCAAAGTACAAAGGCACAAACACAAAGGCAAGACAATACAAACAAATAAGGGGAGTCTGCAGAGCTGAGTAGGAACCCTGAACACAAAAGCAGTACAAAATCACAAGAGCAGGGGATAGTCAAAACACAAGCAAAAAGTCAGATACCTGGAGATCAGAATCACAAGAAAAGTCTGGAGCTAACAGACACCCTTACAATGGTGGGCAGAACTGTTATGTGATATCAAAGTCCCAGCACCAAACAGTGTCAGAAATCTGAGATCAGAGCAAAGAAGTAATGTGAGTAGAGAGAGAACCTGTCAAAAACAGCAGGTTAACTATTGATGAATGAGAGCCAAGCTGCAAGAGAGCAATGGGTAAAGGGGCGGTTAAGACTGACATGGGCCAGGGGCTGTATATTATAGCCCCTAAAAGCCTGGAATCACTTCCTACTTCTGATACTAGAATCAGCTTCTTGAGGAATGGACGATGTGTCCCTTCTGCCTGCTTTCAATCTGTGGTTTTGTTGAAGGACCTTCAAAGGTCCTGAAATGGCTCTTGTGTGTGCTGTGGGCATTGAGAGCAGGGACAAATGGACCAGGATTTCATAGTTGAAGACCCTTCTCAGTAAAAAATTTGGTGGGTGGTTTTGGTGGCTTTGGCCCTGGGCTACATCCCAAACTGCCTATATTATAATCCACTACTGAATGGGTGTGGTCAGATAGATCATTCTAAAAAGCCAACAAGTTTTAACCCATGTTCACACTGAAAGCATTTAAGAAAGACACAATCAGCACCTCCTTAGCTGCACTCCACAGACAGAGGATGACACAGACATAGAGGTTACAGTAATATTTGATACATTTGATACAGATGATGTCAGTCTTCCATTACTAATTCCCTGATGATAAATGTCAGTAAACAGTTTGATAGATGTTGTTACATTAGAACATTTGGCAGTTGCATAGCAATAGATGTAAATCAGACAAAACATGATAATAGGAGAGTGACAATAAATTCAGGTGGGAGAGAATTAGTGACAGTCACTGTCAGATTTCCAATTTCTTACATGACGAATATCATGTCCCTTTTTTATACTGCTCTATATCAGTGCATGGGGGGGGGGACTTAATGATCCATTTGTAGAAATCTTATTAATAATTGTGACATCTCTGAATAAACATGTGTGACATATCGGCCTATGAGCTTACCAACCCTTGCCTGACAAATGTGATATAATCATTATATAAACTATGCAACCAATGTATAGATGTGGTGGTTTTATAGTCCCAGCTCATGACATGAGACATTGAGAATTTTTCATGAATTTCACATTTTAAACAACAATTTTTATTTGATTTTCAAAATATATTATAACAGCAGGTAGTGGTGTCACTAGGAGATACAGGGTCCCATAGCAGGCTATTGAATTGGGCCCCTTCCCATTAAGAAGTAGACCTATTTGTATACTCTAAAATTTGAGTTACAATCTTGTACAGTATATACACACCATATATACATACATGCAGCATATACACACATACATGCAGTACCATGTACACCCATTCATCATATACACAGGCATACAGCATACACACATCAGATATGCACACACATAGAGAGCATATACATATCACATACAGTATATACCACCAAATAATATTTAATTAACCCCAAATATCATACCGCATATACACACATATATGCAGTACCATGTACACCCATTCATCATATACACAGGCATACAGCATACACACATCAGATATGCACACACATATAGAGCATATACATATCACATACAGTATATACACACCATATATACATACATACAGCATATACACACATATATGCAGTACCATGTACACCCATTCATCATATACACAGGCATACAGCATACACACATCAGATATGCACACACATATAGAGCATATACATATCACATACAGTATATACACACCATATATACATACATACAGCATATACACACATACATGCAGTACCATGTACACCCATGCATCATGTACACAGACATACCGCATATACACATCAGATATGCACACACATGTAGAGCATATGCACATCACATACTGTATATACACACCATATATACATACATACAGTATATACACACATACATGTAGTACCATATACAACCATACATCCCATACACATACGTACAGCATATAAACATCACATATGGCCACACATATAGAGCACATACATATCACATATATACACACCTACAGCAAATACACAGATACATACAATGCCATATACAGACATACAGCATATACAAACACAAACAGCATATACACACGACACACACATAGAGCATATACACCCAATACCACAGTTGCTGAGCCCCCTGTCACTCAGGGCCCCATCACAGCTGCTATGGCTGCTACCCCTGTAGTGACGCCCCTGATCACCTCTTATGTCAGTTGCGTATTCTAAGCAGTTACTTTGCATTTTAGTACCAAACATATAATAGATGCTGCATTTTACTTTCACACTCAGGATAGGAGACATTTCTAGATATCATACACTGGATGTGTGAGGGAGGAGGTATCCACTTACCTTCCTAAGTTATTTACCAACGGTGTCACAATCAGAGCCCCTGTAAGACCTCCAATAGCGAAGATGGATACTGTAACAGACCACATTATAGTTATCGTGTTGCTGCTTATACTGTAGTTGTACCTCGAGGACCAGCTTTCATTATATAGTTGTCGTATATACTGTAGATAAAACAAAATATAATAATATTATATAGGATAAAGGCCTGGTTCAAATCCTGCCTGACATATTTTAAGGAAATCTACCATCAAAACCAAGCATGATTAACCAGGGACACTTACCCATACATCCAGGTACCATGACTGTGGTAATATTATATTTGTTATCCATGGCCTCCGTCCTTCTAAAACTATCTTTTATGCTAATAAAAAGATCTGGTTGGTGTTTTCCTCATTGTTGTAGCTTCTCCGGCTGTTACAATGAGCAGAGCAGGTCTCCCCTCCTGCTGCACTTCCTGTTGCTGCTAGAGTACACACGCATAGGGAGGGTGGAGAGAGCAGGAGATTGGGTGAGACATGTTCTGCTCATTGTAGCAGCATGTGAAGCTACAGCAATGAGAGAATTAGTACAATTTTAAAAGTTGATATTTTGAAGGAAGGAGGCCATGGATAACAAATATAATCACGGTGCCCGGATCTATGAATAAGTGTCCCTCGATTATCATGATGGAGTTTGATGGTAGATTTTATTTAATTTTTAATGGAAAAATCCAGTATGTAATTGCAGTCCCTGGGTTACGTACAAGATAGGTTCTTTAGATTTGCTCTTAAGTTAAATTTGTATGCAAGTTGGATCTGTATATTTTATAATTGTAACCCTAGACAAAATGTTTTTTGGTCTCTGTGACAATTGGATTTAAAAAATGTTGGATTGTCATCAGAACCAGTATTACCAATAAAGCTTCATTACAGACACCTGTGATAACTGTTACAGCTGTTTATTGTAGCCTAAGGCTAAAGTACAATAAATTACCAAAATCCAGAGGTCCGTTTGTAACTAGGGGTCGTCTGTAAGTCGGGTGTTCATAAGTAGGGGACCGACTGTATATTCATTTTGTTAGAGAACAAGGACCGTCCCTCTGGTTGTATAAGGGATCCCTAGTGTTATTATGTATTTGGATGTACCAATTCACAGGATGCCAGTCTGTAAGTTCAGTCCTGGTGCCACGTCTGTGACCTGACTTTATACAGTTCTTCCGCAGACTAAGGTGTCATCAATCATCCTGCGACACTGACAGACCTTGTGTTCCAGTTCCCAACCATTCAGGTAAAAGTCTACAATGTGCCCCAGAACTGAGGTTATGGGTGATAAGTTTTAGCATTTCTAGATTAAATGTGTTCTCCGCCACATGGACAAAAACAACCAAGTAAAGCAACAGCATTTAGGTATAAAGAGTAAATAACAGAACGGACTCATTCATCTTCTGAGATAATACAATGCTGAAAATGTCAGAAGTGTAAAATAAGGGTAAAAAATATTGTAGGAAATCTACCACAAAAACCATCACGATAGATCCGGGCACTGTGACTGTGGGAATCTTCTTATATTTGTTATCTATGGCCTCCTTTCTTCTAAGATCAACTGTTAAAATTATGCGATTGAGTATAGGAATGGCTCTGGGGTTCTTTTATCCAAAAATTGGGGCTGTAAGGCCCTAAATGTTCCAGATACTGATTATAAGGGACGTGGACATCTATCATCAAACTCTCTGTCTTCTAAATATGTATATATCTTTTATCCATCTTTTATGTCTATGTAGCACTATTCTTACAACCATCCACGCTCCTCCTCTATCTCTAGGGTGTATGCATTCACTATTGGTGCTTCTCACATTCAATTTTTGGTCCCTATTGAATTCTTTTCTTCTCCTATCTATACATACGTGTCACATCCCGAGGAAGGCTCCTGAGAAGTTTATAGGATCCCAGATTGCTATGATCCTACAAGGTTCTGGGATCTGATTCTTCTTTTTGTAACTGACTTTGGTTTTCTGACTATGTATTTGTTATTTGTTCTAGTTCTGCTGAACTCCCTGAGTAGCCTCAGTATTCATGTGCCGCCTATCCTGACCTAATATCTAAACACCAACTTTGTACATGTTCTGCAGGCCCTGACTTCGTTCTGACCTGTTAAATCTTTTTCTGACTGCTTTTAGTGTGCTGTGGCTAGTTATTACCTTCATCAGGACCACCCCAAGAGCTAGAAGCCTGGTGGCCCTCCGGCAGAAAAGTCCAGAGAAGTCACTCAGATCTTACAAGTGGCTTGCAGCCAAACTAGTAAGGTGACAAAGTGGGTCCATAGTGCATCCTTATAACATCATAAAATTGTATTTTATTGGAATTCTTAAAGGGGTATTCCAGGATTAAACATTATTCATATACAAAATGATTAAAATAAATAATCAGTCCATTGATTTTGTCCCTGTGGAGGAGACACAGGACAAAAGATGGCAAATGGTCACATGTCGCATCACATATCCATCACTATGTATGGCTGTAGTCTGATGGTTGCAGTGCATCCAATATGGTCAGTGTTGACCCAGCATGTGCGTGATGGCAGTTTCACATCATTACTGTGGTAACACAGCAAGACAGTCTGTTACATCATCACTGGGAGCAGAGCATAAGAAAGAAGAGCTGTTATGGAAAACTGTGGGATCATGGGACTTGTAGTATTCTGTGGCGGTCATCTTGGAGATAACTCCACCTACTTAAGAAAGCCCATAAAATGTTGTGAATTTTAAAAGCAAACTATTTAAGCTTCTTTTTGTGATTAATGACATTGAGTTTTGTTGTATTTATTTATTTATATTATGAGTTTTTGTAACAGACGTTTATAATCCCGAAATACCCCTTTATCCAAATTCAATTTCAATTCAGAGTGGTTTGTGCATTTTCTTAGAAAGCCAGCTACATAGTTTACTCTCTCTTTATTTCATTCCAAAGACTGACATTCAGTTCCTACATAAAAGCTCCTTTGTCGTAACGGCAACAATGAAGAAGAAAAGCAAAGCAGACAAGGGAAATCTTCAAAGAACATTTGTATCTGACTAAATCTTGTTGTAGAACAGTGGACTATTGTGTCTATCAGTCCTTTCTATTTCTGCTGTATACACAGGAATATCAATTATACTCAAGGTTACAGATGTTTATATGAGAAGTCAAAAACTTTTTCACTATGATGTGTCATGGAAAGCAGTCTGTGCAGGAGTGGGGGCATATGGAGCAGTCTATGATGGGGGATATGCCTTGGACATGGATGGGGACAAAGATCAAAGTCTGTGTTATAGCAAACTTGGAGGAAAATTATTTTTTCACCATACAGCAATAGTTAAATACCATTGATAGGGAATGAACCAGTTTAGAAGAAACAAAACTCCAAGCCCCTAACTTTCCCGCTTACTAGATGCACAAAGGTCAAGAATTAGCTGTGTCCGCTATAGAGCGATGCACAGGGAAGCGACAACATTAAGTGTTTGCTTTCCTGCAGCTGCAGTGTTAAAGCTATAGAATAATTGTGCTTATATAGGGACTAATTGTAGTAATATAAAAAAAAAATTATAGAATGATAATAGTTATGCATCTCATGCCCACGAATAGAGAAAGCTTGTGAGTCTTAATTCCCCACTAATAGAGAAAGCTCGTGACGTCCTGTCTCCCTACTAATAGAGAAAGCCTGTGAGTCCTGACCCACCCCACTAACAAAGAAAGCCTGAGGGTCCTGCCACCCCCACTAATAGAGAAAGCCTGTGAGTCCTGCCCCCACCCCCCTGCCCCCAGAATATTTGAGAAGTCTGAGAGTCCTGCCCCCCTAAACTAATAAAATAAAGTCTGAGAGTTCTGCTGCTCACATCCCATTAATAGAGAAAGCATGTGAGTCCTACACCCCCCCTACTAATACAGTAGAGTAAGCCTCAGAGTTCTGCCGCCCTTACTAATAGAGAAATTATCTGTGCTGTTAAAAAGCTTTATAATCAAATTATAGAAAATAATCCCTGATCATCACCTTCCCCATATAGCCCAGCATAGTGCAGGAAACCAGACAGCGGGGCTTTAACCAGCCCCTACAGTAACACCCTGCACCAGCCTGTATGGAGTATCTATAATAAAGTATTAAATACTTCTACAAGCGCACAGATTATAAGAGTGGAATGACCTAGTGACCCAAAAAAATCCTCTATACTGAATCTATTAAAAGAGCTTATTCAATCATACAAGGACTTTCATTGGAAATGATCCATGTTCAACCTTAGTCATCAATAAAGGATTTATTTCACAATGGCCACTTCATCACAATATCGACCCATGGTTAGATGTGTGAATTAGGTGGAGCGCGGCTCCTTCGCAGCTACAATTACATTACATGTTGTAAAATCTCTCCACTGCAAACGTAGCACAAAATAGTCATTTGGATTTATTGTTATAAAAAAAAAGAGGTTCCGAAGATGCAGCAATAAAGTATTTCTGTTTCGGAGCTATATTCACAATATGAGGATGAGTAGTGGTACTGTATCATGCATCTATTGTTCATGGCTCTCATTGTAATCCTGCCCTCTAAGGCAATTGGGTTGGGGGCTACTGACCCAAAGGATTACTCAGTTGTTAACATTGACTAGTGATTGGATCCCTGTTCAGCCCGGTTGCAACAAGGTGGTCAGTAGACCCCCATTTCTGAATTACGTGCAGATCCCAGTGGTAGGACCCACATCTGTCATCTCTTTAAGTCATATCCTGTCTGTATGTCATAAATATTCTAGAAAGGGTTGGGCCTAGGGTGGGAAAAAGAGCATACTTACCCCTTCTCCCTCGAAGCTCCTGATTCCTGTATCGCTACAGTAGTTCTGGTTCACAAGAACCACTTCAGCCAATGAGTGGCCTCCTTGAACCATAGAATGTTACAGAAGGTCACTTCCTTTGTGGTTCTCTGGTCCAAAAAGACCACTAATTGCCAAAAGTGGTTCATGTGCCCTCCTCCCTGCCTGAAATTTACAACAAGGCTCAAACCTGAAAACCAGGAGTTCCAGAGTATCCCGGAAGTGGCAAAGTATTTTTTTTTTCCATCCCAGCCACCTAGATTCCTAGAAATACCTAAACTAAAAAAAAATATTTATACATTAAAATCTTGGGATGTCACATGATGGCCATCAGTGGCGGCAGACCCCAAATACTTATAGGGGCCAATGTAGTTACATCAAGCTAAATGCTACAAGAAAGCTCTACCTTCTTGTACTTACCGATGCAGGTGCATTCACTACAGATAAGTTATAACCATACAGGAAAGAAGATCCCAAAGCTCCAACAAGAGCCGCCATTATCAGCCTCCATGTGAACTCCTGGACATAAAAAACACAAAAATTAAGATAAAATATCAACATAATCTTAAGTGTCACCCTCATTGGTCCCAGAGCCGATAACATTTTTTCCTCAAGACCCACTAATCCCGAAGAGTCAATGCTGTTACTTACCACACCCAATAATTGTGCCCTTTAATGTTAGGAGGGTGATCCTAGGCTATCTTCTCTAGCCCAGGCCTATGCATAATTAGCATATTGGTTGTCCAAACTAGACTTAAATTCCCATAAATGATCGGGACTTTGAATCAATGGCAACAAATATTCAGAAGGACTTCTAATAGGTGATAATCCACTGATTTCAGAACAATTGGAGTTTTCTCTCTTTTGAAACCATTCTTCTGGTGCAATCAATATAAATATTTTGTGATCTCTACTGCCAGATGGGCAGAGCTAGGATGTCTGCTCCAGCACAGGACCACCTATCTGACAATAGTTACCATATAGAGCAATGAAACTACCCTAAAACTTTGCACATTAAGTGGTTCGGGGCTGGAGCACACAAGTTGGCTCCACCCATGTGACTGTAGAAAGATGAACATTTTGACATTGATAAATCATTCATGGTGAGAGATGGAGGAATAATTCCAATTTTCTTAGGATCAATGGAATTGTGTCTCTTAAATTATGCAAATATTGTTGGTGGTGGCGTACCGGCAACTTTGATTAACTGAGCATACTCTCTGAGAAGTTAAAAACTTTAGGCCAGGTATATACATGTGTGTAGCCAGCCATTTTCTATGCCTCTATCATATCTTCTATACCTAATATAGATGTTGCACAAACATCTGGGGCTTGGCTGATCTTACTCCTCCATATTTCTTACGGCAGAATAGAGTTCACACAAAACGAATACATCCACTCTGATCCGACATGGGGATGTGACATCTCCTTCTGACTATTGACATCCTCCGTACAGTGAGTTCAACTATGCCAATGTTGTGCTATTGTCTTCTATCCCAATAATTGTGCTCATCTGAGGTTGCAGTTGCCCCGATATATATGGGGGTCAAGGAGGATGGCTGTTGAGGCAACTGCGGCCACCAGCCAATTAAAAGAAGCCATCCATTGCTAACAAATTTAATTTCTTAATTACAAACTCAAATCGATGCTTTTTGTTTCCAGAAACGTTCAAAATATTTCGGAAAACCCACAAGATGGTTGCTCATCACATTGACATCACGTTGAATCGGAAGGAATGAGCTACTTGAATGTTCTCCATAGTTTTATCCTGTAGACTACTTATGGTATCTCTTACCTTTTCATAATTTTCATCCTTCACTTTTATGGGTTTGTCCATTTTTTGTATTTCTTTTCCCTATTAAAATAGACAAGTGTTTAGTACCATGTTATATGGATGAAACATACATACAATAAATTGCACCAAGACTATAATTATAGATTATGACCATCTGCTGTGACATCAACATCACTAAGGAGCCTTAGTGACATCTAAAGAGGCAGCAGTGGTGTGGTGACGGTATATAAAGATCTAGCAGAGAGTCAATCCATGGCTCTGGCACCTGTCTCTACTCATGTGAACAAGTTATATGTAAGCTTAACTATGCCAAAGACTCGAAAGGTCTTAAAATAATAATCACTTTGCTTAGAAGTTTCTTCTTACTACTTTCATGATTCTTCTTCTCATGGATAGTTGTAAAAACTGAGCAACATAAAGGACATCTACCACCAGGATGAAAGATTGTAAACCAAGCACACTGACATACTGGTGTGTGACCTCTCTGGCAGGATCAACTCTTCAGGATTTTCTCCACTAATCACTTAGAATTCTTGCTCCCAATCATATCTATATCTATAAGAACTCATATTGTCCCCCTCTTTAATATCCTGCTCTCAGATAAGGTAACAGGTTCATTTTCACTGTTTGTCCAGCTCATATATTTTCTTTTAGCAGCTATAGGAAGTAATAAGAATAGGATTTCTCATCTAAGTGTGGGATCTGATTAAACTGTAATATGGAATCAATCAAGTTGACTGAAAGTAAAGAAAGTGAAACATCAGTTACTCAAAGATCACAAATAAGGGGGCACGTTTACTAAGCTCCGTGCGCCAGTTTTCTGTCAGACTTTGCACGTTCTTTTCAGTGCAAACTGCTTGCACAGATATTTAAGAAGTGTCTGCACCACATATGTGTGTTGCATACGACCGTTTTGAGTCATGGCTGCAATAATCTTCAAGCGACACAAATTTCTGCACTGAAGGGGGTGGTCCGGAGCTCAGTCGGACCATGCTCCAGATTTAACATGCAAAGTCTAACAAAAATGTGCCTAAGACGCACCAAAAAAAATTGGTGCACTCTGAGCTGTGCAGCGGGCGCCAGATTCAGGAAGAACGGGCACCATGAATATAGCGCCCCCTGCACACTACACAGGCAAACTGCACCAAGTACACACTGCACTGTTTTTAGGAAATCTGGGCCAATATGTGATAAAATAGGAATTATTAAAATAAACAGTTACAGACGATTTGGAAATAATAGTAAACAAGATGTATGCAGCTAAGATTACAAAGGAAAGCATTGAGGACACATAAATTCCATATTTATTTGTTGCTATAGTAACAATGCATACAGTATGAGGCATACAAAAGCGTAAAAGATGACCTTATAAAGCAAGCAGTGGCGATGTGTGGAGGAGGCTTCTGATGAAGAATGTGGTGAGATGTATGAGGTACAAGCAGCTATTATCATGTGTGGCTCTTCTCCAACTTAAGGAGAAAGTTACAAACAAAATGGAGACAAAGGCAAGGTTGCCGCCTCTTACAAGGTCATGGCTACATAGTATTGTCCCATAGTCTATTCCTGAATGTTATACATTATAAAAAGGATCCATAATATGAATAAAGCAAACAGGTCAGGAAGATTATGTTGTATAGGTTTTACTTTTTGAAAAAAAAAAAAGCAATATTGGGGCAGGATTTTAGGTGGCTTTCCGAGTGGTCGAGAAGCCCAAAGTCCATATGGCCATATGGGACCATAGACACAGTGCCCAGGGTGGCCAGAAGAGGAGGGCGGCCAGGAAGGGGGCAGATTTATTTTTAAAAAAGTTCACAGGACACAATTGCGCCCCCTCTTTCCCAAGGGGGAGGGTTGGGGTGTCAGATATCACCTGTGTCAACTGCTGGTTGCGGATCATCATTCACGCTCTTAAAGCTCCAGTGTTGGGCCCTGTCCTGGAGCTCCAACAGCTCTGATCATTATCCAGTCCTTGGTTTAAGTCAGCTCCAGCATTGAGCTCTGGCTCTTTAGGGCGCAAGAGTATGCTACCTCACCGTGCTACCATGGCTCAAAGTAGCCGCACAGCAGTAGTAAGTACTCATTTTATTTATTTTTTTTATTCCTGCGTGGGGCTTAAAGGAGGATGAACGGTGGAGTGCCCTGTCTAATGGATTACTGAAGGGTGGGGGTACCCTGCCTAATGGATTACTAAAGGGTGGGGGTACCCTGCCTAATGGATTACTGAAGGGTGGGGGTACCCTGCCTAATGGATTACTGAAGGATGAGGCACCATGCCTAATGGGTTAATGAAGGGGGTTGCGCTGCCTAATGGATTACTGAATAGTGGGGGCACCCTGCCTAATGAGTTAGTGAAGGGGGGCAACCTGCCTAATGGATTACTGAAGGGGGGGCACCCTGCATAAGGGGTTGCTGAAGGGGCAGCCTGTCTAATGGATTACTGAAGGGGGGACACCCTGTCTAATGGGTTACTGAAGGGGACACCCTGCCTCATGGGTTACTAAAGGGGAAGGGGACCCTGCCTAATGGATTACTGAAGAGGGGCTGTCTAATGGATTCTACATATACATACATATACATATATGATTAAAGGGATTGTCCAAGCTTGTATATATTCTATATCAGTAATTTGGGGAGGCTGTTAAACAAGAAAGCAGTTGTTCTAACCCCCCCCTGCCGCTCCAGTCCAGCCACCCATGACCTCCCAGTCTGTATGTATAAAGAATATGATGGCCCCAACAACATACTTCAGTGCACCGGCACAGGGGCAAGAACACCTTGTGTCAGCCCTCTACCCCACCGGCAGTGCCTACTCCCCACCCGGACACGCCCTCCTTCACGCCCCTCCATGCTTCCCTGGCCTGGAGGTTGCAGAAAGGGGAGAATAATCACAAGTGCTAGCAATAAGCAAACATTTCTGATTAGTTCAGGGCTTCTATGCCTGTGTCCTGGACACAGAAGCCCTGATAAATACCCTCCAAAATGTCTCTCTTAGAGTAACACTAAATTACCACTAGACAAAAATAGATTACATTTTATTTACTATTTCTCTTTTAAGCCTCATATATCTTTAGGTGAAAATTGTGAGCAAAAAAATAATGTTATAATAATTCAGCATTTCTCAAAAAAGTCATGATGTGAGCCTAAAAAAGTACATTGAAAAATCAACTTTTTGTTCTTTCTATTTTTGTTTCTTTCCTTTTTGAGAAGAACAAATTCAGCATCTAAAACCGGACCACGTGAACCCATCAATATTAGTGATCAGCGGATCAATCAATATTTAGGTTTTGGTGGGTTCGGCCATGAATCCAAACACCTTTTTAATGGGTCCCCTCACCCATTGGTACCCCTGCATGCACGCCACCATTTTGGAAGATCTTTTCACTCCCCATGAAGTCACGGAGAGATACACATTTGCTAACAAATTCAGGCATGCATGCACCAACGGCAATTGCGTGCCATGGGAGGCTTTGCCAGGTCCATCAGCATGGGATCATGGGTATTATCAGTGGGGATGGAGGTGGTTTCAACTTAAGTCCGGGTTTATGTTCTGCGATATGAACCCAAACATTGTGGTTCGGGTCTGCTCATGACTAATCAATTAGTTGAGATTTTCTTAATCATTTTGTCTCAGACACTGGATCACCCTTTTTGACTAAATTTGAAAACTGAGTTTTTTAAACAAAATCTGATTTTAGATGTAAATTAGGAAATAAATTCGATAAATATGTAATACCAGGGGAAGTCTCTAAGGGGGTAAGTACTTTTCATATTACAGTAATTAAATGATGTGTCTTTTGGTCCATTTGAGCTGCTTTTAATTCCTCATCTCTCTTTCTTTTTCCAAATGTTTGACCTTGATCAACTCAATCCTTTCAGTTGACTGACCCCTGTATAACTCACGTTTATTTCCTCAGCCGTGGATTCCCAGTACAGCAGAGTCCCCTACTCCAAGGCTGAATACTGATCATTTCCTACGCGTGACCTTGCTCCTTCATAGTTTCAGCTCGTAATTATTAGTGTGGAGTTAAAGGAAACTCACTAATTTGTTGGTGTTTTAGCCATCAGAAAATATTAGCGTAATTTGTCACAATCTGATACTCCGTGTGATATAAAACCAAGGTGAAAAGTCCACTCATACATCATACATATGTCAATTAAATACAGAGGCTACTTGGGCGTGTAGAAGCCTTAGCCCCCAGTGCCTGGCCAGGCTAGTACACGCCCCAGTAGCCTCTGCAGGTAATTTACATATTACTAAACTAAAGTTTATAACAAGTTAGGTTCCAGGATTATTAAATTACTGATTAGAGCAGAGGCAGCAGAAGGAATCTACCATCAGATTTACAGCTAATGGTAGATTCCTCGTGGTAGGTCTCTTTTTAAGTATTGCGAGGCCAGGAAGGCTAATAAATTAGGGGCCAGAAGGGCCACAGCAAACATGTTAGTCTATGGTTATTCCATCTAGTGCCGCCTTTCCATTGTATAATTTATACCACAGTCTGTGCCAAGATAGGTGGGATTTATCCACCGGTAAAGATGACAGGGTGAAACTGGCTTACCAGTGGGCTGGTGAATCCTTCCGGTGAGCCCCGACACCTGGCCTCCATTTGGATTCATGGGAGGCCCCTGCCAGTGTCTGCAATAGTACTCAATGCGGCCGGAAACAGGCTCTCAAGTACTGACACTGTGAGTGTGATGTGACCAGGAGTCTTTCTATGATATGACATCATCACATGGCCGCGTATCGCTTCCGGATGAAGCGTACCTTATTTCTTGTATTCGGTGCAGTGTGTTTGAGGGGGCCTGGGCCATATGTAAAATTCATGGGTAGGGTTTCAGTGTAAAAATTGAGGGGGCCTATTTAAAATTTGGGAGGGTACTGTGTTTGAGGGGGTCCAATGTCAAATTCACGGGGGGCAGTGCAAACAATGTGTGGGGGGGGGGGGGGAGGCAGGGTATATGAGGGGGCCCAATGTCAAATTCATGGGGGGTGGGGAGCAGTGGTTATGAGAGGGCCAATGTTAAATCCATGTGGGGGGCTCTGAGTATGATGAGAGGGCCCTATGTAAAATAATGGGGGGGGGGGAGGGGTGCAGGGACCCAATGTTAAATTCAGTAGTTATAAGGAAAGCGAATTACATGCTGCACAAGGCATCACTGCTGGTTACTGGGAGAATCTTTGCTGACAAGATCCCTTTAATAATTTGGGGGCTTTATATAATAATAGAATCAAATAATGTGCAGAAACTATGTGTAGATTAGTAAACGTATAATTGAAGGGATGTTATATGCACTTTAATAATTTGGAGGGGGTTGCCATATATACTTAAATATAAGCCAATGTACCTAATTTTACAGTGGGAAATGCAGCTGCTACTCTCTATTAAAATGTCTAGTTGTCTCCCTTCATGAATGAAATGTCCAAAGAATGTCCAGCAGAGTGTCCCCATTAATAAAATGTCCAGCAGAGTGCCCCATTAATGTAATGTCCACCAGAGTGCCCCCATTAATGTAATGTCCAGCAGAGTGGCCCCATTATGTCCAGCAAAGTGCCCCTATTAATCTGAAGTCCAGCCGAGTGCCCCTATTAATATAATGTCCAGCAGAGTGCCCCCATTAATAAAATGTCCAGCAGAGTGCCCCCATTAATTTAACGTCCAGCAGAGTGCCCCCATTAATTTAACGTCCAGCAGAGTGCCCCCATTAATTTAACATCCAGCAGAGTGCCCCCATTAATAAAACATACAGCAGAGAGCTCCCTTAAAAAATAAATTTAGCACTCAACCTCCAGCACTGTCCCCCAGCATCTTCTTCTCCCCACAGCACCTCTTGGGGTTCCTGGCTGGGCAGCCACTGTCGTGTCATAGTTTTTGTGGCGGCAGATCGTATAGACTTCCATCTGCCGGCCCAGCTGGGAACCCCAAAAGGTGCTGCAGAGAGAAGAGGATGCGGAGGACAGCTCCAGAAGGTGAGTACTAAGTTAATTTTTTATGTACCTGAGTATAAGCCAAGTGGGACTTTTTAGCACAAAAATTTGCATATATACACAAGTGTGAGGGTTATTGTCATCAGGGTGTAGGGTTATTGTCATCAGTTCTTGTAAAGGTTTTCATCATTTTCTTATTGGTAGGTAGGCATGGAGTGCAAACACTTACATCCATAACCATAGCCCAGCCACCAGGTTACTCATACCATTCCTAACATCAATGCCCTGAGACAACTTCTGCAGCCCCTGTACACACACCAAGAGCCGTGCACTAGCGCCCCCAAAATCAATTTCACTGGTGGGCCACAGGTACCTCAGTCCAACCCTGATTATGATCCTAGAGCAGTGATGGCAAACCTTTTAGAGATCGAGTGCCCAAAATGAGACCCAAAAACCACTAGCTTTTCCCAAAGTGCAAACACGGCACCTTTTCACTCTTCGGACAGGACCAAGCAGCACAGGATGGGTCACTTTAAAATAGCAGGGCACTACTTGGACTGCCTGAGACTGCAGGAAGGTGCCATGTCAGACAAACTCTGTGCCTGGAAGACAGCCCGTGTGCCCACAGAGAGGTCTCCGAGTGGTCACCAGTGCCATAGGTTCGCCACCACTGTCCTAGAGTCAGCAGCAACATCAACCCCAAGACCACCACTTTGTGGTCCTGCCACTTCTAAACAGGCCAACTGAAACATTACCACTGGGAAAAATATAGCACATACCCTACTAATAATAGTCCACTAATGGTAATGGTCCAGCACACAAACCACCTCAACCTGACTTTTAAGCCCATCACTTGGGTGTCTGTCGTAAAGGATCATTTACAGATAACTTATTGATGACATGTCCTGTGTGTACAATGATATCTATATGGCCATGTTCTTTATAGACAGAAAGTGGGACCTCTATACCATTCCATAGGGTTGGTCCAAGGTAACCTAGTGTAACACTTTGATGATGAGTTATTACAAAGAACGGAATTGATGGACTATGAAGCTCATCTAAGGACATGTGTACTCAGAAAGAAGATATTTCATATCCTACAGGACCCTAAAAGAAGGACATAGCAATAAGACTGCCACAAATACAGTATACTGTATACTTAAGCACAACCTTGACACAATACAACAATATGCAGATGGTACCACCCAATCCACCCATACACACAGCTAGAACTCCCCAGTCCCACACAATGCACCTACCGGCTGGCCGACTCCGTTTTCCTCTTTCATTGTGTAACGTGTCCTTGTGTTGTTTGCCAAATGTAATGGGGAAAAAAAACCTACGAATGGGATCAAAATAGAATTAATCATTAAGCATATTTTCTTTTATTGGCTACAATTTCACTGACTTATTTTTCATAGTGATCAATCATTAACAGTAATCAAAATGAAGCTCATAGTAGTTATAGGCAATAACTTCATGAACGGCTACTCAAAAGTCATCACATATTCAAAAAAAGAATAGATAATATTAGATAAAACTTTAGGAATCCTTAGGAATCAAAGGAAATGGCTCTTGTGTATATGTGTACTGAGAGCAGGAACAGATATGTGAGAATTTAATTGGTGATCCATCCCAGACAATAACATTGTTTCTCCGCAGGGTTCCACAAGGCAGTGGATTGGTTGGATTTGCAGCTTGGCAGAGTACCTTAGCCCTGGTCCGGAAGATAGAGGCTGGATCATACCTTAGGCTGCTTGGACAGCTATCCTGATACAGTCTCTGTGGAATTTGGCACACATAACCTCTGCTCTGTCAGAGGGGTATCCTTCTGGTGGGAGACAGCAGCTGCAGGCTGACAGACTCAGCAGATTTACAGAAACTTACTAATGAAAGACGGAAAGAATCAGAAATCAAGAGGGAATATATACACTCACCGGCCACTTTATTAGGTACACCTGTCCAACTGCTCCTTAACACTTAATTTCTAATCAGCCAATCACAAGGCGGCAACTCAGTACATTTAGGCATGTAGACACGGTCAAGACAATCTCCTGCAGTTCAAACCGAGCATCAGTATGGGGAAGAAAGGTGATTTGAGTGCCTTTGAACGTGGCATGGTTGTTGGTGCCAGAAAGGCTGGTCTGAGTATTTCAGAAACTGCTGATCTACTGGGATTTTCACGCACAACCATCTCTAGGGTTTACAGAGAATGGTCCGAAAATGAAAAAACATCCAGTGAGCGGCAGTTCTGTGGGCGGAAATGCCTTGTTAATGCCAGAGGTCAGAGGAGAATGGGCAGACTGGTTCGAGCTGACTCAAATCGCCACCCGTTACAACCAAGGTAGGCAGAAGAGCATCTCTGAACGCACAGTAAGTCGAACTTTGAGGCAGATGGGCTACAGCAGCAGAAGACCACACCGGATGCCACTCCTTTCAGCTAAGAACAGGAAACTGAGGCTACAATTTGCACAAGCTCATCGAAATTGAACAGTAGAAGATCGGAAAAACGTTGCCTGGTCTGATGAGTCTCGATTTCTGCTGCGACTTTCGGATGGTAGGGTCCGAATTTGGCATCAATAACATGAAAGCATGGATCCATCCTGCCTTGTATCAACGGTTCAGGCTGGTGGTGGTGGTGTCATGGTGTGGGGAATATTTTCTTGGCACTCTTTGGGCCCCTTGGTACCAATTGAGCATCGTTGCAACGCCACAGTCTACCTGAGTATTGTTGCTGACCATGTCCATCCCTTTATGACCACAATGTACCCTGTAACATCTGATGGCTACTTTCAGCAGGATAATGCACCATGTCATAAAGCTGGAATCATCTCAGACTGGTTTCTTGAACATGACCATGAGGTCACTGTACTGAAATGGCCTCCACAGTCACCAGATCTCAATCCAATAGAGCATCTTTGGGATGTGGTGGAACGGGAGATTCGCATCATGGATGTGTAGCCGACAAATCTGCGGCAACTGTGTGATGCCATCATGTCAATATGGACCAAAATCTCTGAGGAGCTTCCAGCACCTTGTTGAATCTATGCCACGAAGAATTGAGGCAGTTCTGAAGGCAAAAGGGGGTCCAACCCGTTACTAGCATGGTATACCTAATAAAGTGGCCGGTGAGTATATATATATATTAGACTTCCAGCAGTAGGGGATTTCCAAAGCTCCAAAGCTTTACACTGCAGTAAAGATCACATAATGAAACAATTTATATAAATAATGTAGTACTATACAGTCACACTTTACAGTAGCATCCAATAAGAAATAAAGGAAGGTGTCCAGTGGAAACAAATAAAATTTCTAGACTTCGCTTAACAGAGATGTGCACACTCCGTTAGCTAGTAAGGAAGCCAACTGGGATTAATTTGGTTCATAATGTCCTGCCATTACTGATACCCATCCTGCCAATCACTGCCTGAGACTGGTCACCGGTGATTGTCTGGAATGAATGTTAAGCACTTCCTGTCCGTCAGAAATAAACAGGAAGTAGACATCTGGGGATTCAGACAGATTGTGGACAAACCAATTGGGGAAACGGTCTCCAACTTTGCAAGTAATATTCTAAGGCTGGGAAATGTAACAAACAGAAATCAGAGATCGTTGTTGTCTCTGCTAGAAGCAATGGCTGTGGTTGAGTCACAGCTGATAAACTTTTCCTGACTGTATGTGACCATTAGCTAAGTATGATGAGTATACTACAGAGAAATGTCTGGCCACAAATGGCGGATATATGGTTAAATAACTTTTCTCCAAAACTTTAATAGAACATTCTATTTGACTATTTACAAGTCTAACAAGGAACACTGTTTCCATGGAGACCTTGTAAAATACACCGGTGGGCAGACAGCGTGAGAAATCAGTAGGACTATATACAATGTAAAGTGTTGAAGTTTATCCCTTCTCAATGTCCTATAACCAAACACTAAGCGTCACCTGTAACGGAGGCTGTGAAAAAGCTGAATATTTATGTACAATCTGCATTCAGATAACTGCTGTTTGTATGCGAAGTGGCCAGACCTCGCCGCCCCGAGGCCTCGCATGCTACATGTTACGCGAAGAGACTGTGAAACGCGACTCATAATAGGAATTGTAAACTTTTATTTGCATAACTTACTCTAGGAGCTGTAAGCAGAAAGGATGAAATGGAATGGAATTTATTTACATTTTTTTTAATCTATTAGTGATATTGGGGCAGATTTACTTACCTGGTCCTGTCGCGATCCCCGAGGTGCGTGCTCTGACGAGGATGAAGTCCGGAGTGATTCTTCAAGATCGTGCGCCCGATATCCTGCATGTATCACTTCCCCGCTGAGTTTCGCCGGAGTTCACCATCTTCTTCCCGGTGTATGTGAGTGCATTGTCTTGCGACACAATTTGAATTGTAAATCCCGCGCTCAGTCCGAATTAGTCGGGTTGTCCATCAGCCACTCCCCCAATTTGTGTCACATGCAAGTTGCGGCAATTGCGCCAAAATCCGATTGCGTGCGCCAAAAACCCCACTTAAATGCAGAGCAAATCGGAAATAGTCAGGAAACCCGACGAAAATGCGCCGTGTGGACCCTTAGTAAATGTGCCCCATTATGTTTTCTATAAATGATCTATAATCTGTGGATTTAGCCAATTTTGGGACAGTTACATATAGGTAACCGTGAACATGGTAATTTTCTTATATTTGTTATCCATTGCCTGCTTCTTTATAAAATCGATTTGTAAAATTATTCTAATGAGCCAAAAGGTCTCTGATGGTGTTTCCAGAGAGGGGATGTAAAAGAATGAGGACCAACCATGGTCCCCTGGGTTTGGCAGTGTGTGGTCCTTGTGCCCAGGCCATCACTATTAATGGCATTATTACAGTAACAATGTGGTCATGGTTGCCCATGACCTGCTGGAGCCTGAAGTGACAGGAGTTTATATAGTTCACCTTTAACCAAGACAAAGAATCGTGCATGAACAGCCGATGAACAGCACCTAACATAAAACCTCCTATCACTCGCCATAATACCTAATACTATAATAACCAGCAAATGATCAAAACTGAAATTATGTTACACGATAGCTCTTATCTCCTACCAGTTCAGCGAACAGAACCTTTAGCTCCAATATAAAAACATGCTGATGGTGAAATGTGAAGGTTATCACCACATCAACAAATATGACCAGTGCGGATTCTGCTGCCAGAAAAACTTGGGTAAAAAGAGTTCATAAAGTACTAATGTCAACCTTTGGAAGTGCACTGATCTATTAGAAGAATCAAGAGCAGATAAAGCAAAACTCTATACTAGCAGTGTAGCCGGCCAAAGGCTCCCCCTAAATATATAACAATAACTCATTTTTATGTCATTAATATCTGATTATAGTAAGTGGAGGCCCTTGAGTAAATGTACACTGCTCAAAAAAATAAAGGGAACACTCAAATGACACATCCTAGATCTGAATGAAATATTCTCATTGAATACTTTGTTCTGTACAAAGTTGAATTTGCTGACAACAAAATCACAAAACAATCATCAATGGAAATCAAATTTATTAACCAATGGAGGGCTGGATAAACACACCACAGGCTGATTCAACTTTGATGTAATGTCCGTAAAACAAGACAAAATAAGACTCAGTATTGTGTGGCCTCCACGTGCCTGTATGACATCCCTACAATGCCTTAGCATGCTCCTGATGAGGTTTGCAGATGGTCTCCTGAGGTATCTTCTCCCAGACCTGGACTAAAGCATCCGTCATCTCATAGACAGTCTGTGGTGCAACGTGACGTTGCTGGATGGAGCGAGACAAGATGTCCCAGATGTACTCAATCAGAGTGGCCAGTCCAGGGCTCTGGCAGTGCTCCTCCTGTTCCTCCTTGCACAAAGGCAGAGGTAGTGGTCTTGTTGCCCTCCTACGACCATCTCCATTGTTGTACCAGCTTGCCTCCTGGTAGCGCCTCCAGCCTCTGGACACTACACTGACAGACACAGCAAACCTTCTGGCCACAGCACGCATTGATGTGCCATCCTGGATGAGCTGCACTACCTGAGCCACTTGTGTGGACTGCCTAGGCACGTGGAGGCCACACACAATACTGAGCCTCATCAGGAGCATGCTGAGGCATTGTATGGAAGTCATACAGCCACGTGGAGGCCACACACAATACTGAGCCTCATTTTGTCTTGTTTTAAGGAGATTACCTCAAGGTTTGATCAGCCTGTGGTGTTTTTTTTTCACTTCAATTTTGTGGGTGACTCCAAATCCAGGCCTCCGTAAATTTAATTTCCATTGATGATTTTTTTGTGATTTTGTTGTCAGCACATTTAACTTCATTCAGATGTAGGATGTGCCACTTAAGTGTTCCCTTTATTTCTTTACGCAGTGTATTTAGTGGCACATCCATTCTGCCTCGGAGCAAGTAGAGTGTTGGACTAATTGATTGCTTTCACTGCCTCCCTACTTTACACAAGTGCACATGCATGCTCAGCCAAAGAAGAATAATCCGCTTCCTGACACTTCTGAAAGTAGCTTTTTACCCGTACAATGTGTTTCTTATTCAGTCTCTTTAATGTGAGCTGCAAAATAACATCCATCAAATCTCAAAACATATTCCCATAGTGACAGCAACATCCATGGAGTCCTCATCTTCTTCAAAGCGGAGGCTTTTAATTCATTAGCGCTATTTTCTGGGAAACGTATGATGTTTGATTTCTAAACACAAGGATTTTCATTAAATTGGCCTTCAATTAATTAAACATTGAGAGATCCTGAAACAGGTTGAAACCAGCAGAAGGAACCCATCCTCCATTTCCAAAGAAACGTTATTCTAGTACCATATGTAGGAAGTGATTCCAGACTTGTAGGGGCTGTAATATTCACACAGCCCAGGACCCATGGCTGCTTAATCCGCCCCTGCTGCCCCATGTCTTCTGAAATAATTGAGATTTCTGCTCTTACTGTATGTAGCAGGATCCATCTTTATTACCTGATGTCCCTCAGCATCAAAACCACATAAAAAAGTAAGATTAAAAAAAAGTAGATAAAAAGTTAAGTAAATGAAGTCTGTAAACCTACTCTAGGTTATAAATTAAGTAAATCAAGCAAAAATACCAACATGAAAAAAAATATGGTTCTTGGCAACACTTATTCACAATCTACAGATATCTTGGCTCATGTCAATTGCAGTTTTTTGATATGTCACCTGTTCTGGGCAAGATGCCAATGAGGTGGGCAGTGTGAAAGATAAGCGCGCAGCATGCCACACAAATCTGTCCACCTCCACCCACTTCACAAGGAATAACATCACTTTACCTCTAAGCACGGCACATTACTGGGAGAGTAATGAAAAGAAATATTTAGCAAATTTCCATGTATTATATTATCAGTAAATGCTGAAATTGTGCCCATAGTCATGTCCGCATCTTCAGAACTGCACCATGGAACTGTCAATTTTCTTCTCTAAGATAAAAAAAATAGGACTGTAAAATGACCATTATATGAATCTAAAAGATTCTTTGTACCATGTTAGCCACTGGTTAAATAGATAAAAGTTGAGAGTCCTCAGTTGTTGATCCCTTTTATCGACTAACTAAAAAGCAAATAAGTGTTTATTTCACTTGTGAAATAAACACTTATTTGTTACAGAGTGCTGCTTCTCTACCTTGGATTATTGGAACTTTGGGATCCTCGACAAGCTTGCACCCTATTTTTGGATCTAAATCCGATTTCACAGTGCCGCTTCATTTCTTAATTTTTCTGGCTAACTAAAGAGGATGATGACTTCATCCTTTTTAGTTCACCAATAAAAGGGATCAACAACTGAGAACTCTCAACTTTTATCTATTAAATGAACCCTTCTCCTGCTTCTACCCATTAAAGAAAATCATTCAAATCCATCATGATAAACCAGAGACACTTACTCATAGATCCAGGCACAGACATGTGCCATAGTTTCAGCGGCTACTACATCTCCCTTTTTACTTCTATGGGCTCATTCCCATGGCTCCATGTTTGAGCCAAGTGTCTGTCTGGGTTCATGGGTATGAGGCTTGAGGCTGAGATGAGCTGCTGGAGGGGGAGTGTGACTTCAGACTTCCCTATATTGGGTTTTATACCATGGTGTCACATTAAAGGACACCTACCATCAGATAGACTGATTGTAGACTCCTATAACTCACATTCGTTCTTATCTTCGTGACTATCAAGCCACCTGAGCAAGGAAAGTCTCACTAACAGACTGTCCAGGAAAGTAATAAAATATGTTTCATATACCTGAGAAGACAACTTACATGTGAGTTATAGGAGTCTACCATCAGTATATCGGATAGTGGATGTCCTTCAATCCCCTGTCGCAAACCACCATAATAGCACGTTGGTAGGTGGCAAAGGGGATTAATGGAGAATGCTCATGGGCTAAACTCTCTCCATACAATACAGGTGGTTCCCTACTTAAGGACACCTGACTTACAGACAACCCCTAGTTTTAGGCGGACCTCTCTGCCCACTGTGACCTCTGGTGACCTCTCTGGATGTTACTATAGTCCCAGACTGCAATGATCAGCTGTAAGGTGTCTGTAATGAAGCTTTATTGCATATAATCCTTGGCCCCAAAAATTTTGAAAATCCAATTGTCACTGGGACAAAAAATGTTTTGCCTGGAGCTACAATTATAAAATATACAGTTCTGACTTACATATAAATTCAACTTAAGTTCAAACCCAAGGAACCCATCTTTTACGTAACCCGGGGGCTGTCTGGCTAACACCCCTGATCGGTGCTTCCAGAGACATTTAAAAGTCGACACCGCATGGGTGCCGCCATATTGGCTCATGTCATTGACAATCTGTATCTATAACAGCCTGGAGTCTATATACATCTCCAGGACCTGCCATTTATGCAAATCTGTAGCAATGTGTTGGTGGCACATGTTAAGTATCAGCACTATCCCAAATGTTCTAATCTATCAAAATATAGAAACGGTTATTCAAGGTGAACCCTTAATGGAAAATTGCACAACACATAGTGCAGCACATAAAAATGTTTATAAAAAGTGATCAAAAGGTTGCACAGTCCCAAAAATGCTAGCAATGAAAACTACATCTGATCTTGCAACAAAATGACACCTTACACAGCTCCTTGTGCCGTAGTACGAGAAAGTTATTAACATCAGAATATGGCGAATAAAGCTTTGTAAATCTATAAAACCTATTTGTAATATAAAATCCCTGTGATCGGACAGACTGCAAGTATAAAGTAGAGGTGACATTTGGCATAAACAGTAAAAGGCGCAAAAGCAGAGCCCATAAGAAAACAGGGCAAATGCATTTTTTCATCAATTTCACTGCATTTGCAATTTTTTTTATCACTTCCCAGTACACAGCCTGGAATATTAAATATCATCACTAGGAAGTACAATTTGTTATGCAAAAAAACAAGCCCTTATACAGTTCTGTACACAGGAAAATTTTATAAAGTTATGGATTTTTAAAGGAGGGGAGCAAAAAATGGAAACACAAAAATGTGAACTGAAACAGGCTTCTAGGTACTACAGAACCTAAGACTGGTTGAAACCCCAGTTTCTTCCATAAACAGTACCACTATTGTTTATAGGACATGTCTGGGTTGCCATTCGAGACACACACAGAAGATTGGGTCTGTTTTTGGATGAAAGAATAGTAAATGAATTGTATCATACTATGCATACATAACAATACACTACTTAAAATACTTATATGGGACAAGTGCTTGGACGTGTGACAACACTATAATGATGGCGAGCCATACAAGTCACACACATAACCCAGGAACACAAGAACCTGACATTATGGGGAAGTTCAGGTCAAGCAGAAGCTGAAAGGATCCTACTTTTTTTTTCTGCTATGATCCCTTATCTTCTACGTCCACCACTGACAGATCTGCAAAGAACAAACAAGGAGCACTGACAATGCAGCCCAATAGCGTTAAATAAGGCATCAGGCTCTGCTACATCTCTACTGATTTGGGAGTTCTCATTCCTTTGTACTCACCATGGCCTGAGCTTCCTTAGAAGAGTTCTGAAGAGGAGGCTTCCCTTCATATCATATTTTTATGAATCTTCTTAGGAAATAGGTATCATATGATGCCGGGCAGAAGAATTTCCTCATTGCTACATACTGACTTGTGCTCTTTGATTTGTTATAATTGGAAACATGAGATTGTTTCCTAATTGTGTCTCTTGAGTTGAATTGTTGCAATGTTCATCAGGATATGCAGTAAGGACAAGGACTTGATCTCAGAATGCCCCCCATGCTAGCCCTGTATCACCCTAATAGCATCCCAATCTTCCACATATGTGCTACAATCTCCCCCAATCTTCTTCTCCGGATTAGGTGGTGGGACCTCCCATCCTACCCCTGGTGCTATTCTATTCACATACTATGCTATTCTGCACATACTTATGGAAGATACATTTATCTCCGTATTTGGTGCATAGAATTTTCTAGATAATCTCTGAGGAGCTGAGGTAGGGTCAAAATAAAAATAATTTGAGGTTTGAGTAGTCTCAGAAGCAGGAACGGTGATGCCACTGCTGAAAATCCCTACAGCTGGTAGCAAAGGTAGGCATATATCACTATGGGCGCAGGGTCCTAGTTTTTGGTGCACAACTTGTGCTATAATTTTCACTGGGATGTAAGATTGGGAGGCAAGGGGTTAATGAAGTGACACTGGACCATAAAGTTTTAGAACTGTCTCCACATTCACAGAGATGAAACAGAACTCGGTAGAGCAGCTTTTTACAGTGCGCCAAAAATTGCGCACAAGAACAGTGTCACTAAACTAAAAGCACAGATTCCCAAGTGGCGCCCAAATTGTGCACCCCAAAGAAAGAAAAATTGTGTTGGAAAAGAAGCAATATTGTGATGCCTATACTGGTGCTGTATATAGGGGACTGGCAACCAGTGACTGTGTAGTATTTGGTCTGAAAGACAAGTGGAAGACCAATTAGTAGGGAGTTACAGTAGTCTAGTCGAGAGTGAATCCGAGTGACAATTAGCATTATTCTATTGCCAGAAATGGTCGGATTCTGGAGATGTTTCTGAGATGCATGTGGCAAGAGCGAGCAAGAGATTCAATATGTGGTGGAAAGGAGAGGTCAGAGTCCAGCACAACCCCAGGACCAGGAGCGTAACTTTAGGGGGTGCAGAGGTTGCGATCGCACCTGGGCCCAAGAGGTATAGGTGGCCCTTATGGTGTCACTTTCCCATATGAGAAGACTGTTACTATAAACCATACATTATAGTCGGGGGCCTGGCACAGACTTTGCACTGGGGCCAATCAGCTTCTAGTTACGCCACTGCCCAGGACAGCGGGCCTGTTGCCTCAGTGCTATATTGATCCTACAGACCGAGATGGAGAAGTAGAGCATTGGGTCGTTTAGTCGATGGTGGAAAGACAAGATGTTCAGTCTTGGAAAGATTAAGTTTCAAGAAGAGAGAAGACATGATGTAAGAGACAGCAGAGAGACAGTCACTAGTGTTCTGGAGTAAGGCAGCAGTGATGTTATCTGCAGAAGTATCTAGAATGGAAAAGCCTCCAAAGTGTCCAATAAATTATGGAAAGTTCTTCAAACTGTCCCATACATAACAGAAAGTTCTCCTAACTGTCCCATTTACAACAGAAAGTCCTCCAAACGGTCTCATACATTAACAAAAGTTTTCCAAACTGTCTCAAAAATAATATAAAGTCCTCCAAACTGTCCCGTACATTATAGGAAAGCCCTTGAACGCACATTATGGAAAGTCCTCTGAAGTGTTCCATCTAAAATGAAAAATCCTCCAAAGTGTCCCATGCACAACAGAAAGTCCTCCAAACTGTCCAATCCATGATGGAAAGTCCTCTGAACTGCTTTATACACAATTGAAAGTAGGCTTAACTGTCCCGAACGTAATGGAAATTCCTCCAAACTGCCCCGTAAACTTTAGAAAGTTCTTCAAACTGTCCCATACATTTCTGTACGGAAGGACGTCCAATATAGAATCCATCTGTCACATTTCTAGAACAGCCTCAAGTTTTAACTGGACAAAAAGTTGGCAACTCCTGAGGTGACCTCTACTGTACATCAAACTGGATCGCAACTACAGACAGTTATTAGAAAAGATCCTTGATCCAAAGATGGATGGACCACCCATGGTATGTCCTCCATACACCCATCCTGCAGTTTGCCTATGCCACAATAACCCCCCCGGGCAGTCATTATGTAACTGCAATATCTACATAGGAGTCTTTTATTTCCAGTGTTTTGGTAGAGTTCGCATTCAGTCATGGGACCCCCCTGCGGGTGTATGTGATAGCACATTACTTCTCTTGCACTGGATCTGCATCATCCATTGTCTCTGTGCCACCTCTAATAGCCGAGAGCACATTCCCAATAATCTGGAATAAAAACTATTCTCTGTGCGTGTCGTAGGGTTTACAATGAATTTACTGTAGTCCTGGCTTAACCAGTTCAGTTCTGGCCACAGCACTAGTACTGTTACTATTGATGGGATTCATGCATTTTACATCTATTTTTATGGTAAATGGGTTTAGAGATACCAACTGGGTCCTAAGAACCACCAGATACATCAGGAGCCTCCAGTGGGGGGAAAGAGGGTGGGGTCTTCAGGGATTTAATCATAGGACAGTAAACCTAGCGTCAGGGTAGGATAAATTATCCTCTATGTAACTATGTGTACTGGTCCTTTAAATAAGTGTTCCCCAACCACCTGTCCGCGGCCCAAAACCGGGTCATGGAACACCTGGTTCCAGGCCGCGACCGACCTCTGTAAAAGCAAAAAAAAAAAAAAAAGGGAGGGGGTGGCTAAAGGAAAGGGGACATGGGAGGAAGGCATGATGCAGGAAAGGAAACCTTGGAAGGGGCATGTTACAGAAAATGGGACAATGAAAGCGGGGGAGGGAGTGGCTTCTTCAGGAAATGGGACAACATAAGCTAGACACACAGGTAGTTACGGTGGGGCATGCAAACATGGAGAAAACATGGAGAAAATTTATGTTTACAGTCGGTCCCTGGGCAAATAACGGTTGGGGACCACTGGTTTAAATCACAGGAAAGTCACACAGCAGAAAGGAATATAAATAGTCATGGACCATGCAGCAGTTGCAGTAGAGGTACCACCATGTCGGCAGTGTCCTCCATCCTGGGAATATGGTACCACTATGGGGCATATTTACCTACCCAGTCCGTTCGCGATCCAGCGGCGCGTTCTCTGCAGTGGATTCAAGTCCGGATGGGATTCATCAAGGCAGTTCCTCCGACATCCACCAGGTGGCGCTGCTGTGCTGAAGTTCCCTGAAATGCACTGATGTTCACGATCCTATCCTGGATGAAGGTAAGTGCAAGCTCCGCGACACAATTTCCTTTTTTAAATGCGGAGGTTTTTCCGAATCCGTCGGGTTCTCGTTCGGCCACGCCCCCGATTTCCGTCGCGTGCATGCCGCTGCCGATGCGCCACAATCCGATCTCGTGCGCCAAAATCCCGGGGCAATTCAGGTACAATCGGCGCAAATCGGAAATATTCGGGTAACACGTCGGGAAAACGCGAATCGGGCCCTTAGTAAATGACCCCCATTGTGTTACTATTCAGACACTGAACAAGCAGCTGATATCATGGAGTTACAACTAACTGTAGTAGTGCTATAATAACACGTCGGAGTCAGGAGGGGAACGTGTAAATCCATGGATTTCCATCATTACCTACTTCTGCTGATAATATGAAGGGCAAAGTGGTTCTCACAGAAGTAACCACATGACCCTCACCCTTGGGCTACATCCTTCACCAGAGAACATTAACTCATTATTTCCACCACTTATGTTACCAGGATGTATAATTAAAATATAATTGAAAACACAGATCTCCAGATCAGCCCATAATAACCCGCCAGTCCTCCTTGTACTTCTGTCATCTATAGGAATAGGAGTCATGAGACGCGAATCATGTCCTGCAGACAATTCACACTTGTTGTGCACAATTGTTTCTTATATGGAAAGTTACATTGTATTTAAAGTATTTACCCCCCCCCCCCCCTCCTCCAACAACAGAACTTTCATATGAACAATATAGACTATTTTGTTAAAGGGTAACCATGGGCCCCCTCAAGCGACAGGACTGGGGGGGAAGGGGGGTTACTGCTGTTGATACATTCTCTATAGAAGAGGTAGTAGAGTATAATATAGGCGGTTTGGGTGGTAGCCCGGGGCCCAAGCTTTCTAGGGGCCCATGACCACCCAAACCATCAACCAAATTTTTAGTGAGAAGGACCTTCACCCATGAAATCCTCCTACATCTATTTCTGCTCTCAATACACATGTGCACAAGAGCCATTTCAGGACCTTTGAAGGCTCTCCAAAGGTACTGAAACCACAGATTGAAAGCAGCGGAAGTGACACATCCTCCATCCTACCACTTTTTGTGGTATTTACAACCTGCATAAAAAATAGGATTTACGCAAAAAGTGTGTGCGCAACACCAAGCAGACTGATGTAGTCTAAGCCAAGTAATAGGCAGTGTGAAGTAAGAAGAGTCTTATCTCCTTCTATCACCACCTCAATAATAGATCAAAGTGACACTTCTCAGTACTGCTGTATTATGTCTTTTAGCAAGTGATTAATTACCTCATTCAGACTTAGATTCAAAGCTGTACTGATCACTACTGCTATATAATGTCTTCTGTGCTGCTGCTTCTTCTGTTTTACTAACTGAACAAGTCTTGAATTCAAAGTTATACTGTTCAACACTGCTGCATTACATCGACTGCTATGCTGGTATGTAACTACCTCACCCAGACTTGGATTCAAAATTGCACTGCTCATTACTGCTGCACAGTGTCTTCTCTGCTGCTGCTGCTTCTAGTTAGTGCTTACTATATCACCCCTATGATGGATCCATAGTTATACTACTCAGTACTGCTGCACTATGTCTTCGCTGCTGCTTCAAGTTAGTGTTTTACTATTTCACCCCTATGATGGATCCATAGTTATACTACTCAGTACTGCTGTACTATGTCATCTCTGCTGCTTCAAGTTAGTGTTTTACTATATCACCCCTATGATGGATTCCATTTTATAACACTAACTGCATTAATTTACTGCTGCACCATGTCTTCGCTGACTGACCTTCCAGTTAGTGTCTTTACTATATCACCCCTATGATGATCCATAGTTATACTATTCTACTCAGTAACTGCTGTACTATGTCCTCTTCTGCTGCTTCAAGTTAGTGTTTTACTATATCACCCCTATGATGGATCCATAGTTACTATTCCTTACTGCTGTACTATGTCTCTCTGCTGCTTCAAGTTAGTGTTTTACTATATCACCCCTATGATGGATCCATTTATACTTCTCATACTGCTGTACTATGTCTTCCTCTGCTCGCTGTTTCTAGTTAGTCGTTCTATATCCACCTATGAGGGATCCATAATTATAACTGCTCAGTACTCGCTGTAACGTATGTTCTTCTCTGCTGCTGCTGTTTCTAGTTAGTCCTTACTATATCACCCCTATGATGGATCCATAGTTATACTGCTCAGTACTGCTGTACTATGTCTTCTCTGCTGCTGCTTCTAGTTGTACTATCTAATGTTGTACTATCTCATCTCAGTCTTGGATTCAAAGCTAAACTCATCAGTACTACTGCATAATATCTTCTGCGCAGCAGCTTCTAGTAAGTGCTTTACTACATCACACCTGTGATGGATCCATAGTTATACTGCTCAGTACTGCTGTACTATGTCTTCAGTGCTGCTTCTAGTAATACTACTACTAATAATAATAATAATTCTTTATTTATATAGCGCACACAGATTACGCAGCGCTGCACAAAGCATGCCACATTAGTAAGTGTTTTTCTAAGTCTTGGATTCAAAGTTATACTGCTCACTACTGCTGTATAATATAATATAACACATGTGTATGTATATATACTGTACAATATAATATAATGTGTTGCTGCCTCTCGTACGTTCATAGATTGTAAGCTCTTGTGAGCCGTTGTTTCATCTGCTTGTGTTGTTGCTCTGTAAAGTCTTTTCTTTGTTTTCTATGTCCCCCATGATCTGTACCGCGCTGCGGAATATGATAAGATATTATTAGGAAATTTGATATTTTTATTAAGATTGTTATTGATAGGGAAAGTTCATATCTTCTTCCGTTCCAAGTGCTACAGAAATTGTCCAAAAATTATTAAAAGTGCAAATTCAGAAATTTAGAGTGTGTTTAATCAGATCATCAATGAAAGTATTACAATAGACAATTATGTAAATGCCAAAGTTTATTCATTCACTAAATATTGTGCAATCCAAGCAGGGAACTGGAATTCCAACTAGATGCATGTATATGCGTTGTGTTCTGCTGCCCTCTGCTGTTCATGTATGTGCACTGCAGATTTACAGTTCCACTGGATATATAAGGCGATGCTTGCCATTTATGTAATTATTAAAAATGATGCAGTAAAAAGTTATATAGTATTCTTGGGGTGCGTTCATACATATCAGCTATAGCACTAAAAGACTGACACCACTGATATGTGTGAACGCAGCCTTACATAGTCTGACGCCACCTGTTGCTTAACCCCTTCATATATAAGGACATTTCTAGACATTACTATACAATTAAGGCTGTATGTATGCTATGGCTGCTACCACTCTAGTTACTCCCCTGCACAGAGACTTTTTTTTTTCGTTTTACAAAGCTTTAAAATAAATTTTATCGGCTTCAAGACACAACAAAACTATATAAATTCGGTATCTCAGTGAAATCTCAGTGAAAAATGAGAAGTTGTCATTTGGAGAGGGCAGTGAAAGTCGTAAAAACTTAGCCCACTAGAGAATGGCGCAACTGATTTTTTCATTTCACTGCGTTAGGAATTTTTTTCCAGCTTCCCAGTACAATGGACAAAAACTTAAATGGTTACCAAAGGAAGTACAATTTACCTGCGGACAATGAGCCCTCATCTGGTTTGTATTTAAAAAAAACAAAAAACACAAATGCAGATAGTGAAAATAGGAGACCACAAAACTGTTGACACAGTCTGAAAATGGTAAGGAAATCTGCCATCAAAATCCATCCTGATATACCAGGGACACTAAACTCTTAATCCAGGCACTGTGACTGTGGTAATCTTCTTATATTTGTTATTCATGGCCTCCTTCTTCCCCGCTTTTAAAATTATGATAATTTGCTTGAAGGGCTCTGAGGGGTTTTACCAGAGCCCCTCAATGTTTTAGCTTCATGGGCTGTTAAACAGGAGCACTTCCCAGGCTGAGGGATCATGGTGGAGAGAGAGACAGTGCAACAGCCTGTGAAGCTACTGCATAGAGGGGCTCTGGTTACAGCCCAGGAACCTGTGTCCCTGGTTTGTCATGATGGATTTTGACAGTGGCTTTCCTTTAAAGTGTATAGCAAAGTTCATGTCCACATACACTAACCCCTGGAGGACGCACTATTTCAGTAACTCTATCCACAGACAGATCTTGGCTGATCTACAGTCATGGCCGTACGTTTTGAGAATGATACAAATGTTAATTTCTACAAAGTCTACTGCATCAGGTTTTATAATGGCAATTTGCATATACTCCAGAATGTTATAAAGAATGATCAGCTTAACAGCAATTAATTGCAAAGTCAATATTTGCCTAGAAAATTAACTTTTTCCCCCAAAACACATTTCAACTTCATTGCAGGCCTGCCTTAAAAGGAGCAGCGCATCTCCTGTCTATGTATGTATATACTGTGTATATAGGCATCTCCTGTCTATGTATGTATATACTGTGTATATATGCATCTACTGTCTATATGTGTATATACTGTGTATATATGCATCTACTGTCTATATATGTATATACTGTGTATATAGGCATCTCCTGTGTATATATGATTCTATGGGGGGAATTTATCATACACCGCGATGCACCGCGTTATGAAAAAGATAACGACCACCCCTGTCCTGACCGATACATGAATAATAATCTTTATTTATATAGCGCCATCATAATCCGTAGCGCATTACAAATCATAGGTGACATATTAAGAAGCTCAGGCCTCTTGATGTATCTGGAGAGCGGCCACGCCACTCGCCAAAATAGGTCAGGTCCAACCTGGCACAGTTTTAGTGGAAAAACCTGTGAATGAATACCACCATTGTACCTACTATAGGGTTTAGACTATTGGAATTTGTGTATCCTGTTGTCATTGTAAATACTCAATTATATACTTTCTTTGTATCTGTGTTTCATACCACTATTGTGACCAGGGTCAGCTCCAGGTATCAGTAGGCCCCTGGGTGACAGAGCCTACGTGTGCCCCTTTACAGAGAACTCACGTGGCACCATTAAAAAATTGTGAAACTAAAACAGTCTCCTGTTCCCTAAAATATTTTCTAGTTTATTACCCCATACAGCCCCCTCATGGATATTTTATATAAAGCCCCCTTTATCACCTGCATCTATAAAGCCTTATGTGGACCCCCCAGCAGCCCTGGGCCTCTGCACTTGCCCCGGTATGCCCAGTGGTGGCACCGGCCCTGATTGTGCCCTTTATATGGTTTATGTTCCTAGTGATTTCTAATGGACCAGCTCTCTGTATATACCAGATTACTACCTGTGCTTTACTCTATGGTTACAAATATTTAAAAACAACAAGAAACCAATGAGGTTTTAACCATTTATTGGCATTGATGCTTTACATCTACCGATCTATAAAATAACTTGTATGGACCAAAAGCAGAGAAGTCCTGATTGCTGGACACTACATTGATTCCATTTTAGAGGCCATATTAAATGATATCTCTAGTGGTCTCAATGATGTGACCCCCGCCCCCCACCCCATTAATTCTAGGAATGAATGAAGTGGCAGTGAAAAAGATTGTAGCTGGCGAGCAGCATCTCATGTAACATCTAGACCAGAACTGGGCAGTGTACAGCCCGCGGAGCCACATCTGGCCCTCTAGTTCTGACCAGACTTGGTGAAATTGTTCAAAAATTTGAGCTCCCCGCCAACCCCCTTGCACCTGAACACTGATGTATCACAAGGTTGGTGCCGGATGTCCAATGGCTTTGGGGTCCTCCCTCCAGTCTTGGTCCGTGCTCATGCTGCATGTAGTGGTGGAGTTGTGCTTCGTTCCATATTAAAGGGGTTCCACAAAGCAAGTTAGGGCCCAACTTGCTGACCGGTAGGCATTGCATTGATGGGACCCCCAAAGATCATTAGGATGGTGGCCCATTGTATGCGTGTTGCACCCCTCGTAGCACTATTGAGATGGCTGGAGCAGCCGGTTGTGCATGCGCAGGCTCCCCCGTTCTAGTAATCTGTGGGGGTCTCAACACAAAGACCCCCACCGATCAGCAAGTTAGGCCCTATCCAGTGAATAGGGCTTAACTTGCTTTGTGGGAAAACCCTTTTAAGTAAAGGGGTGCTAGTCTATTGTACGTCAGGATGTGATGTTTGCTTTTTTTAAACACTGCAAAAGGTGACAATTTTCTAAACTGCGCAATCACAAGTTCTTCATCTCATCATTAAATGTTATTAGGCCTCCATATTGTCATTGAATCATTGTTATGCTTCATTTAGTGTTTTCATTTATAGAAGGATAGTGTGTGTATATATATATATATAAAATCTATCCACATACAGTATTTATTGGGTAGTACTGAGGTAAGTATATTCATCCGGCCCATGGGAATATTACTTGCCCACCGCTGCCATAGACAGATATCGTACTGACAGCGGAGGAGGCGAGAAGCAGCTCGGTAGTCGTCAGGTTGTCATCGCTCATGTCACCGCTTTATTAATCCCATTTTCAGGTTCGAAATGAACATAATGGACCTAAAGTAACTTTATTGTTCCATCTGAGGGTGGAAACCATTCACACAATAGAAGTGTATGATCCAGGGGCGGCTCATTAAGAAGCGTTAATAATAGCATTGCCAATTATATAAGAGAAGGTTTCATCAGGAGAAGGAAGGAAAACCTCTCCCCACTCCGAGTAGTCACTGGGAAATATACATGGTGATCAGCCGCCCCACATGGAATAGTTCTGGAACTGGACCTATACACCATACAAGCTGTATACCTATAGATCAGATCCAAGACTCCAACAACCATCATAAATAACATGAATCTTCCCAACACTTGACGTTACGCCAGGTGTCGGTGCTGGAACCAATCTCAAGCCTTAACCATTTAAATGTCTCTGGCAAAGTGGCAAGTTTTCTTCAATTGCCCCCCTCCACCCGTGAGGGTCATTGGGGCGCGGAGATCGGTTGCTAAGAGTTTATCTCAGGCCGGTCCTTCAGCCTGATCTCTAAAGTCTGCCAGAGGCTGTACATGTTAAAGGGAACCTACCACCACAAATCCAGCTATAAAAGGTAGATTGGGTGGTAGGTGGATCAATGGGACGTGAGGATAGCCCTTTTAAGGGATAATCCTCACGTCCCCACACTTTTTTGTTAACTTTTATTAAACTTGTATGCAAATTTACTACTGGGGCGTGGAGTAGCCGCATCTGAGGTTAACGAGCGGTACTCCACGCCCCGTAGCCCTTTCCCCTCCTACCACCATCTTCGGCCGCAGCTGCCTCCGCGTACCCGCGTCCGGCGATCCTGCCGTCTGCGCATGCGCGAGAGCAGGCCCACCGCATGCTGGTCCTGCTCGGAACAGGCACGGGCCTGCTCTCCTGTGCATGCGCAGATGGCAGGATCGCCGGACAAGGGCGCGGAGCTGCGCGCCGAAGATGGTGAGTAGGAGGGGAAAAGAGGCTACCGTGTAACCTCAGATGCGGCTACTCCAGGCCCCAGTAGCCGCATAAGTAAATTTGCATACAAGTTTAATAAAAGTTAAAAAAGTGTGGGGACGTGAGGATTAGCCCTTAAAAGGGCTATCCTCACGTCCCATTGATCCACCTACCACCCGATCTACCTTTATAGGTAGATTTGTGGTGGTAGGTTCCCTTTAAGCCATCAAAAAAGGTTTAGTGTGTCAGAATATGAAAATTAAAACCCAGTGTAAAAACATATGAATACCTTTATAAATTTGGTATCCCCCATGATCATCCCAACTCAAGAAATAAAGGAGAGGTGTCCCTCAGAACAAAAAGATAGCACAAGAAAATGGCACAAAAGTATTTTTCTCCAATTTCATCTCATACCTTAACTGGAAAGAAGCACACACAGCTCTGTACATGACTTTTTTTTTACCAAAGAATTTAAGATTTTTGAAGGTAGGACATGGAGATAAAGATTTGCTGACCAAAATATGGCCACTATAGTGACATCAGCTAGTACTGTGTTCCTCTTGAACCCCCCCCCTTCCTTTGGCCTTTCCATGGGTCGCAATTTGTCATGGAATAGATACCATGAAGTGTTGGAAACATCGGCCTCTCTCACATAAGGTGTAGACATACTCTATAGTCTTCTATACTTCTTCCCAGAGACGACTGAAGGAAGACCAGCTGTCATGTACCTGGGGCACGTTCTATGTCCTTTGTAGAATGGTACCACGCCTTGATGTGATGAAAACGATTTGCACATTTGTACAGATGGAAGAACAGTCTATAAATATCAGACGAGTCAGACTCGGGGTCATCTAAATAAACATTTGCTACACCATTACTCTACCCAGCGTAGGACTATGGTACCTTGGGTCCACCATAGGCAATGATTCTGGAGGACACTCTCCATCAACCTCTATAAGATAGAACACAGCAGCCTCCGAATTGGGTTGTCTTGTAATGGTTTATCATAAGGCCCCACCGGAGGTTCCTCAGCTACATATCCACAAGTCTCACATCTGACAAGAAGGAATTCATGGGTCCTCTGTCAAACTTCTACCAGCACGGTACAACAGAAATCCGGATCTGAAAGTTGTTTCACATCCACCACGGTGCTCATTTGCCAAAATTGGTTTAAAGCACCCGTGGTGTATTCAGCAGTAGTTTCTTTGACTTTGCACGTCCCGAACGATAGTTGACATTGTGTTTCCAGACCCTTTTTTAATGGGATCCACTGTTGGGTTGGGTGTTTTATCAGAAATATTTGCTAGGTGCAAGTCCTTCCAAATAGGACCTGCACCTAGGCATCATGTGGGGACAGGGTCATCTCCTGCCATAGGCCCCTGCAGCCTTTGAACAGGGTCAGGCATCACCCGTGCTCACGGTCTCCACTTAATTCCCAAAGGGGTCGTCTCAAGTTAACTGCTGCTTTATTTGGAGCTTCAGCAAAGCATAGGGCCCAATTTGGCGATCGATGGTGGTCTCAGTGATGAGACCCCCACAGATCAAGAAAACGAGGGGTCTGTCAGACCTCTAGTCACTCCATCAGACTATTGAGCAGACAGCCACCGTTCTTCTCCATTGATCTCTATGGAACTGATGGAAATTGTTATTCTGACGGACCCCTCGTTTTCGTGATCTGTGGTGGTCTCACCACTGAGGCCCCAACTGATCAGCAGGTTGGACCCCTATACGTTCGTGGGAAAACCCCTGTAATGCACAAAATTTCTGGATACCACCCCCACCCCCCCCCCCCCCCCCCCGAATCCTCAGCACCAAAAAGAGACCCACAAAGCAGAAGAAAACTATACATAAAAAAGTTTATTTTGTTTCTCATGTACCCCCATGATCATCGGACAGGGGTTTTTTTTTGAGGCAACAGTTTTAAGGACAAGCAGAGCAACAAAACACGGTAAATGCACCAGGATTGTAAAAATAGATCACAACTATTGTCACCATGGCAGCAAATACAGAAATGTTCTGTACGAGGAAAGGACAGCGAGAAGGCTGCGTCCTGCCGGTACGTAGGGGCTCGCCCTCCCTCTGACGCTGCGGTATTTGGCCTGTTACCTCTGGAATGTCGATGACAAAATCTGACATGTAAGAGCGATTCACCTGCGAGCGGTCACTGACTAAAGCTTTTTTTTTTTTCATTTTGTTTCTTTTTTTAATATTACATGTGTTATAGATAGACACACCACCTATGTCTGGAGAATGAGAATGTGGCCATGTAAACCACGGAGCAGAGAACAGAAATATATATATAGAATTTGTTTCTTTTCTTTTTAATAGAATTTCCAATTGCAGTAGTCCTAGCTATGTTGTGCCGGTCCACGCTCAGGGATCATTTATAGGTGACTGTCCATTGTTTGACACAGGCATCGTGGGACACGGTGGCCAAGGTGTGCTCATCCAGCCAAGCCAAACCGCTCACGTGGTGTAGCCGATGGGTATCTGGAAGATTAAAGAGAGAGAAGGTCAATGTACAATGTAGAGCAAGTGACCGGAAGGCGTCCAATACAACTACATACGATATAGTCACACCCTCAGGGGGTGGGAGGGGTGGCGGTCCTGAATGGGAGTCTTTAGGAGCAGACACCATGTAGCGGATGAGTCGATTCAACAGCTAAGACTTTACTTAAAAAGGGGTCGTCCTCCTTGAGCAATTGATCTTGTTTGTGTAATGAAAAGTTATACAATTTTTGAATATACTTGATCAATTTCTCCACATTTTCTAAATATCTGCTTGCTGTCAACCTTTCGGAAGCTTAAAAGGGAACCCGTCAGCAGAAATAAACCACTACCAGTATGTTGGCAAGCAGCTGAACACCTTCTAGATCACATTGCTTTCATTATTCAGAAAATCGACTTCATAGTGAGAAGTAAATTGCTTATAAAGTCAAGGAGGTGGAGATTTAAACACTGAAGTCAAGCTCTCTCTTCTGCAGATGGCTCCTTCACTGTAATTCACTGACATAACTAACCACATCTGCTGAACTACATTCAGATCTCCTGAAAGGAGCAGGGAATTAGTGGCAGGTTATTAAGAGGAGATTATTTTTTGAAAATGGAAAATAAAATATTTAAAAAAAAAAAAAAAAAAAAAAAAAAAAAAAATGTGAACTTACCTTTCCACAGTCAGACCTGAACATACTGCAAACTCAGTCCATTTACTTCTAAAAGAAGTTTTTGCTAGAGGTGTATTGTGTTGTATGGGAAAGCACTGACCCCTTGTGTCCATACAGAGCAATAGCATGTGCACAGTCACATAGAAAAACAAATGTTAGCACGATGCCACCTAGTGGCCAATATGTCATGACACATGCAGCCCACTTGGTCTTTAGATTACAAGTTACCGTACATTCAGGATTACCTGGCATCTTTAAACGTTTATCTGAATCGCTCACGGTCCATACAAAAACCATCATATCCATGCCCCCAGTGGCAAAATGCTCATTGTCCGGTGACCAGGCCACGCAGACCGCCTTAGCGTGGTGCCCGTAGAAGCGATCCTTCTCCTAACAAACAAAAAGACACAAAAATTACTTACGGAAACTTAAACCAAGCCAAAACAATGAGCCGCACACACGGCTCTGTGCGCAAGTGCAGCTACAGCACTTAAAGGGGAAGGACTTTACGATTGATAAGTGAATTGCTTTCTGTTGCTCCCATCACGGAAAATATCAATAACACTCATTTTAGGTTTGTTGCTAGAATGTTAAAAACAAGGGAATTTTAAAGGGGTATGAATACTTTTGCAACCAGCTGTATTAGACCGCACATGTTCTGAGCTACAGGCGTATCCATCAGCGCCTACTTACCGCGTATCCGTCAGCGACGGTGAAGACTGTGGCCGTTCTGTTGACGTCGGTCGCAGCAAGAAAGGCGCCATCGTTGGAGTAGGCGAGGCTGGTGACGGCCGCCTTCACTAGCAGAGTCTTCCCCTCGTCCTTCAGAGTGTTCCCTTGGATGGAATAAAGGTGGATGTTGCCGTCCTATGGAGAGAGAGAGAGAAATTATGATGTAATGGAAGTATCCGTGCAGAGATATCATGACCAACCCTTGGTGCTCTGCTCTTCATATACTTCCCAATTCATGAAAATTGAAATCTATGGCATCCGGAGGCTGATGCAGAGATACAGGCAATGATAGGCTGCAGTCACGTCTTGTTTTATGGATACATTTAGTGTATACACCAGGAAAGCTCCCAGGATATACATAGACCTATGCTGGCGTCCTGTTTGCCTCCATCTGCATAGAATCTGTCAGAAAGCTGCAGCATGCTATGTCTTCTTGCTGCTGAGCAATGTCTACGTTCAGTGGAGCCCATGATAGCCTATGGAGGACGGATGTAGCTGTACTACATCCATCCCAAGCCTCCACTGAGAGTAGACCTGAAGGTCCCTGGTGATGTCACGGACTATATAAGGACAGTGACATCACTGGGGAAACTCCAAAAATATCAGCAGCTGCCAATCACTGATGTGCACTCCTCCGCTTCCCGCTTTAAGGGGAGGAGCTGAACTGGACAACATATCCAACTGTGCGCACATACAGGGGGGATACATCCTAGCAGAATGCTCTATTCTTACAAAAGAGGGCTACAACAAGATATGAAAGTGGCCTTATAGAAAATACATTGTTAGGGGCAGGGCTGTGGACAGACTCCAAACATATAATAAATTATAAAAAATGTGATTTTTAAATGGCTGTTCAATTCCTGATGTAAGGATTTAGGTCAGACATGAGCAACATTCATTGGTCCAAGGGCCATATTGTCATACTGCTTCACTTTAAGGAGCCGCATCAGTAACCAGCACCCTGGATGCCACAGTACAGCAATAACTACCGCCCCAGAGTCCAAAAACTGCAATCAATACTGGAGATCTCAGAGCAGACAAAAAACATAAATTCTCTCCTTTCCTGACTCTTTTTCTCCTCCCTGCACCGCTCTGCTCTGTGTTATTTGCTGGTGTTAGGTGTCGGCATCAGGACTCAAAGCAGAACTGTGCCAGGAGCAGGAGAGGACCCAGGAGCAGTGCACTCAGCTGCACTCACAGCTACCCGACCCCCTGCTCCAAATGATCTGCCATCAGTTATGGAAGTGTTCATTGGAGCAGCTCATGGCTTAACAAGCTGCATTTGGCCTGACGGCACCTTGTGCACGGCCAATACCCCTTTTGGTTGAGATGAATGTGGCTGCATTTTATGTACATGCTCAGGGGTGCACTCTATGCTATAGATCAGAGGAGTAACGCACTGGGAAGGAATGGCCGCATTTATCTCAGCACTGATATAGTGATCCAGAGAAAAAGAAAAAAAAAGGGTAGCACTATCTGTTGTCAAGTGTGTAGACCGTTCCAGCCTCCTGATCCTATAGATTATTTTCTGGATAATTGGGAGAAAAATAAGCGAGTAACGTTGTTGATAATTCTAGGAGAAACCTGTAGACATAGAACTTACCGCACCACCGACTGCAACGTCTCCGTTCCCGGGGTGTATGGCAACAACTTCCGGCTCATAGTCCAGAGAATCAATGACAAACACCTTCTTCTTGTCCTTTAGCAGCGCAATCTGCGGAAACATAGATTTATAACAAATACATATTAAAAGGAACGTTTCAGGATTAGGTAGGCATCTGACAGATCGGAGGAACCCGCACACAAGCCGAGGCGAAAGACCTTCAAGATGACGGCGATCACACAGATTTAGCAATGAAGAACTACGGACATATATGTAGAAGAACACTGGAAGTGTAAGGCATGTACCTGGCCAATGCACACGGTGACGGCGTAGCCTCCAGGCCCAGCGGCAATGCTTTTCGGTTGGACGTCTAATTTAACAGTATTCTGAGGGCTGGTGGTGGAAAAAAAACAAGAAAAATAATCAAAAGTTATCCAGTCTACCTAACCCTAGCTACATTAACAATACTACATGCTTCAGAGCTGAACTCCCCTAGTGTTCTGGATTCTTGAATATAGAGAGAAGGTAAAATATCTTGTACAATCCATAGACAAATATGGGAATTTTGAGGGGGGGGGGGGAACCTGCTATTTCACCCCAAAACGGGAAGCATCAGCAGAACTCCACACACCTGTAGGCTTTCTCGGTCAGGCAGGTATAACGCACGGTATCGTCCATGCTGCACGTGACCAGTTGGTTGGAGCTGTCCACCGCCATACTGGACACCTGGTTGGTGTGACCTTTGCCAGAAAAGGAGTCGCTCTCCCCAGTCTCGGCATCAAAATAATGTATGGACAATGGTTAAGAAAAACATTTTTATATAACATGGATAACACAAAATTTTACAGAGTCATTTTTCTTTGTGCGAATATAGTCCCCCACTACAGAATCACTTTGACGGATCGAGTCCCAACTTTTTTGGTTGTACATCTAAAAATATATAAACATAGGTATTAATGGCAAAGTGGGGTAGTGCCATGCAGTACACTTCTCCCCTATCCATAGGTAGGGTCTTGTAAATGGGTCCATCTGCTGGTGCTCCAAGTAATCACACAAATTGGACCACGCAAGTGCCTCATACCTGCTTGATATCAGAGGAGCACATTAATAACACGCCCAACATTCATGGCCGAGGTCCCATAGAAGTAAATAGGGCACTCCAAATCATTGGGGGAGCACTTGTGGGCAGTATAATATGGGCGGTTTGGGTGACAGCCTGGGGCTGAGGCCTCCCATGCCATCCACCAATTTTGAAACCCTCATACATGTAGGTCTGCTTTCAAACACACAAGTATAGAAGATTCCTTCCAGGACCTTTAAAAGCCCTCCAAAAGGGAACCTGTCACCAAGGACCTAATTTTCACTAAAGACAGGTTGCAGAAGCCCATTACAGCTGCAGTGCGCATATGTCTCCTTTTATAAGCATTATTAAGTTATAACACACAATTATAATGTATCTTGCACCCTGACTAAATCCTCTGTGTAGTCCCAGGGGCTGGGCTTTGGTTTGGATGCATTTTAAAAAAACAACATGTGCCTTGTCTGTGTTACTCACTCCTCAGAGCTAGGTCCCCACCTTTGTGCTCCTGTACATCTCCTCCCTCCTGCTCCTTCTCAGAGGTCACAGGCTGGTGAGATTGACATCAGTGGGGGAGGGAGGAGCTGTGCACAAAGATGGAGGCACCCTGCAGCACAGACAAGTCACATGTTTTTTTGAAATGCATCCAAACCAAAGCCCAGCCCCTGTGACTACCCCAGGATTTTGTCAGGATGCAAGAGTAAGTTATGAAACACAGTTATATTGTAATGCAAATGCTAAGAAAAGGCAGAGATGCAGATGTGCACTGCAGGTGTCATGGGCTTTTACAATCTTTCTTCAGTGAAAATGAGCTCCCTGGTCACAGGTTCCCTTTAAAACGGCAGATGAACAGAAAGGACACCCTTCCTTTCCGAAGAAAAGGGCTCCTGGTAGCTTTGAACCAGCCCCTACCTGTGGGCCCCCCATTCTGAATACCCCCTTTTGTGTATATGGTCTGGCCCTTTAATTAAATAAGCCACCCCACCAAATACTAAGCCGTTTACCAACGTGGACCAGCTCTAAAAACGAAGAATATTGTGCTAGCCAAGATGCAAGGCCATAAAACAAGAGGGACTACAGGCTCCATCATTGTGGATTGTTAGGACCAGATATCAATGGGCTATACCTCATCATTGGGTGATGGAAATAAACCTTTAATGCCATCAGTAAAAGGATATTGATGTGTCCATCGTGGCTGCCGGTGTAAATGGTGGATCGGCCGTCACTTTTGTGGACAGTTATGCATTGGATGGACTTGCTGTGACCCTAAAATTGGAGGGGAGGGTGGGGGAGAAAATATATAAAAAATAATTTTTTTTTCATATATTAACTACTTAATAACCGAAAGACAAAAAAACTACAATAAAATAAAGTACGGGTGCAGCAAACCTTGACGACACGGATGGGTCTGTCTGGGTTATTCTTGTCCAAGTAACTGATGTATCCAGACAGGGATACACTCAGCAAGTAATCCTTCTGCCACAAGCATCCCAGCTGCTGGTCCAGCGTATCCGTCCCAAGCCGGAACGTGGTGACTGCAGAGTTGGCCCCGACGTCCCAGATTTTAGCGGTTTTGTCCCCGGATGCAGAAAGGAGTTGGGTGCTGTCAGCGCTCCAGCTAATCTATAGGGAAACAAAGAAGCCGTGTATTACAGAGGGATGTATGACCAGGACGCAAGAGGGGGCGAAAAATTAAATTTTTTAGAACTTCTGGTTGGACGCCACAGTCAGAATTATACTTTTGGCAATTCAGCCATAATGGGGGAGATTTATCAGAAGTGTCCGAGAGCAGGACTGTTATAGTTTCCCATGGCAACCAATCAGAGCTCAGCTTTCATTTTACCACAGCGGTTTATAAATTTAAAGCTGATCTCTGATTGGTTTCCATGGGCAACTAGAACAGTTTTACCTCAGAAACTTCTGATAAATCTCCCCCAATGAAGTGCATCTCTATCAGACCCCCCCACACCATAGATAATACACCAGAAGTTGAGCATTCACCCATTTAGGCAACTTTAATCTAAGTTAAAGCTTGCGGCTGCACATACTTCACCCATAGACTGCAATAGCCGCACGGAGCGGTACGGGCAAAAGATAGGATATGTCCTATCTCTCCCCGTGTTATGGCCCATACGCCGTGCATCTCTATGGAGAGGAGAAGGATTACCCGGCCTTCTCTCCATTGAGGCGACCTTAGCCGTGCGGGCATATGTTCGTCTGAAATCAGCCGTAGTCTTTCCCAAAGAACAGTATATAATAGCCAAAAAAATAAAATAAAATCGTGCAACAAAAACAAAAACCTCAATCGATCATTCATCTAAACTAAAGATAGAATTTTAAGCCTTTAAAAAGGGGGGGGGGGGACGTACCGCATAAATTCCTCCATCGTGAGCTTTTTCGCCGCCGAGAGAGCCAATTTTCTCCGCAGTTTTTGCATCATACAGGAAAATCTATTAAAATATACAAAATAACGTGAACATGTGGGAAAAGACCAATTTTAAAATTGCTGGTTGTCCCCCATATCCCTATGTGTTACCTGGCCATCGGCACCGGCTGTCGCAAATTGGTTGCCATCGGGTGAAAACCGCACACAGTTGACAAAACGGCTGTGGTCCTGCATCACAAAACACAAATCCGGTAAATGTCCGACCGCAAGACAGGATTATACAGAAGAAACATTTCAGATCAACCCCTATTTCATGAAATTATTACCGTATGTACTCGAGTATAAGCCGACCCGAGTATAAGCCGAGACCCCTAATTTTACCATCAAAAACTGGGAAAACCTATTGACTCGAGTATAAGCTGAGGGTGGGAAATGCATTGGTCACAGACCCCCCCAGTATGTATACAGCCTGCCCCCAGTAGTATACAGCCAGCCCAGCATAAAAAAAGAGAATTATTCTCACCGTTAATTCGGTTTCCATTAGTCCACCATGACGGCCCCAACTGGAGGATGACCCTTGACCTCTGTAGGGACAGGAAGCAGAGAGGTTAATACCCCACCCCGGCATCCGTACACCAGTGGCTACCAAATAACTACACGGCCTTGGATGCAACCCATTTATTGTATGTTATAATTCACACATAAACATAGGCAATTTTAACTTAATCAAAATACAGGGTGGGAAATATATATGGGCCGTCATGGTGGACAATGGAAACCGAATAACGGTGAGAAATTCTCTTTTCCATAGCGTCCCAATGACGGCCCCAACGGAGATGTACCAGATACATAGTTAGGGGGGGACAACAGCTTGTAAGACCTTCCTTCCGAAGGTTGGTCTCTAGCACTTTGGGACATCTAGCCTATAGTGTTTAGCAAAAGTCAGGTGAGTAGACCAGGTGGCTGCCAACATATGTCCTCTAGAGGGCCCCACGTTTTTCCGCCCAAGAGGCTGCCACCCTCTGGTCGGAGTGGGCCCTAATAGTCCCTGAAAGTCCAGGTTGTTGGCATCTAAGCTTCTTGATGACCGTTCTGATCCACCTGGCGATGGATGCTTTTGAAGCTTTTCTGCCTTTGTTTTTTCCCAAATTGTAGGAGAAGTTGTCGTCTTTGCCAGGATTTGGTTCTTCGAATAATGTAGCAGGCATCTTTGACATCCATGTATGCCACTCCCGTTCTTTGGCATGCTTTGGGTTCTGGCAGAAGGAAGGTTAGACACAATCTTTGATTACGATGAAAAGATGATGCTACTTTAGGTGTGAAGGTTTATCTAACATTAGCACAATTTATCCTCACACAGTCTAAGATATGGTTCTTTAATTGATAACTCTGGATTTCCCCTAACGCCTAGCGTGTGTATGGCTATGAGAAAGGAATTTTCAGAGTTAATTCTCTGAGTTTAACCGTCTCGAGAGGTTCCAAATGGTATTTTGTGAGGTAGTCTAGCACTAACGAAGATCCCAGTTTGGATATTTTGCTTTATATGTGGTTCTAGTCTAGCCGTAGCTTTACAAACCCTTTGGATCCATCTGTTTTCTGCTAATGAGGTGTCGAAAAAAGGCACTGAGGGTCTGAAATCTGGACTTTTAAAGAACTGTTTTTAGGCCCTTGTCGAATCCGCCTGCAGGAAGTCTAGACCTGTGAAATATTAGGGGATAGTTGGTTAGGAGGAGTCCTACCACAAAAGGATACAAATTTACCCCATATTCTTGAATAGATCTTGTGGGTGATGGTTTGCGGCTTGCTTTAAGTGTAGAAATTACCTCGCTTGACAGTCCTTTGGCAATCAGCACATCCTTCAGGATCCACGCCGAGAGCTGGAGAGCCTGTGGATTTGGATGGTACACTGGACCCCTGGAATAGGAGATTGTTTACTGGTTCCAGCCTGACAGGTTCTTCTAATGCCATCTTCCCTAGCCACGGAAACCAGTTCCTCTTTGGCCACCAGGGAACACGAGAATAAATTTCGCTTGTGTGTCTCTGATCTTTGAACAACTCTCGCTATGGAGGTATAGGAGGAAAAAGCATACATTAGAGGCCCACTCCAAGTTTGACTGAAGGCATCCCTCTGGCCAAACGGAGTATTTGGTTCCAGAGAGAAGAAATGGGGAACCTTGGTATTTTTGCTGGAGGCAAAGAGATCTGTCAGGTTGTCCCCATTTTTGTGTGAGATGAGAAAGATGTCTCGTTCAAGCACCATTCGTTGTGGTCTATAGTCTGACGACTCAGATAGTCCGCTTTAAATTCTTTTCCCCCTTTAGATGGGTGGCTGAGAGAGAGAGCAGATGTTTGCTTCTGCCAAGCAAATATTTTGTCTGAGAGACTGAGGAGATCTGGGTTCCTGGTACCCCCCTGATGACGGAGAGATACCGCCACCGTGGTGGTGTGTCTGAGTAAATTCTTATAGGCTATCCTTCAGGCTTGAGTGCTGGCTTTAAAGTCTCCAGGACAGCTCTTAATTCTCGAAAGTTCGAGGAACGGGATCTGATTGGATGGCCATAGCCCTGAATGGGTCGCCTGCTATGTCTGCTCCCCAACCTGACTGACTTGCGTCGTCTGAATGGTATCCTGGCCAAGGGATGCCATGACACTCCTCTTTCAGGTTTGAAGTATCTGTCCACCACTCCAGGGACTGCTGACTGCATCGATATCTGGACTTTCTGATTCAAGTGTTGGGGATTTTTGTCCCAGGAGGTCAAAACAGTTTTGAAGGGCTATGGTGTGACTTTGACTCCACTGTACGCTTTGAATGGAGGATGTCATAAGCCCAGTATCTCATGCTTCCTTATTGTGCAATGATTCCTTTTTGGAAACGTCATAATCTTGTTTTTCTCAGTCTGCTGCTTTTCTGGTGGCAAAAAAGGACATCTGCTGGATCGAATCCAACAATGTTCCTAGAAACACGACTTTTGTATATTGGGACATAGTCTGGATTTTTCCCAGATTATCATCATCTAACTGTTGTAGGATTTGTCCTTGTAATATCTCGGTGGCGTATTAGCTCTGTCTGAACCGGCCACCACTAGCAGATCGTCCAGGTAGGGGATGACTAGTATCCCTTTTTTCCTCAGATAAGCTCTCACCTCGACCATGATCTTGTGAATGTCCTTGGGCTGAAAAATCCCAAAGGGCATGTGCCTTGTTATGGTAGGGACATCTTCTCCCCAGGCGATCGAACTGCAAATCTGAGGAACTTCTGAGATTTTGGATGTGTATCGGCACATGGTAATATGCATCTCTCAGGTCTATTGTACACATTAATGCTCCTTGTTGTATCAGGACGACAGCCAGCTCACGGTTCCATCTTGAATTTTCGATGAGGTATATGGCTGTTTAATCTTTTTAGATTGCAAAATCATTCTGAAGGCACCGTTCGGTTTTTTTATTAAGAAGAGGGGTGAGTAGTAGTGTCCCTCTCTTAACTGTTTTTGAGAGTACCGGGATGATGACGTCCAGTCGAATTAGTTTTGTTATCTCAACCACAATGAGTTGAGAGATTTCTGAGGGCTGCTTGGTCAGAACAAAATTTTCGGTGAGGAAGAGAAGTCAATTCTAATGGTACCTCCCCGAAGAATACTAGTATCAGGGGTTTGATGTTATTTGAGTCCATTGAGAGTGGAACTTAACAGTTTCCCCCCACCCTGGCGTCATTGTTTTCATAAGCCGGGCAGAGTTGTTGCACTGAGTAGGAAGCCTCTTCTTTCCCTCCTTTGGGTAGCTCATCTACCTTGCTTGCCTTCCCTCTAAAGGCTGTTTTCTGTCCTTAGCGTCCCGAAGGGCTGTTTCTGGGGTTACTCCTGGACTCCGGGAACCCCTTTTTCCTATCCGCGCCTTTCCAAAAGGCGTGTCGAGTTCCGAACCGAAAAGATATTCCCCTCGAATGGAATTCCACATAACTTTGATTTTTGACCTGAAATCACGGTCCATTGGCGAAGCCCGAGTGACCTTCTAACCGAATTGACAGGGCCCTTCTTGGCACTTATCCTTACTCCCTCGCTGAGGCATCTGCAATGAAGGTGTAGTCTGCTTTAAGGTGGAGAATGTGCCCAATACATTTCTCTTGGAGTGCGTCTCTAACATGACCTTCCAATTCTGAAATCCAATGAAACAGAGTGCGCGCCATGGACGTCGTAGTAATATTAGATTTTAGATTCAACATGGCACATTCCCATGTCTTTTTTAGAAGGCTGTCCGCCTTCCTATCCAGAGGATCCTTCTAGCTGAATTGCATCCTCGAATGGGAAGATCCGTCTTTTTAGTCATTTTGGTGACTTGAACACGACTTTGGGGGGTAGAGAGTTCCAAATTTTTGCTTCTGTTTCATCAAAGGAGAGAGGTTTTTAAACTCTCAGAAATGAGATTCTACTCTCGGTTCTCTCCATTCTTCAAGTATCAGCTCCTTAAGAGTGTTATTTATGGGAACACTCGCCTCTCTTAACCTTAAGGAGTCCAAATAACTCATCTTGAATGGATTTAGTTTCCTCTATCTCCTGATCTTGAGGGTATCCCTCATAGCCTTTAGAAGTGGTTCAGATCTTCTGAAGCTAGTAAATATCTAGATTCCATTTACATGCTGAATTGGATGGTCCGGCTCCATATCAATAGATTCCTTGGTCCCTTCCGAGTCCGATGCGGGTTGGACATGGATTCCATAACTCGTTGTCTTTTATGCAGAGGTCTTGAGGTATAAGAGCTGTTATAGATGAAGCTATGATGTTTTAACTTCATCCCTTATAAAACTGCGCTTTCATCCAAAAAGAAGACCTCTCTTCTCTGAGTAGGTTATCCACACAGGTTTTACAGACTGGTTTTTTGTAGTCTGCAGGGAGCTTTTCTGAGCACATGTTGCACTTCCTTGAAGGGCTCTTTTCGCGCTCGACTGATCTTTAGCTCTCCCTTTATCCTTCTCTTTTTCCTGGGTCCTACCCAAGGAGAAGGAGAAGTAATTAGTCCTTAACGGACCTATGTGATAATACAGGGATATGTGGTGACCCACCACCCTATCCCTAATTAACCCTACTTACAGGGTTCAAGGATAAGAGATCCAGACTGCAGCCTCCATGCCATGCGTCTCCATTCCCAAATGTGGGACCAACAGGTATCAGTAAGCCTAAACATTTTAAACGAAAGTGAAAAATTCTGCTATTAACCAATTGGAATACAATAAGGAGAGTACCTGAGGTATCTTGAAATGAGGGATATACTGCACAGGTCCTAGAGAGGACACACACGATTATAGGCCTGGATCTGGAAAGACACAATATGAGGCAACAAAACAGCATGTAAACCGACCTTGATGGCTGGAAATTGCCTAGAATAGCGTCCGATCTCAGGGTATGCTTGAGTCAGGGCTAAAGGAGCGATGTTAGACCTCAGATCAACATGACTATCTCGCTTTTGAATCTTACCGCTCCAAGCTCCTGTTTCCGGGCCGCGCCATCGTGACGTCAAATCCGGTCCCGTTCATTTCCGGCGGAAGTCGTCACCAAGAGTCGGACGGCAGCTGGTTCCACGTGACTTCTGCGATGGACACGCTCCGGGTGTCCTTAGCTGCGCAGAGCTGCGGGCAGAGCCGAGAGAAAATGGCGTCTCTGCTTGTGGCAGAGGAAAGGACCGAAGGTCCGGATCGAGGCCGAGGACCGCCTTAGGTAGAGGGACGACTCCCTGCGCCACTTAGGTCCCCCCTCACCGTCCCAACCGCTGGGGATGGAGGAGACTTCTCTCTACCACCTGCCCTGTGTAGGGACAGGAAGCCACTGGTGTACGGATGGGGGTGGGGTATTTAACTCTCTGCTTCCTGTCCCTACAGAGGTCAAGGGTCATCCTCCAGTGGGGGCCGTCATGGGGGACGCTATGGAAAAAATAAATAAATAAACTTATATACTCACCCTCCGGTGGCCCCGACGTGCAGCGCTGCTCCCCCGATGTCCGCGCGGGTCCTCTTCTGGCTCCCGCGGCCGTCTTCTTTCTTCTCTAACTTCGTACTGGGCGCCGCCATTGTTCTCCCCGGACGGCACCTAGTATGACGCGCCGCTGCTGACCTCATACTAGGCGCCGCCTGGGAGAGAAACATGGCGGCGCCCAGTACGAAGTTAGAGAAGAAAGAAGACGGCCGCGGAAGCCAGAAGAGGACCCGGCGGACATCGGGGGTGGGGGGGGAGCAGCGCTGCAGGTCGGGGCCACCGGAGGGTGAGTATATAAGTTTATTATTTTTTAAATATTTTTTATGACTGTATGACTCGTGTATAAGCCGAGGGGACGTTTTTCTGCACGTTTTTTGTGCTGAAAAACTCGGCTTATACACAAGTATATACGGTATCATTTATTTATTTTTTTAGAATTGCTATTACCCTCCTGCAGACATCCCTACACAAGGACCTGGCTTGACATACACACAAGACGATGGAAAGGTCACGGTGGTTGTGCAGGATAACATGGCCCCTGCATTGCTTGATATAATATACAGTCAGTATAGTCCCCCCCCCACCCCCCACCCCAATCCATTGAGCCATTTTTGATTCACTACGTTTATTACACGTTCCAGGGCCTCATAGTATATGGTAAGTGAGTATTTGTGACAAAGACGAAGAAGCCGCTTCCAATCAATGATTAACTGACATTGGACACCGGCTCCACTTTCCGACAAGGGATAAAACATATCATATGTCACATTAAGGGAGATTACAAGGAAAGTGAATGCGGAGAGTAGTAAATATTAACACCTCGGTTCAGTCTTTCATACAGTGGTGAGGAAGCATACTGAAGGTTTAAAGTGTAAAAGGGGTGACAATAATATACATTTTATTTTGCAGTTTTCCCCTCTGCAGTCACTAATTCTCAGTTGCTGGCGACGGGAGACCATCTACTATAATGTCTCCCATGCACGGCACAGTAGTGTGGAGGAGGATCTGCGAGTCGCTCCCTCATGTCTTGCTCAGCTCCTGCTCCCTCTTCCCCCTTCTAACACACATATGTGAGCTCAGCTCCTGCTCCCTCTTCCCCCTTCTAACACACATATGTGAGCTCCGTCCTCCGTCCCTCTCCCCGTCTACCACAATATGTGAGCTCAGCTCCTGCTCCCTCTCCCCCCTTCTCACATGTGTGAGTCAGATCCTGCTCCTCCCCCTTCTAACCACATATGTGAGCTCAGCTCCTGCTCCCCTCCCCCATTCTAACACACATATGTGAGCTCAAGCTCTGCTCCTCTCCCCCCTTGCTAACACATATGTGAGCTCAGCTCCTGCTCCCTCTCCCCCCTTCTAACACACATATGTGAGCTCAGCTCCTGCTCCCTCTCCCCCCTTCTGGCACATGTGTGAGCTCAGCTCCTGCTCCCTCTTCCCCCTTCTAACACACATATGTGAGCTCAACTCCTGCTCCCTCTCCCCCCTTCTAACACATATGTGAGCTTCAGTCAGTCCCGGTTTAACTAGACAGAAATTAACCAAAAGTTAATTTAATTTCATTTAAAGGGGTTTGTCTAGCGAAATAAGAAGAAAATAAGTGTACAATGGATGCATTCCTGAGCTGTATGTAGGCAAAAGCGCTCCAAAGGTCATAGTTTTTGTGGACCCCTCAAACTAAACTGAAGGCTGGCAAATAATGTCACTAGGTTTTCAACACCCCTAGTAAATGGATGGTAAACTGTGCATGTAGCATAACCAATAGGCTTTCTCACTCTCCACTTCCCCTGATTCCTAGGACCTAGAAGGGCTGTAGTTCTACTTGAAGGAAACCTACCACATGAAATTCAACTTGTAAGCTTCAAATACCGAGCACCAGCTCAGGGTGAGCTGGTGCCGGAGCATACTTTTGTTATTCTCCTAAACCGCTGTATTGTGGTTTAAACACTTTAGTATCTTTATATGTGAAGCCGGATCGCTGCACCATGCACGCGACCGTGCGTCGAGTGTCTAAATAGGAAATGCCGGAGAGCCGGTGACATTACGCCGGGGCGGTTGCACGCATGGTGCATTCATTTTTGTTTATTCTTTTTGTTGTATCAGACAGGTATATAACCAATTTCTGCAAGTTATTCACTTTTTATAAGATTTAAAAAAAATTAAAAAAATGCAAAAGCTAACAATAAAATATGAGGGGCAAGTCTTTTATAATTGAAGAGTACAGGGGGCACCCTGTGTCGTCTATGACAGACACGCGAGGGGAGGGGGGCACCCTGTATCATCTTGGACAATACAAGATGCCATCCACCAGTCGAAGACAACACCAGGATGAAAAAAAAAAAACAAAATCACGTGGCAAAGCCATTTAAGCATCAGCCCATCAAGCGAAGAATCTGAATGCGGGAGGAATAGAGATTCACCAGACGCTTCTCTCTGGAAGCAGACTGATCGGGGCAGCGGGTTGTGGAGGCATGAATAATTCAGAGGGACAGCCGAGTCTGGATCATTAGGGACACAAGCGAAAGACACACAAAAAGAGACCCCAGTGTTGTACGACCGTCTGACCGGGAACTAGAGAGACGCCACAATGAGGAGTGACGGAGCGGCACAATCCCTGTCACTGTAATGTTTCACCGCGGAGCGACATCCCGGCTCCCTGTATAATCCCCCATACTATACACTGCCGGCAGCGGGGGGCTCTGTGCTCTATAACAATGCCCCGTACACAGACAGTCAACAGCCACAACCCCAGCGCTTCATGTGCTTTTATTATTCAGAATCCGGAAATAATGCTAGCGCCTTAACCCTTACATGCCCGGAGCTGTCCCAACATAAAAGGATCAGCAGACCTTGCAGTCCCCATTGTTTAATATTCATGCAAGTGTATGGACATGGATGGAGACCCCAGCACGGGAAGAAGGGGAAGCTGCTGAGAATATTTAGCACCAACAGCAGAATTTGACACTTTTAGGTCGTTTTCCAAGCCAGATCATTACCTTGTTAGGACAACGGTGCTATAATAGCAACATCTAACCACTCGCGTTCCTTACAGCTTAGCGCTTCCCATCACCACCCGGTGGTTCAGTGGGGACATCACGTAGACAGCCGAGCTCCCGACGGTGGTAGTGGGCGTTCACTGCCGATGGCAAATCACCGCTGAGCACCCGTATACAAAGTGGTGGGAGGCGCCATGCTGCTTCTGGAACACCGGAGTGAGGCGTGTATAGCATTTTAGCTTTACACTGCGCTGGGCATAATATATATATGAGGATCCCATACAGAAACTTTAACCCCTTAGTGACAGCCTGAAAAGGCTCTAGTGATCGGGGCATTTTAGCGACACAGTTTAAAGGCCAAAGCTTTTTTGTTGTTGTTGTTTTTGGATTCTACCTTAAAATTTTTTGCAGCGTTTTTTTTGGGACACATAGAACTACTTAATACAAGTATAACATTTTTTTTTTTTTATTTGGGGAGAGAATAATATATATATATATATATATTTTTTTTTTTTTTTTTTTTTTTTTTAAATTGGAAAATAGGCCTTTTTTTCAAACCTTATTAATGAAATTCCCCTTTTTGTTTTGGTTGCTTTGATATAGAATACGTATAGTTTCGGGCAAATGGGGCGACTATGGCAATGCTTTTTGTAGTGTAGCAGGGGATATATGGGGAAATGCTAATGTATTTTTTTAAGAATATTTATTTTTTGTGTGCAATTTTACTTTATATCTCCCCCATGAGGTCAAAAGAGACCCCTGGGCGACAATTTTCTGGGTTTTTTTTTAACTTTATTTTACTTTTTTTTCTCTTTTATAAGTTTTTCCCTGCCCCCTTGAGCACTTTGGGCTCATTAGCATAATTATAAAAGTTGATACAAGAAGGAGGGAGGCCATGGATAAGAAGATTACCACAGTCACGGTGCCTGGATCTATGAATAAGTGCCCCTGGTTTATCAGGATGGATTTTAATGGTGGATTTTCTTTAAAGGGCATTTTCTAGAATTATTTACTTTTAAAAACAGGTGATTTTTATAAGATCAGGGAGGGACCCCCCAGCACCCTGTTGCTGCTGTGACAGCACATTGAGCGTTGCATTTTACAAGCCAGTGACATCACATCTACTCAAGATGTAGCAAGTCTGTAGCTCGGTGCTATTCTATAGTAATGGGGCTGAACTGCCATTCCAAATGCAGCCATAGCAGTAAAATCCAAGCCCGCACAGTGCAAGTACTCCTCAGAAGGAGAGGTGCAATGCCCCCACAGGCTCCGGCAGGGTCCTCAAATAATCAAAGGTTGTAAAAAGTGAGCCATTAGAGTGCTGCCCACTTAATATAATCTATATATCTATTCGGATACATTTCTGAAATAACCCTTTAAGGAACAATTGCATATAAAATGTAACTAATTTGGGGATGTCTGGACACTTTGTCTCCAAAGACGATAAAACTGCCGGCCTCCTGCATATATTTGTCGTCCACCTCTCAGATAACGCTGATCTTTAAATTTTTACATCCCGTGTGGTTTCCCTGCATTATTCCCCACCACATAACCTCTTACTAAGCAGAACCACGCGGGATGGAATGACAGTGCAAACCAGGTCACAGGAAAAACCTCATTACAGAAAGTGCAGCGGTGTCAGGTCATGGGACTCACAGGGATTGTAAACTTGAACTTGAATGGTGGTCCCTCGAAGAAGGCCGAGCAGCTGTCATCGCTGCCGGTCACCAGACGGTAGGGCCGCGTCTGCTTGATGTCCACGCTGTTTATCACCTTGTTGTGTCCTGTGATCTCACCAACGGAGGAGCCCGTGTCCCAGAGAAAGACAGAGCCGAACCTGGATGTGGGGAGAGGAGAGACGTCAATGGTCACAGTATAAGTAACGAGTCGTTGGTTGGGGGGGGGGGGGTCCAAGTGCTGGCAACACATCACGTAACCGATGCATACAACCGTTCTCGGTCTTTGAATCATAGCGTCCTCACAGATCTCTGCACTATGGTAGGTTCCCGAAACAGACGATTGATGGACCAACCACAGCCGCTTGGATCAGCCTCGAAACAATGATGTGCAGTAATCAGGGGGACTTCCCTCTAAACATCTATCCACAAGCCTGTAGAAAGGGTTAATCAATACTACAACAAATTGCTCCAAAATCAGAGGAATTCGGATTCAGAATAAATCAAAAGTCTATAATTATATTTCAGGGGGGGATTCAGTCGCTTTCAAGTATCTTCATAGCAACCAGCGCTCTTGCGGCTGTCAGCGATGGGTTTGCGTGGGGGGTGTTTACATGCAACCTGTCAGATCCCAGGGTTTTGCACAATTAAGATTGTGAATCAGAGATTTGCATAAAATCCTGTAGAGAAGATGCAAAATAAAAAGGAACTTATGTAACCGAGCGGAAAACACACATGCAAAGCAACCGGAGACACCACTGCTACACTATGTATGTGCACAAAATAGTCACATAGATAGAAAGGGGAAGGGGGTTAGAGATGGCAGGACATTCCCTACAGGGGTAGTGTACAGGAAGTGGATGGGTTGGGAAGGGGTTAGATGGCAGGACAGTGCATACAGGGGTGGTGTACAGGAAGTGGATGGGTCGGGAAGGGGTTAGAGATGGCAGGGACAGTGCTACAGGGTTACGAGGAGGTTGGGATGGGAGTACGACATGGACAGCAAGGGTGAGTGTGGAGGATGGGTCGGGAAGGGGTTAGAGATGGCAGGACAGTGCATATAGGGGTGGTATAAAGGAAGTGGATGGGTTGGGAAGGGGTTAGAGATGGCAGGACAGTGCATATAGAGTGGTGTACAGGAAGTGGATGGGTCGGGAAGGGGTTAGAGATGGCAGGACAGTGCCTACGGGGTGGTGTACAGGGAGTGGATGGGTTGAAAAGGGGTTAGAGATGGCAGGACAGTGCATACAGGGGTGGTGTACAGGGAGTGGATGGGTTGGGAAGGGGTTAGAGATGGCAGGACAGTGCATACAGGGGTGGTGTACAGGAAGTGGATGGGTCGGGAAGGGATGGCAGGACAGTGCATATAGGGATTTGTACAGGAAGTGGATGGGTTGGGAAGGGGTTAGAGATGGCAGGACATTGCGTTATAGGGTGGTGTAAAGGAAAAGGGTGCGAGGGTGGGGGGATGAGGGAGGTTATTTTTTAGTTAGTTTTGAGCGTTATGTTTTAGTTTTTATTTTTTTAGACTTTTTTTTTTGTTATTATTAGATTTTTTTTTTTTGTTTTTTTTTTTATAGTTTAGTTTTAGAGAGTTATTTTTTTTTTCTAGAGTTTTAGTAGCTTTAGAGGACTTTTTATTTTATTTTTTGATTTATTTTTTCTTCTTTCTTGTTTAGTTATTTAGTTAGCGATGGCAGGGACAGTGAACTAGGGGTGGTTGTTACCGGAAGTGGATGGGTTGGAAGGGGTTAGAGATGGAAGGACAGTGCGTATAGGGGGGTGATAAGGAAGTGGATGGGTTGGGAGGGGGTTAGAGTGTGGCAGGACAGGCGTATAGGGGGTGGTGTACAGGAAGTGGATGGGTTGGGAAGGGGTTAGAGATGGCAGGACAGTGCGTATAGGGGTGGTGTACAGGAGGTGGATGGGTTGGGGAGGGGTTAGAGATGGCAGGACATTCCCTACAGGGGTGGTGTACAGGGAGTGGATGAGTTGGGAAGGGGTTAGAGATGGCAGGACAGTGCGTACAGCGGCAGTCACACTACTGGTCATAAACTGGTCTGTTCAGGCAGTAGTTGGAGTTCACAGGAATGCAGGGTGAGGGTAGATTGGTTTTAAAATCCTCTCCGTTCGTGTTACTCCCCCCCCCACCTCGATTTTATCTTGGAGCTAGGTGCAAAAACTAGTCAGGTCTCCACATAAGTGATCACCCCATCTTCTGCTAGTAATAACAACGCAGTAAAGGAACACTCGTCTGGACTTGAATTAAAGGGTTTGACAAAGTTTATAAAAATGTGGCAACTATGGACTGAAAAGAGCGGCAAAACCGCGGGTCATGTTAACACTAACACAACTAAGCTACAATACGGGTACATCGATAGGCTTGGGCTAGGAGAGTGCAGCATCAACTCCTCACAGTTCTCTAGACCTCTGCTTGCTGACATCCAAAAGGAAGTTTCATTGTTTTCTTCTTGCGAATAAATGCTGGTCCCTGGTCATGGGGTCCACAAAGTCATGGATCATTATATCCATGGTCATGAGGCGTCCACCACGGTGCATGGCTCATTATATTCTGGGTCATGAGGCGTCACACAGGTGCATGGCTCATTATATTCCTGGTCATGAGGCGTCACACAGGTGCATGGCTCATTATATCCTGGTCATGAGGCCGTCACAACAGGGCATGGCTCATTATATTTCCTGGGTTCATGAGGCGTCACCAAGGTGCATGGCTCATTATATTCCTGGTCATGAGGCGTCACACAGGTGCATGGCTCATTATATTCCTGGTCATGAGGCGTCACACAGGTGCATGGCTCATTATATTCCTGGTCATGTGATGTCACACAGGTGCATGGCTCATTATATTCCTGGTCATGAAGCGTCATACAGGTGCACGGCTCGTTATATCCCAGAGATTAATCAAAACTGTGTTATATAATGAGCCGTGCACCTGCAGCTTTGATTAACCTCTGGGATATAACGAGTCCTGCACCCGTGTGACGTCATATGACCACAGAACAGCGTTTATCCACATGAAGCTTCCTATAAAATGACAGCAAGCTTCTAGAAAACTGATACAGAGAGTATATTTGAAGATTGTATAGCTTTTCATCACATAAATATCAAAGTTGACCACCAAAAAAAAAAAAAAAAAAAAGCTCTAAATCCATGCACAACAATAAAAGTCACAGCAGATGTGTCCAGCCTCAGGTTGTCTTCAATTTTTTTAACTGAATTAATGAGGTCAACACCAAGACCGATAAGTGGGATACACGAGAAAACCTAAAAACCTCCTGCACTTTACAAAGATGAACGGAAGATAAACATGAAGACGCAGAACAATGACTACACCATGTCGGCTACTCAGCCACCTAAGAGTTAAACCTCCTCTCCCCCACGTGGGAGCCTTCCATTGCCTCAGCGCCTCCTGGGAGATCACCTCCATTATGCCAAATACATACAGGGATTCATTCAGCCATTAAACCCACAACATACATAATATGTTTATGATCTGCCTGGAGCAGAGCGGAGGAGTACAGACCGTGTACAACGTAACCTACCACACAATAGATGTCATAGGAGATGTTAATATTTAGAAGAAGCGGTGCAGTCAGTACACGTCACCATCATAGAGCAATAAATCTACATGACAGGTGAAGTCATCGCTGCACTTTCTACAAGATGCTATAGACAACATTAAAGGGAACCTGTCAGCAGATTTTACCTCCTTGAACTACCGGTCCCGGCAAGGGATGAAATGTACTTTCTAGAATTCGCTCTTTAATGTGAACATCAGGCTTGTGTGCTGGGGTATCATCAAGGCCACATCCCTGTGGATACATCAAGGGGCTTTTGGCCTCTTGATGTATCTGCTGGGAAGCATGGCTGCCGGGTAAAACGACGACCGGATGTTTTGCATAAAAACCTGCACACAGAAGTGTGCAAGCGCGGAGCAGGAATGCAAAACTGGCGTAGAAGCACCGATTAATCTCCCGTGTCTTCATCTCAGATTCCATAGACCAGAACCACGAGCCGGATGCAATTCGAAAGATGAGATTCTTATCTTTAAGATAGTACCAGTACCAGAACCTAGATATGGCCATCTTAAGTGATGCTTCAGCCTATAAAAGTGACTCTTCTCAGCTCATTCACACATGGAGCCCTGCTGTCAAACATCCCTTAACAAACACCAGTCACAATCAGAATTTTTTCCCACGCGTCTTGGAATAGGTACAAACCATCGCCTTGAAGATTAAGAGCCAATTCTTGGCGTACACAAGATAGCACTTATGTGTCCTGTCAGCCATCCACACAACATCTACAGGCTACAAACTCCTCCACCGGGGAGGTCAGGGACTCGTGATTTTCTCTAATACTCCAGAGGCGCAGTGATCAAGTAGTTCTATAGACACGACCAAGGATAGGAGTGCGAGAGTTAGTAGCGGCCCATGGGAAGAGATAGATAACTCAGTGTTGGTACATGATGTACTGTACAGCTGTATACTACCCACAGAGGCATCAAGCACTATGGTTGTCAATCTACATCACGATAAAACTGTATAATGAGGCCTTAATTGATGGCGTTACTAGCGCCGCTCGCTTTACTATCCATTACCACAGCTCTGTCCCAGTGGTGGAGCAGAAACGCTCAATCCTACACTCTAGTAACTTTAGTATCAAACATCCGATAACCCGAAAGAAACCAGCAGAATCGGGAAGCGCCTCCTTACGTCTCTCTTCCTTCTCCCACCACGGCAATCCTCTTGCTGTCCTCGGTCCATGCGATGTCCTTAATCTTGCCCACAAATGGCTGGTACTCGTACTTGAGCAGATGCTCCTTCTGTGTGGTGTCCCATATTCGGAGCTTCCCCGTGATATCTGACAAGGAAGAACATGGAGACCTCCATCATCACGTTACGGGTGACCTGCACTTCCTGAATAATGCATAGAGGATTGTACATAATCTGCCATCATTCATTTCTACTGGGCTGGAAAAACATGATCATTCATTCCCTACACTAGATGGTCACCCCGGGTGTGCCCTGTATGCCCCCGGCGCAGAGGTACACCACCATACAGAGCACCAGCATTACCAGGCTTCTCTGGTCTAGAATATATATAAGGTTACATCCAAACCAGAATATAGATAACGCTGCCTACCCATCATATATAGAGGATGTAGGCACAGATAGGACTACCTCACCGTCCTGCCTTGTACATGATGGGCCTTACAGTCTCTCCCATCGAATGTAGGTGCAGAGAAAATGGTCTCAATTTCTTTCTGAGTAAATGACGTAGTCAGAGATAGGAGGGAAATGCAGCACACACTCTTATTAAGGGATGTAGTCTCAGATAGTACTACCTACCTCTCCTACAAAATGATGCAGGCACAGACAGTACTACCTTTCTGCATCTTTCAGTAAATGAAACAGGCAGGACGGCTTCACTGACTAACCCTTTAAAGAGGCGATCGTAGTGTGTTCTGCCTTCCCGCTTCTCTCATTACAGAGGACCCGTCACCCCAACTAAACCCTCCTTAGTTACTAAAGTAAGCAGCTCCTAGCCCTATCCCAGTAATAGAGGTGTTAAACAGCTAGTTTTATAGAAAACATACCAATAAAGCTAACAAACACTACTCTGACATAGCCGTCTGAACCCCAGAGCAAGCTTACAGAGGTCCCTTGTATTCATGAGGGGCCGGTCCGCGGAGGTCCAGGGGAGAAGCAGAGGAGAGGGGAGAGTCTCGGACCGCCCCCCTCATGAATACGTCGTACGCTTGGTCCGGAGGGCTATGTCAGTGCAGTGTTTGTTAGCTTTATCAGAGGGTTTCGATAAAGCTAGCAGTTTAACACATCTGCTACATCTGGTGAAGGGCTTGGGAGCTGCTTACCTTAGTAACTAATGAGAGTGCTGCTTTCCTGTCTCTCTCACTAAAGTATGTAGGCACAGATAGTGCTGCCTTCCTGTCCATCTGTGGCTAAAACCTTTAGTGAAAGAGCCAGAACGGCAGGACTCTCATTAAAGGACGTAGGCACAGATAGATAGGAAGGCAGCACTATCTGTGCCTACATCCTTTAATGAGAGTGCTTCCTTACCATCTTTCTCATTAAAGGATCCAGGTATAGATAGTGCTGCCTTATCTCTTCCACTGAATAATATAGGCACAGATAGTACTACAATACTGTCTCTTTGTTAAGTGCTGTACTCAGATAGTATTATCCTCCTGTCCGTCCCTGTAAATCATGTGGGCAAAAACAGAAATACCTCCCCCTCTCTTCTAATTAACGATGTCCAGACAGTAGCACCTTCCTGTATCTTTCGGTAAGAGATACTATCACAGGCAGTACTTCCTCTATCCCAGTAAATTACCCATGAGCATAAACCCCTTAGGCACAGACAGTACTGCTTTCTGGTATATGCACACTGAGTACATCTTCTGCATCTCTTCTAGGCACAGAAATTACAGCTTTTCCCCCCTTCCACCTGTAAATAAATCCCTGCCTCCCCCAGAACATGATATCCACATTATATTATCCATTCACCTACCTCCAGACGCAATGTAGAACCCACTGGGAGCATATTTGGCAACAACAACTTGGTGAGCATGCTCGGTGTAGACATCGGCAATGGCCGGGTTCTACAATGGGGAAAGATACAACAGAATAGAGATTATTTCTATACGTACAGACAGGATTTATCTGAGGTACAAGGTGCATAGCTCGGCGTATTCATCATGGGCTCCGCCGCTTATCACTAAGTCAATAGTGTAAAGCCTCATTTGTAGATCAGCCGTGGGGGGGGGGGGGGGAATTGCGGGGGGCGCAGGGTGTTATTAAACATCGTATAACTGATGATTCAGGGGATCAAAGAAGCTCTACAAACCAGAGCATTAATAATTCATTCCCCAACCCCCCTTTTATATCCATCCTCATTATAGACCCGTTACAAGAAAGATCAACAGATCAGACGCTGCGATCACGGAAATCCAGCTGTGCGCGGGCTCGCGGTGTGTAGAAGAGCCGCCTGCATGTCACTGCTAACACGATTATATAATACAGCATTAAGGGAAATTTAGGGTTAATGCTGATATCACAGACTAAACTTTCAAGGGGCTTATCCCCAGTTTTATAACCCAACATCAGCTCTTTAGTATCGGTCATAGTCTGACATTCGGGGGCCACCGTAGATCAGCTGCGCCTATTTATAACGGTGGATTTACGTATGGCAGCGCCGTCCTGCAGACTTGAATAGGAGACGCCGAAATCCACTGCTACAAATAGTCCGGTGAGTAAGCAGGTGGTTAATAAATCCAGGATCTACGCTCTCCAGGAACAGCCTGGAGTCCAGAATGTCAGCCCATTGCAAAATGTACAAATACAGACAAACACAGGGTTAATACATTGCGTGCCAGGCCCTGGCCGGCATGATGTGGCAGGGGATACACACTACACAGAACCACAGCTAGGAAATATATACTCATGGACCTGAGGAATTGCTACAAAGTGTTACAGTGAGGGGTGAGAAGGATCCTGGGGGTCCGGGGTGTGAGCACGAAGATCATTGCCTGTAAGTAACATTTGCCCTTCCAGGAATGAATTACACAAGTCACCTCTGCGGGCGCGGCTCTGACTCACCCCAGATACGTAGATCCTACGGGCAGGATAATGACAGACGGGCGGCGCGCAGCAGACTGGCCACCGCTTCCCTGCTCAGCCTGACAAGCCTGCACTCGCTGCCGCATATCATGCACAGAACACAACGTAACAAGCACTTCCCTTATGTAAGACTTCTGCAAAACTTCTGCCAGGCCCTGTATACAGCAGGAGAGGCCACTTCCCTCTACACGGACGTTCTCCTGTCTCCCCCAGGAGCGCCAATATACAACCAGCACGATTTATTTTGCTTGCGCAGCACAGCTCAGCCACGCTACAGTCGACAGGTAGCCTGCGTGGCAAAACAACCCGTTGTGCCAATTTTAGAATATTGGTAGTAAGAGAAGGTAGTAGAAAACGGACTGTGCGGATCACCCATCCAATGTGAGAGCAACACCAGGTGGAAGAACAGGACGGATACAGATCACAGGAACATGGCATTTAGGGTTACATGTTTCAATAAGGCAGTAACAAATAGTGGCATATTAGATCAGCATCACCAATAATAAATGGACATGGAGCAAATACATGGCTCTCCTTGATTTTAAGATTTTGCTGCTCTGTCATCAATCCCATGAGGCCTCAGCAAAGCATTACATGAATAGCCATGGGCAGAGCCATGGGGGTAAAGCGGAGGTGCACAGTGATCAGGTAGTAGCACACACATGTATCATGTCCTACCTCAATGTTCCGGATGATCACACATTTCCCATTGGTGTACAAGAAGTTGTTTCCCTTGGGGTCTCCTCCGAGAACCTTGGCCACTCCTCGTTCCATCTGAGGAAGGCTGGCGAAGACATATTCTAAAGGAGAGAAGGAAACATACCTATCATGTAATAACAATGGAGGAAGTGGCACAGTGGCGCCCCCACTCCATACCAGGCTGTGTAAGGAACAGCTTTCTCCAGCCACATGTATCTCCATGTGATAATCATCATTCATTCCTTCTCCACAGCTGAGAGTCTCTTACAATGTATCAGTATCATCAGGTCTCAGCCCAGAGTCCCATCTATTCAGGTCACAGACAGTCCAGGCTGGATACAATTGTATCTGTAGTTACCAAACCCCAGATGATAGAAGACATCTCACTGCCCGCCACATACTGTAATATCAAGCCCCCCTGCCATATCAGGCATCTCACCCACAGGGCACCCTACCTATAGCAGAGCACACAGGGCACTGCAACCATATAGTCACAGGGGGCACCCACTAATGTCACAGTCATCACAACATGTACCAACTCTCAGATTGGAGAACCATCTATGCCCCCCAGACACATCATGCGAAGCACCCACCTCACCTCAAGCTTGTGCACCCAATACAAACAGCATCTCTCAGTAGCATGCCAATCAGATGGGGCACCGTACCTACAAAACATACAAAAACTGTCCAACAGATACAGGCAGCACTCCCCCAGAGCTGCGCCCCCTCCACAGGCAACACCCCCCCCTCCTTAGATCTGTGTGCTCCCCTCCAAAGGCAGAGACCCCCCCAGATCTGTGTGCCCCTCTCCAAAGGCAGAGCCCCCCCCCCCCCGATTAGAGTGCCCCCCACCACAGACAGCACCCCAAGCCCAGATTAGTGTACCCACTTCCAAATCTGTGTGCCCACCTCCACACAGGCGGCACCCCCCAGAGCTGTGCCCCCCTTCATTCATTGCAACCCAATAGCTGTCCATCAGACACAAGCAGCACCCCCAAAACTGTGCACCATAGATAGAGGGCACCCACAAAAATGCACACCGCCTACAGAGGGCACCCCATAACTGCCTGCCACCCATAGGGGCCCCTGTAATAAGCTCAGGGCCCGCACTCAGGAGGGAGGAGACCTCCGCAACAGGCTGCCGGGAGAACTCCCTGACAAGTGCTGCCACACACTGCGGTACAGGCGCGGCTCCGGGGCGGTGTGCACGGCGCCCTATACGCATACTGCGGTACAGGCGCGGCTCCTGGGCTGTGTGCACGGCGCCCTATACGCACACTGCGGCCCCGTGTCCTGCGGGTGTGACGGGCGGCTGCCCCTGCACTTACTGATCTCATAGGGCATGATGCGGTCTGTGCGGAGCCTGTACGGAGTGTATACGGATAAGCCTCTGCTCCCGGCCGCCCAGCGATACAAACCCGGAAGCCAAAGCCCGAGCTCCCAGCTGCGACGTCTCCCTGTGCTGTGACCATATATGGTCAACAATGAGCTCCTCCAGCACTCCCCCCGCCCGCGCCGCGCTGTCAGCCCGTCCTGACGTCACCCGGGGGCGGGGAGGCGGCCGCCGCCATCTTTACTGTGGGCGAGAATAGACATTTATGGAATTCTAATGGGACGGGAGCCGAACTGTGTTATCCATATGTATCACATCATTCCCTAGACCTGGAACCATGATACTACACTAACATTCATTCTGTTACTACAGATCAGAGAATATCAGCAGCTTTCATTCATTCATTCACATCACAGAACCATGTACTAAAGTTCATTCTTATGTGACATGCGTTACCATATACATCTAACAATCTTCATTCTAATCACAGATCACCAAGCAAAGCCTCATTCATTCATTCACATCACAGAACCCTGTACTAAAGTTCATTCTTATGTGACATGTGTTACCATATACATCTAACAATCTTCATTCTAATCACAGATCACCAAGCAAGGCTCTATTCATTCATTACTTACCATATACAATGATATATCTATTTTCATTCATTCCAATCACCCGGCAAAACTTATTGAAAACTGGTTTATTCCCCTACCTTCCGCTGTGCCTGTTGCGCCTTACTTATGACCTGTCGGCACCACAATATTTCTGCTTTTCAAGCGCTCACAAAAATTTGGGCAAATAAATTGGGCGCCACATGGGAATCTGCCACTTTTGCACTTTTTCTGCATTGACATGTTTTTTTGTGGCAATTTCTGGTGCACACTTAGAACTACAAAAAGCTGCCCTAGGGAGCTGTCTATTTCACCCTTATGAATGTGGTGTTCGCTTACATTTTGGTCCGTGCACCAATCCATTAATCCCTTGCTCCACAATCTTACACCCCTGTTCAAAATATATCACAACATAGAATGGATCCAGCGCCACAAATGATCAATGCCTCCCAATGTGTTCATATTTGTTACCAGCTGCATTACTGCTATAACATTCATTCATTCTTACCTTCATAAACTTCATTCATTAATTTGTTACTATATACATTCTTCTTACAATAATTAATTATTCTAATCACAGACACCACACTAGACTTTATTCATTCATTTTTTAGCATATATATTAATGTAATAATCTTCGCTCATTCTTACAACCACATTTGTAATATTATATACAATACATTGATATAACACTATTAATTTATTTTAATCGCAGAGCAAAATGCTAAACTTTATTTGTTTATATATGTTACCATGTACATTGTTCTATCAAATAATGAATTTGGTTAATATGCAAAACTTCATTCATTCATATTTGTAACAATGTTCATTCATTTCAGCTACTGTATACAATGATCTAATAATCAATAGTCATTCTAATCACATAGCATCATGATAAACTGTATGTTACCATATACATTCATAGAATCTTCTTCTTCATTCTTACTACCAAGCACAAGTCTAAACTTCATTCATTTCAGTTAACATATACTGTACATTGTTAGAGATTTTATAAAGCGGCTACTGGGGTGTGGAGTAGCTACATGAGGCTACACGTCGCGGCTACTCCAGGCCCCAGTGACCTCTTTGCTCCTCCTACCAAGACATCTTGCTGAGCGCCGAGAAGCCGGAGTTCTGTGCATGCGCAGTAGCTCCGGCTGCGGAGCAGGGGCCGTGCGGCCGCAGGCCTGCGTTCTGCACATGCACAGAACGCCAGCTTCTCGGGCGAGGGCACGCAGCTTTGAGGAGCTGCGCGCCGAAGATCTCAGAGTAGGAGGAGCAAAGAGGCTGCTGGGGTGTGGAGTAGCCGCGACGTGTAGCCTCATGTTGGCTACTCCATGCCCCAGTAGCCGCTTTACAGAATTTACATATTAGAGCAATAAAGATTTTTTTAAAATAGCGGGGATGTGAGGATTGGCTCTAAAAAGTGCTATACTCACGTCCCATACATCCACCTACCACCCTTCTGCCTTTATAGGTAGATTTGTGGTGGTAGGTTCCCTTTAAGGCCGCCTAGTAGGTGTGTGGAAAGTATTAGCCATTGATGCTTCACTAGGGGTTCTGGAAAAATATGCAAATATGTTTTTAAGGATGGGATAGGGAAAATCACGTCTCTTTTAGCTACGTTGTAAGGCAGCTCCCTTACCATCAAGCATAAAATATCATTAAAATCCAACCAGTATGTCTATTCCAGAAGGAAGATATACCCAACTGTAGACAAATCTGTTTCGACCTGGTTGTATCTGTTCAGCACAGAGTAGGGAACTGGTTTGGAGTCTCCGTAAGGAGAACTTTTACTTTCTGACCCTAATTAATAGCCTCTCACTCAGGTAAACCTTGAACATGTTTAAAGGACATCTATCTCCACATTTAGGGCTGGTAGACTGTCACCAAATGCATGCTCGTTACTTTAGGGGTGACGGAGGAGTCCTCCTGCCACGTTACATCTGCTACCCCGAAATAAATACTGTACTTTATGCAAATTAGCCGGAGGCACTCACCTTTCCGCTAGCCGAGCACGTGCCGGAACGTGGCAGGAGGACTCCCACATCACCCCTATGGTAACGAGCATGGTGGTGGTAGATATCCTTTAACTGTTTCTTTTGGTTGATCCTGTACATCCCATATAGAGGATGCAGAATTTCCTGCTTATGCAGCGTGTGTACAGCTCACGTGCGTCAAGACAAAATTCCTTCCTTCCTTCCTTCCTTCCTTCCTTCATTCATTCATTCATTCATTTGTCATATACTGCCTGACATTAAACTACCGTAGCTTTCATATATTATGCTATTTGCGCCTGTTTTTTTGGCCTGTGTTACCATTTTTCCTGGTGCACTTCCGGCAGCCTATTTATTGTGTGTCGGCGCCACAAATTTCCTCACAACTCTTAATGAATTAGTCCTTCAGCTTTTTCTCCCTGACACTTTTCCTACACCTCTTGTTTACCAACACCTTTTTCTGGCGCAATTTGTAGCACAAACTTAGACCCACAAAAACACCTTAATGAATGTGCAGAGTCATTTCAGACATTCATGAATAGCGTTGTAGAGTCCATTTTTTTGGACACACTGGGGGGGCATTTATTATTTACTTTAAAATAAAAAACTGTCGGAATATTCTTTTTTCTTGCTGCACCTCTTGCGCCTTATTTATGAAGTGTCGGCGCCACAATATTGGTGTTTTTTCTACACTCATGACATGTTCTCTTTTAGGCACAAAATTGTGGCGCCACTTGTGAATCCGACACTTTTCTGGCGTTTCTATTTTTCCGTCTCCTTTTGTGGCACATTATTGGCGCACAATTGGAGCAGCTATTAGCTGGTGTAGGAAGTTCTATTTTGCTTTCATGAATAGAGACATAGCTCTAAACCTTTTTGTTTGTGTGCAAATCACTAATCCATTGCGCCATAAACTTACCGGTACATCCTGGGAAAATTTATAGCACACTTCCTGCACCACCCTCGCCACATAATCTAAAATTACAGGAGCACATTTATTAAATCGTTTGCGCCAGTTTTCTGTCTGACTTTGCAATGTAAAGTTCATGCAGACTGCCCGCACATGTACAGTCGGTCCCCTACTTAAGGACACCCGACTTACAGACAACCCATAGTTACAGACAGACCCCTCTGACCTCTGGTGAAGCTCTCTGGATGCTTTATTATAGTCCCAGACTGCAATGATCAGCTGTAAGGTGTCTGTAATGAAGCTTTATTGATAATCCTTGTTGCCATTACAGCAAAAAAAATAAAATTCCAATTGTCAATGGGGCCAAAAAATTTTTTGTCTGGAGCTACAATTATAAAATATACAGTTTTGACTTACATCCAAATTCAATTTAAGCCTGTATTTATAAAATGCCTGCGCCAGTTTTGTGTCACAGCTGCACAAAACTCAACAACTAAATGGGTGTTCCGGTGCCGATTCGGCCCGTGCGTCACATGTATTACTGCAACTCGACAAAGTTGCAGGGGGTGCCAGATTCATGAAGACCGTGCACCAGTATTCAATAATCTGGCACACTCTAATAATAAACCTGGACCACAGTCTAATAACAACACAATTTATGCACCAAAAAACTTGCGACACATATAATTATTCCCTAACGTTACATACTGTAGAAAACTATGCACTAAAAAATTGTTATTCATTCTTTCATGGATTTCTTAGAGATCTAAGGAACTAATTCACTCATTCATCATGGCCATGTACTAGTCGTGTTCATGTAATCTTTCTAGATAGCAATGTGGCGATCTCAGATCATTCAATCTCTATACAAACAGATTTCTCTATTCTTTCACTTATTCATTCATTTTACTTGCATATATATTAAAGTGCTAATCCTTTACTAATACAATACTGTATGTAATAATGTGACTTGTAGTTCTTGTAGGCAGATTATAACATATATTTCTATTCTGTTTCTTCCCACTTCAAATATGGCCGCTAGGAGACTAGGGCAGGCATGAAACTTCTACCATCTTTACTGTGGGCAGAAAAGTCTCTTCACTGCTTCTTTTTACCATCTAAGTGCTTTTACTTCCTTCTAGACAATATCACCTAGCCTATCCGGACAGAGGAGGAAAGGGAATTTCCCGCATTCCTTATGGCCATGTTAGTGGAGGTTTCTAGTAGGAAGTGTTGTGTGGACAGCTATGGGCAGTGACTGACGAGGAGTGGTCGCTGCTCGTGTTACATGTGTAGCCGGTGAGGGGTGTGAGCTCATGGCTATATCTAGTCACACAGGTTCACATAATAATCAGCTCTTATCATCGTCCCTGACCAGGAGAAGACCTTTACCAAATGTGGATGTCCTGCAGCCCAGGTTTACTCTGCTAGGTGGAGTAGTCCTTATATGGCAGAGCTGACAGGACAGGAATAGTGATAGATGAGGCGATACATGTCTCTCTTTCCCATTCCAGACACTAACTGGACACATTTATATTTTATTGCGGCACCATGTATCTTCATATTGGTGCATGAAATGTTATTGTGAGGAGGGGATTTGTGACTTTTTGATTTAAAAAAAATGCAAAGAGTCAGGGATGTAATGATCAACATAGCAATGCAAACAGAAAATAATCAATTTGTGGAAGACACAAATGTCAGTGATTAGAATAGCGGCGCAGGCAGAGGTGCGCTCTACCTGCTCACACTCTATAATGTCATCATTCAGCGCCACCGCTGTATCATACAGTGTGCATGGGCACAGACAGATGGGGATTGTTGAGTTTATTTATTTTTATATTTTATGGGGCTCATTGTGGACATTTCATTAGTGAGGGGGGGCAGCTGGAAACTTCATAAATGTGTGGAGGCTCCTGAAAATTTCACTAATAAGGGAAGGCTGCTGGTGGACATTTCATTAGTGAGGAGAGTATGCTGGCATTTCATTATTGAGGGATATTTCATTAGTGAGGCGCGGCTACTAGAATTTTCATTAGTGAGGGGAGGCTACTGGACATTTCATTAGTGAGGCGCGGCTACTAGAGATTTCATTAGTGATAGACATTTCATTGGTGAAGGGAGGCTACTAGAAATTTCATTAGTGAGGGGAGGCTACTGGACATTTCATTAATGACGCGAGGCAACTGGATGAGGGGAGCCTGCTGGACATATCATTAATGAGGGGAGGCTGCCTGAAAATTCCTCAGTGAAGGGAGGCTGCTGGACAATTCATTTTTGAGGGGAAGCTGCTGGACATTTCATTAGTGAGGGGAGGCTACTGGACATTTCATTAGAGAGGCTGCTGCACATATGATTAATGAGGGTGTCAAGGCCGCACCCACAATCCTCGGTACACTCATGCCCTTCCATATGGTACAGAAGCCCCCGACCCGGACTCATCTCTCTAGCACTCCTGCTTCATGATTAGGCCGCGTGCATCCTCGCTCTCTAGGGTGCGTGCGCGCCGCCTCTCCTAGCCTTAAAGGGCCAGTGTCCCACTGAATGGGCTAGCTTATCCGGCCTCACCCCTATATTCCAGCACCTTCCTTCCTGCCTTGCCAGATCTTCAGCATTCTACAAGGAAATTCCAAGGTTTCAATATCTCGCTTCCCACGGCGGTTCCTGTTGAAGAGAAAGCCTTCCCATTGTTGCCAGATGCTCCTGTACTTCCAGCGTTTCCAGACGCCTCCGTGTTCCTGTGTGTCTTCCACCGTTTCCAGACGCTCCTGTCCTCCAGTGCTTCCAGACGCCTCTCTGTTTCCTGTCTCCAGCGTTCCCAGAGGCTCTTGGTGGCTCCCGGCTTCCCAGACGTTTCCAAGCCACCAGCTCTCCTCCAAGGACCTCTCCGTTCCTGTCTGCTTGTGCCAGCTTCCTGCTTGCCTGCTGTGAGTTCCAGCTCATCCTTCCAAGCCGTACTCCTGCTGTCACCCCAGGCTCAGCTTTCCCTGGCTGCCATCGTGGGCGTAGTCGGACCCATGGAACGACCTGGTGGCACCTCGCCAACAGGCGGCTTTGCGGCAGGCTCTGGTGCAGACCAGGTGCTAGTTACACTCCGGTGCTGGGTGTTGGCTATAATCATCATCATCTCCCGTGGTGGTCCTGAGGGTCCACTGGTTCTGAACTCTTCCCACAGAGACTCTATTTCTGTTGTCTGTTTACCATTACAGAGGGGAGGCTGCTGGACAATTCATTTGTGAGGGGAAGCTGCTGAACATTTCATTAGTGAGGGGAGGCTGCTGGACATTGTTATGATTAGTGCTCTCCAGGGGCATAACTAGGAGCGTCTGGGCACCGAAGCAGATTTCTGCATAGAGACCCCTTCCGTTAAAAATATATTTATACTATTACACTCACATATGCTCATACAATCACACATGTGAATACACTCATATATAACATTTATATACACACATAAAGTTCTACACTCATAGACACACAGGGGGTCATTTATTAAGGGCCCCATTCGCGTTTTCCCGACGTGTTTCCGATTTGCGCCGATTCTCCCTGTATTGCCCCGGGATTTTGGCGCACGCGATCGGATTGTGGCGCAACGGCGCTGGCATGCACGGAACGGAAATGGGGGGGCGTGGCCGAACGAAAACCCTACGGATTCGGAAAAACTGCCGCATTTAAAACAAAAAATCTGTCGCGGAGCTTGCACTTACCTTCACTCAGCCCGAGCCGGTGAACTCCAGCGCGTTCCGATGCTTTTTAGCGCAGCAGGCCACCTGGTGGACGGCGGAGGAACTACCTTAATAAATCCCGTCCGGACCCGAATCCAGCGCAGAGAACGCGCCGCTGGATTGCGAATGGACCGGGTAAGTAAATCTGCCTCACAGTTTTACACACATACATAGATGTGTACATAGATGTATAGATTCATATATACATTTATACACTCATGCATACAGTATATACAAACTCATACAGAGTATATATGCACAAAAACGTATGTGCATCCATACATTTATACACATATACAGTATATACACATCATATACACACATACAGTATACACATAAAATGTGCTCACATACTGTATAATATATTCATTAGCTCATAACTCCGCATATCACTGCATAATAAATGACATAATACAAGGCCCATACAAAAATAGCGTGTCTGCATACTCTACATATGTACTTTTTTTCAAGCTTCTCCATACAGTAAGAAGCACAATTTTGTCTCACAGAAAACAAGTCCTCATATGGAAGTGTTAGCCAAAAAAGTTATTACTTTTGGACTGCAGGGAGTAAAATAATTGTAAAAACAGAAAAGGGATTAGGTGGGAAGGGGTTAATACTATAATAAAAGACAAAATAGAGAAGAGCTGATATCCTGCTGTTCATTGACCTCTAGTGGTAAAACGTTATATTACATTCTGATTTCGGCATCAGGACTTGCTATACACGTTTGTGCATTTTACCTATAACAAGGTGTGTACCTGTTAGAAAAACCAAACATTTTCTTAGGTATAGAGACCTATAACAGGCACAGAGGGGATGAAGACTTTCCCCCCGCAGCAGCAGGGATATTATAGACACTGGTGGTTGGCTGTAGCTTCACATGAACAATGTAATAAGATTCACTTACTGTAACAGAACACAAAGTTTGTGCAGATATTAGGGAATCATCCGTTCTATTCTTTCACTCCATGAGCCAGGAATATACAGATATGATTGAGAATCCTACAATGCATAGTAATGACATCAATCATCTGTATTACAAGTAGCAATTCACACCAGAACTTGCATCTCAGGATTATCTTAGAGGTCAGATAATGATAGAACCATAGGGTTAAATAATAACCTGTCACAACACTAGCAGGTAAGTCCCAGTTCACACTGTAATTGTGGAGCTAGAGTTGTACTGGGGCAAACCAATTGAAGGGATCAAGTACCATATATACTCGAGTATAAGCCTAGTTTTTCAGCACAAAAAATGTGCTGAAAAACCCTAACTCGGCTTATACTCGAGTCAAGGAAAAAAACAAAAAGTGAACGCATCTTCTGACGCTTCCTGGCATCCATCGCGGCTCCGACATCGAGTCCTGGTCCGTCACAGTCTTCGCGTCGTCAGCCGCATCGGCACACACTATGAGGTCAGCTTGCTGCTGACGTCATGGTGCCTGCGACGGACCGGGAGGGGCTGGCAGGCTATATACTTGAGGGGGCAGGCAGGCAGGCTATGTACTTGAGGGGGCAGGCTGGCAGGCTATATACTCCAGGGGGCTGGCAGGCTATATACTGGGGGGCTGTGACCAATGCATTTCCCACCCTTGGCTTATACTCGAGTCAATAGGTTTTTTCAGTTTTTTGTGTCAAAATTAGGGGTCTCGGCATATACTCGGGACGGCTTATACGCGAGTATATACGGTAATTCGAAAACACTACACAAAGATTACAATGTCTCTAAATGTTGGTTCCTTCATTTAGTTCCTTCTCCTCCTACACAGTTATAAAGAGATGCTCTTTAATCTTTAAAGGAGTTGGACACGTTAGCTCATGTTTTTGTAATGTGTGTAAGTGAGGGGGGCAGAATATATCAGGTAATTTACCAATATACATCTAGTAATAGTTCTCCGCTTTCTTGATATGTAAAGTGAAGCCTCCTATCTTTTACCTCATCAGCCAGAGATTCCTGACCATAAAATGGCCACAGATGGAGGGTCATGTGATCTTATCTGTCCACGAGCAATTGGCAGTTAAAGATCATATGACCCTCCATCTGTGGCCATTTTATGGTCATGAATGTCTGCTTTATGAGGTAAGTCTAATAATCTCTATAATCTTTAAGCCTTATAGGAAATCATGGGGTGCTCCTACGCTAGAGAAGTTCAATTCTGGCACATAAAGCCCCATCCACCTACGAGAGATGACACCTTTATGCCAAACTTTACCCTCCTAACCCTGGTGCTCACTTAATTTCCCTTAGTTTCCTCACAGCTATCACCCACTTTTAAATTAATAATTAGTATTAATTAGACAATTAGACATCTGTCTACATAACTCCCTCAACAATTTAGAAACCCAAATTACAGTTTTATAAATAACACAGTCATCTATACATCCTGGTAGTGCTATCTCCTTAACTTAGATTATCTAAGGCTACAAGCAGAGAATTATTAAGTTTTAATTAAACATAACATACAAAAAGTGCAGCGCAGACATACAAAAACAATCAATTATCAGGTAAAAAGGTTAAAAGGAATATACACATGACATAAACATAAACAGTTGCAAAATCAAAAGGGAATAAAATGAATAACCTTACTAATGAAATAGTAGTAGTATCCGCTTCTGTGAGACCCAGCTAAGAATTCCTTTGGGCAGCCTTCCAGGTGTTATTTTGGAGTCTTAAGATGACTGACAAAGAGTAGGTGTAGGTGTTGACAGACTCTTTTGAGAGCTCCTACCTAATCCTTCCTTTTTTATGTGAAAGAGGCGTGGCTACACTGATACCAAGGTGTGTGCTTGGGGACATATTTCTTAATTATGCCATATCTTCTTACAGGGGTCTCCTAAGAAGAAGATATGCCCAGCAAATTTTCCAGCAAATTTAGCAATATTAACCCCTACGGGACTCAGCCTCTTTTAACCTTAAGGACGCGTCCCAATTTGAGACTGTTTTCTCGTGACACATTGTACTTCAAATTAGTTTAAAAATTTGGATGATATCTTTTGTCTTTAGTTATGAAAAAAAAATTTTGAAAAATTCTTTATTTTCAAAGTTCTAAATTCTATACTTTTGAAGCAGATAGTCATAGCATCCAAATAATTTCATAACTTGCATTTCCTAAATGTCTGCTTTAAGTTGGCATGGTTTTTTAAGATTCCACATATTTTACAAGAATGTTATGAGGCTCAGAATTTGGGTGCCATTTTAAAATTTTTGGGAAAATCACCAAAACTAATATTTAGATGGACCTGCTCAACTTCTAATTGACTGTGAGAGGCCTAAATAATAGCTAGACTCATAAATTACCCCATTATGGAAACTACACCCCTCAACGTACGAAAAACCACTTTAAGAAGTTTGTTAACCCTTTAGGTGTTTTATAGGGGTTACAACAAAATGGAGGTGTAGTCTACAAATTGTAATATTTTTTGACAATACACGCATTTTGGGTGGAAAATTAAACATTTGTAATGGATTAAATGAAAAAAGGCTCCACAAAGTTTGATACCCAATTGCTCCAGAGTGTACCGATACCCCATAGGTGGTGGTAACCTGCTGTATGGGCGCACGGCCGGGCATAGAAGGGAAGGAAGCGCCATGCAGATCAGATTTGCTATGTCACATTGTACAGGCTATAATCTTTTTTGTTTTTTTATTGTGGACCTATAGGGGCTTATTTTTTTGCCACATGAGATGCACTTTTCTGGTACATAATTTTGGAGCATCTATAGCTAATTGGTGAGATTTTATTAACTCTTTGTTGGCAGAGGAAATGAAAACCATAAAATTTTTTTGGCCGTTTACCATACCGTGAAAATAGTATATTATTTTTATTCCATGGGTCACTACGATTACGAAAAGACCTAATTTATATAGGTTTTTTTTTAAAAAAAATTCCCATTGTTACTGAATAGAAAGTAATTTGGCAAAAATGTTAATTTTAGCATCACCGACTTTCATATGCATGACTTTTTTATTTATCGGCTTACAAATCTGGTTAAGGGTTTATTTTTTGCGAGAAGGATTGTTATTTTTAGTGGTCTTATTTTAGAGTGCGTAACTTTTTAAAATAACTTTTAGAGCATTATTTAAAGGGTATTAATTAAAAATCATCTTTTTTCGGAGAGTTTTTTGAGTTTTTTTTTTACAAGGTTCACTTTGCGGATCCAATAATGATTCCGTTTTATTATGCAGATTGTCATGGGCGTAGCGATACCAAATATGTGGGGGTTTTGTGTATTTTATTCAATTTTACTGAATAAAAACTAATTTGGAGAAAATTTTGTTCATTTTAGCATCGCCATATTTTCATGTGCATAACTTTTTTATTTTTCGGCTGACAAATCTGGTTAGGGGCTTATTTTTTGCGAGAAGAGTTGTTCTTTTTAGTGGTCTCATTTTAGAGTGCGTAACTTTTTAAATCACTTTTTAGAGCGTTTTTTTTAAAGGTATTAATTAAAAATTATCTTTTTTTGGAAAGTTTTTTGCGTTTTTTTTCCCTGGTGTTTACCGTGCAGTTCCAGTAATGATTCTGTTTTATTATACAGATTGTTATGGACGCGGCAATACCAAATATGCGGGGGGTTTTGTGTTTTTTATACTTTATTAAGTGTTTTTATGGGAAACTTACATTTTAGGGGCTTATATTTTAACAGATTTTTTTTAAAATTTATTCTAATGTGTTAACTTTTGTGTTTTCACTTTTTTTTTACTTATACATAGTTGAACTTGAACCAGCTATGCTCTGATCGCTGGTTCAAGTTCAATACACTGCTCTACAATAGTTTTTCTTTGTAGAGCAGTGTAAACTGTCTGAGCATGCAGGCGCATGCTCAGACAGTTTACTGTCAGACGCGGAAGGGATCTGACTGGCAGGGACATTGGGCAGCCCCGGAGCATTAGGCAGACTTCGGGGCTGCCCAGAATAGGATCAGATCCCCCGGTAAGCAGCACGGGGGATCCGATCTACAGCAGAAACACCCTTTCTGTGTTTCCGATCGCGGGTGTTACAGCGCGCTGTCAGCTGTACTAGACAGCTGACAGCCGCTGCTTCTAATACCGGGTCCGTTCGTGAGCCGGTGCCAAAAGCAGGACATTATAGTGCGTCCTGGTGCGCTAAGTATCTAGCCACCGGGACGTACTATACCGTCCAGGTGCGCCTAGGGGTTAAACACCACTATGAAGTATTTATCCAATGACCTAATATCTATTTTGATGGCTTCCGAACCCACAATTCCTTGGCGCTCGACACCTCTAAGGTATCTAAGGACCCTGATCATAGTTTAATCAACAAGGAGTTGGAATCTATGAATTATGACAAAGCTGGCTTTGAAGTATAGTTTTGCCATTATGCCAAGCAGAAGAAGAATTTGGCCTAGTGAATAGGTGTTAATTTATCTTATTATCTGACCCTTCTGTTCTTTTGATCCACTTCCGTCTCTGTCAAAGTTCAAAGAGACTGGAGCGGGCTTCTCTCAATAACTCATGGACACATTTCATATTTCATAGCCGGTAATTCTTTGCTGCATATTGCTGCATAGACTTACTGGTAACACCTGCTTGCACCGATCACAGTTGTTATCCCATCGATCATAGTTGGCAAAGCTGCCGACGCTTCAAAAAAGATGGGCGCCGCCATCTTGGTGAAGATCGTCGCTCTCCGTGACGTCATCAGGGAGCGGCGATCCATCGCCATGACAGCCTTGGGTCTTCTGAAGACCCGAGGCTGTCTCGTTTTTACCTGTTCATTACAATGTGCGATTTGCAAATTGTAATGAATGAGGAGAAAAATCCCCATAAATTGCCATACTGTAAAGGAAAATAGCCAAAGATAAAAAATTTTCTCAAGAAAAACAGACCCAATGACACCACCCACAGCTCTGTACACTGAAGTATGAAAAGGTTATTAGTGCCAGAAGATGGCAAAATAAAAAAAAAACTTTGTATAGGAGGTTTTAATTATAAAACATTATAAAACCTATATAAATTTGGTATCCCCGTGATCGCACTGACCCAAAAAATAAAGTAAACATGTCATTTGGGGCGCACAGTAAAAGCCATAAAATCCAAGCCCACAAAATGGCGCAAATGTGTTTTTTCACCATTTTTACTGCATTTGAAATTTTTTTTCCTGCTTCCCAGTACACGGCATGGAATATTAAATACCATCACTATGAAGTGATGGTATTTTTGAATGTGGGGAGTCAAAAATGGAAACAAAACAGGGCCAGGTCGTTAAGGGGTTATTAACATTTTTTTTTAGAACCAACAGACAAATAACTATACATGTGAAGAAAATATTCTGTTTTGTCATTTTTCCCATTAACAAATTCTTATAAGCAGTAGAATTGTATAAACATTTAGGCTACATTCACACTACAGTATGGGGGACGTATATACGGCCGATATACGTCCCCCATACACTTCTATGGGCTCACAGCCCTGTACGGGAGCGGTACGGTGCAGCACACGTGCGGCACCGTACCACTCCGTAGCCCGGGGAAAGATAGGACCTGTCCTATCTTTCCCCGTATTACGGCGTCGTGCGCCATTAATTCCTATGGAGAGGGGCGGGGGTGAGCTGCGCTCACCTCCTCCTCCTCTCCCCGCGCTGCCGTGAGCCCGCCGTACTACGGTGCGGCGGGCTCACGCAGGGCCGCTTCTGCCATGAGGCAGGATGAAAATCTTGTTTCAGGCGGCGGACATCAGAGGCGGCAGAATGGCAGCCTGGATGATTTAGGAGACAGCCCGTGACCTGATCTATCACCCAGCAGAAGTTCCTGCTAGCTGCTCTCTGCTCCCCCCTGCACAGGTCATATACTATTTAGTTAGGATCCTTTTAGCTAGCAGACAATTAACCCCTCAAGCCACCATGACGTACCCCAACGTTATGGGCAGCAGTGCATAAAGACACCATGACATTGTGGAACGTCATGACTTCTGTTACTCTGACAATATGCAGCGATTGCTGTGACTGGTCATTTAGTACAGACAGACAAATCCCAGCAGAAAGCATTCCCTGGCAGAGCTCACCTTATCAGTATCAGATCTCCTCATTTTCCTTCACAGAGGAAGGAGATCAGATGCCTACAGTGACATTGCACACCATAAATCACCTGCACACCACACACAATTAACCCCTTCACTGCCCAGCTGCATACTTCTCCCATCTGTGCTCTCCTCTACATTTTGATTTAACTTTGAAGAAAACCTAAAGGGTTAATAAAGCTCCTTAAAGACATTCTGAATAATTGAAGGCGTTTTTTCTTAAATGGTGTAATTTATGTGTTTGTATCTGTTCTTTAGGTCCATTGAAATCACATGAAATTGTCCTTAATAAAATGAATTTGGAAATTTTCATAAAAATATCTGCAACACCCTCGCCGATGCAATGGCGAGGTAGGGTTTGCGAATACGTCCCACCTGCATGTAATCCCATTACACTACATGGTCCCTATAGGACATAGCGGTATTGCAGTGGTGAATCCTGCCTGGCAAGGCAGAGGTTAAGTATTTTGTATAATGCAGGATGCTGTCATCCAATGATATGTGTTACATCCTGTGCTTTGTGAGCTGAGATGTGATTGGAGGAGCAGCCACCACCTGACCAAAGGGAGGTAATAAAACCTCTGGCCAGGAATGTTCTGGATGATTATTCTAGTGTGGAATCCTAGGAGAATCAGTGAGTGAGTGAGAAATCTCTGTCTAGCCCATACCAGAGCAGGAAGAGCTTAGCCCCTGCCTCTGAAGAGTGGAGCATTAGACTAGAGTTAGTGTAGTGAGGAAAAGGGGTATCATCTTACCTTTAAAGGTGATACCTGAAGCCCTACAGGACAAGCTGAAGCTTCCTACCAGGACACAGCTGCCTCCCAGCCTGCCCTCTACATCCAGGCTGGTGAACTATCTCCTGAGGCTCCCTCCAACTCACATCTCGGCACCCTACCTACCTGTTAAAGGCACGTTTGCTGCGGTTCCTGCGGTTCAAATAAAGAACTGTAAGTTGTTTTCTTCAACTTCTGTCTCCGTCTGGTCCCTGCTAATACGGCTGCCTTCATCACCGGCACCCTGTCCATCACCCAGAGACTCACACTCGGGACATTAAGGGGTTGCCCCAGGGAGATCCGCTATAGCAGCCGCTCCCTCATCTTTTCTTGCCAACACCACCCTGCTGGAGACCTGCCAGGCTGTAGGACAGCCCTCCGGTTCCCCCGTACCAAGCACCGTGACAATAGCGTGCTTAGGCCGCAACCGCCAGCCACTCCGGTACAGCGGGCCCCGGCTGTCTCCAGGCCTCACCTCAAGGGCTAGGCCCCGGTGGGGGATGTTGCAAGTGGCGTCACGAATCACAGGATATATACTTCTGTGCCTTATTCTGGCACTAAAGACTGTACTTTATTAAGAAACGATTGTACTGCCTAACCCTGCTGCCATTCGGGTATAGGCCCAAGTGACTTGGTGTGTTTCACATTGAACTGTTATACTGCTGCCACGTGCTGTCGAGCGCCGCTCCAGCACTCAAGAGGTTAATTCCTGCAAATAACTGTGTCAGCTCTGCTACATCCAGACTGCTGCGCCTGAAGCATTTTACCTCAGAGGCGCAGCAAGTATTTCCAGCCCGCCAAATCCTCACTGGCGGGAACTCCAGAGGCGTCACTAGGCTCCGCCCCCTGCGCGAGTGGCGCGAACTACCGTGGAGGAGGAGCTGGAGCGAGTGCGGCCGGCAACGAAGAGGGTTAATCGGCCATATTGGATTTCGGCGCAGGCCGCGCCTGAAGCCTGCCAGCAGTGTGCGCCTCATCCGGAGTTCCGGCGCACGTGTCCTGCGACTGGAGAACACCGCTGAGCATCACCGAGCCCTGCTGCCTGCCGGACATCGGGAACGGAGACCTTCGTGAACCGGAGCTGTCCTGTCACCGCGGCTGATCCTGAGTGAGTACCGCTGGGGAAGTTAAAGGGGGGTAGAGATTGTTTCCGACGCTAGGTTATTGGCTCACCTCCCAGGGAATAGTGACTGTGTCTTAAAGTGCCCACGTCCCATTCTAGCCATCGCCCATAGCAACGGACTTTGTGTGACCCTACAGGCTTCCCTCAGCTAGGCCAGTCATGTCCACCCAGGACGAAGATACGGGACTGGAGCAAGTCCCGTCCCCTGGTCCCTCCTCAGGGTACCGGAGCATGTTAAGTCCTCCAGAGAGTCCCTTCAGCCCTGCTACAGCTAGTGTCCCTGGGACTCCCACCATGATGCCTCTGACTATGCCCTACTATCTGGGGGCCCCCTGGTTACCCTACTACGAGGGAGAATCACATACTCTCCCTGAATTCAGGGACAAGTTGTTAGCCACCTTCGCCTTGCTCCCATTCACAGAGGAACAGAAAGTGGGCATCCTCATCGGGCAGTTGAAAGGACCCGCTCTCCGGGAAGTCAAGTCTTGGCCCCGAGAACAGTGTCAGAACGTGATCCGGATTCTTGATAGGCTACGCAACACCTTTGATAAGTGTACTGTCTCCGAGTTGAAGCAGAAATTCTTCGGGAAAAGACAGAAGCCCCAAGAGTCCCTCCGAGACTTTGCCCTCTCCCTACAGGAGACATGGAAGGCCATCACCTGCCTTGAGCCCAAAGACGCTGAAACCTCTGATCAAACCTTAAGGGAACAATTTATTAATGGACTTGTTGATAGAAATCAAAGGTGTCAACTAAAGATCATCTCTTCTCAACATGCCCAGGCCTCCTTCCTTGAGTTTAAGGAAATTGTCATTGACATATTAGGGGACCGACCGCCTACTGGACCGCAGAAAGAGCCTGAATCCGTGGAAATGGAGGAATCTGCTCTAGCTTGCTATCCAACGCAGTCGACATCACCTACTCCTGCGGCTACGGAAGTTGCTGACTTAGCAGGACAGGTCTCTAATCTGGCGGACACCCTGCATAAAATCCTCGATCGGTTGACCCAGTTGGAAGTGACTGTCTTCGCTATGAGGAGGAAACCTCCAGAGAACCCGGTACGGTCAGCTACTCCTTTGAAACAGCGCCCAAAAGAAGCGAAGTCGTTAAGCACCTGGAGTCAGAAGAAACCCCGTCAGCGGTGCAGCTACTGCCATAAATATGGGCATGAAGAGAATGACTGTCGTCAGTTAAACGACAAACCCTTGGAGCTAAGGGACGACCTCTAAGGGAAGAACTTGTAAGTCCCCGAGATGCTAACTGGATGCCCAGGTTCGTGGGGACTCGCCCCATGGTTCATGTAATCATCAATGGAGTTACCCTACCGGCCTTAATTGATACCGGCTCTCAAGTGACCACCCTCCGGAGTGCTGCCTTCGAGAAATGCCGAGGAAAAGCATCCTTAGTCCAGCCTCCAAAGGCTTACTTGAACATTATTGCTACGAACGGAAAACCCGTACCCATCCGCGGCTACTGGGAGCCCACGCTAACCATTGGAGACACTGAGTTAACCAGACAGGCCGTAGTGGTGACACGTGTGCCCGAAAACGGTAACTTCTCCCTGGTACTGGGTACCAATGTCCTCCGCAATTGCTACCCTGAAGTGCTGAAGGCTCTCCACGACTCCCTGCCAACAGTGCCCAACGGTTCCCGGAAGGTAATTCAGGAGACTATGCAGGTTCTAGCGGCGCAACAGAAGTTTGCTGGCCCTAATGGTGAAATCTGCAGAGCCCGGATCAAGGATCCCCAACCTGTCCGCCTTCAACCTGGGACTGAGACGCTAGTATGGTGTCGAGCCTGCATGGGCGTCCAAGGTCAAGACTACCAGGCGATAGTAGAACCTCTACCAGCTGATGAAGACCTGCCCATTCTAGCCTAGTCACTGTATCCCGAGGACAAGTACCCATTCGATTACTAAATGTGGGAGACTCCCCAGTGGATCTGAGAAAGTACCAAGCCGTAGCCACTCTCTTCAGTGTCCATCCTGAAGACTTGGTGGAAACCTCTCTGTCTGCCTCCCAACAGTTGGAAGTGAAGCAAGGGGCTGAGGATGAGCCTGCCGAGCAATCCTGGTGGCTTGAGCTCAATATTGGAGATGACGATTTTACTCCTGCAGACCAAGTACAAGGTGTCCTGGATGTCGTTATGAAGCACCACCGGGCCTTCAGCAAACACCCACTGGATTTTGGGCAGACTACTCTGATCCAACACACCATCCCTACTGGCTCTCATCCTCCTATCAAGGAACGATACCGGCCCATACCTCCAGCCCGCTACCAAGAGGTGAAAAAGCTGGTACAAGAGATGAAGACAGCCAACGTTATCCGGGAGAGTCACAGCCCATGGGCTGCCCCGCTGGTCCTTGTGAAGAAGAAGGATGGAACCCTTCGATTCTGTGTTGACTATAGGAAAATCAACAATATCACCCACAAGGACGCCTATCCTCTGCCTCGAATCGAGGAATCCCTCGCAGCCCTAGGGTCAGCTGCCTACTTCTCTACCCTGGACCTGACCAGTGGCTACTGGCAAGTGGCCATGGCGCCCATGGGCCGGGCATGATCCAGGGCGCCACCCCCACCGTCTCCCCTGCCGGGAGCATTGCCAGGTCCCGCGGCTCTTCTGTGGGAGAAGACATCCCGGCTAGCGAACCTTGTCCGGAGGTTCCATCTAGGCCCACATCTCCCCTCGCCGGTTACCAATGGGGTGATGACCCGGCCCTGGAAGAACCGGAGCTGGAAGGAGCTGCGGCACGGCCGCCGGGCTCTGTTTATTTCTTCCTGGACCCCTCCGTGGTCCCTGGCTCAGTTGAGCCCCCGGCTGGAATAGCCGACACCCCGGGCGACAGCGCTCCTCCCCCTGAAGGTCCGGAGGATGTTGCTGCACCTGCAGTACCCACTACTGCCACCGGGTGTCCCCAGCCGGCACCTACTCCCGCTGAGGATGCACAGGATTCCCTGCGGACTTTGGATCCTGTCCCTGCTGAACCCAGCGAAGGTGCATCTGACTAACCCCTGAAGGGCTGTAGCCCTCTCCAGGTACTTTGTACATATGTATATTTCTGTCCTTTCCCTAAAGAGCCAGAGACTTTCCTGAGACTCTCACCCTTATTTATCTCAGTCAAGAGACATACCTTGAACTGATTATTGGCCGGTGCTATGATAGCACTAGAGATGAGCGAACATGCTCGTCCGAGCTTGATGCTCGGTCGAGCATTAGGGTACTCGAAACTGCTCGTTACTCGGACGAATACTTCGCCCGCTCTGTAGGACAGCCCTCCGGTTCCCCCGTACCAAGCACCGTGACAATAGAGTGCTTAGGCCGCAACCGCCAGCCACTCCGGTACCGCGGGCCCCGGCTGTCACCAGGCCTCACCTCAAGGGCTAGGCCCCGGTGGGGGATGTTGCAAGTGGCGTCACGAACAGGATATATACTTCTGTGCCTTATCCTGGCACTAAAGACTGTACTTTATTAAGAAAAAGACTGTGCTGCCTAACCCTGATGCCATCCGGGTTTAGGCCCAAGTATTTGTGTGTTTCTACATTGAACTTTATACTGCTGCCATGTACTGTCGAGCGCCGCTCCAGCACTCAAGAGGTTAATTCCTGCAAGAACTGTGTCAGCTCTGCTACATCCGGCGCTGCTGCGCCTGAAGCATTTACCTCAGAGGCGTGTGGCGCAGCAAGTATTTCAAGCCCGCCAAATCTTGACTGGCGGGAACTCCAGAGGCGTCATTAGGCTCCGCCCCCTGCGCGAGTGGCGCGAAGCACCGTGGAGGAGGAGCTGGAGCGTGTGCGGCCGGCAACGAAGAGGGTTAATCGGCCATCTTGGATTTCGGCGCAGGCCGCGCCTGAAGCCTGCCAGCAGCGTGCGCCTCATCCGGAGTTCCGGCGCACGTGTCCTGCCACTGGAGGAGAACACCGCTGAGCATCACTGAGCCCTGCTGCCTGCCGGACATCGGGAACGGAGACCTTCGTGTACCGGAGCTGTCCTGTCACCGCGGCTGATCCTGAGTGAGTACCGCTGGGGAAGTTAAAGGGGGGTAGAGATTGTTTCCGACGCTAGGTTATTGGCTCACCTCCCAGGGAATAGTGACTGTGTCTTAAAGTGCCCACGTCCCATTCTAGCCATCGCCCATAGCAACGGACTTTGTGTAACCCTACAGACTTCCCTCAGCTAGGCCAGTCATGTCCGCCCAGGACGAAGATACGGGACTGGCGCAAGTCCCGTCCCCTGGTCCCTCCTCAGGGTACCGGAGCATGTTAAGTCCTCCAGAGAGTCCCTTCGGCCCTGCTACAGCTAGTGTCCCTGGGACTCCCACCATGATACCTCTGACTATGCCCTACTATCTGGGGGCCCCCTGGTTACCCTACTACGAGGGAGAATCACATACTCTCCCTGAATTCAGGGACAAGTTGTTAGCCACCTTCGCCTTGCTCCCATTCACAGAGGAACAGAAAGTGGGCATCCTCATCGGGCAGTTGAAAGGACCCGCTCTCCGGGAAGTCAAGTCCTGGCCCCGAGAACAGTGTCAGAATGTGGTCCAGATTCTTGATAGGCTACGTAACACCTTTGACAAGTGTACTGTCTCCGAGTTGAAGCAGAAATTCTTCGGGAAAAGACAGAAGCCCCAAGAGTCCCTCCGAGACTTTGCCCTCTCCCTACAGGAGACATGGAAGGCCATCACCTGCCTTGAGCCCAAAGACGCTGAAACCTCTGACCAAACCTTAAGGGAACAATTTATCAATGGACTTGTTGATAGAAATCAAAGGTGTCAACTAAAGATCATCTCTTCTCAACATGCCCAGGCCTCTTTCCTTGAGTTTAAGGAAATTGCCATTGACATATTAGGAGACCGATCACCTACTGGACCGCAGAAAGAGCCTGAATCCGTAGAAATGGAAGAATCTGCTCTCGCTTGCCATCCCACGCAGTCAGCATCACCTACTCCTGCGACTATGGAAGTTACTGGCATAACAGGACCAGTCCCTAATCTGGCGGACACCCTGCATCAAATCCTGGATCGGTTGACCCAGTTGGAAGTAACTGTCTCTGCTATGAAGAGGAAACCTCCAGAGAACCCGGTACGGTCAGCTACTCCTCGTGAATCTCCGACTAAACAGCGCCCAAAAGAAGCGAAGTCGTTAAGCACCTGGAGTCAGAAGAAACCCCGCCAGCGGTGCAGCTACTGCCATAAATATGGGCATGAAGAGAACGATTGTCGTCAGTTAAACGACAAACCCTTGGGTCTAAGGGACGACCTCCAAGGGAAGAACTTGTAAGTCCCCGAGATGCTAACTGGATGCCCAGGTTCGTGGGGACTCGCCCCATGGTTCATGTAACCATCAATGGAGTTACCCTACCGGCCTTAATTGATACCGGCTCTCAAGTGACCACCCTCCGGAGTGCTGCCTTCGAGAAATGCCGAGGAGGAGCATCCTTAGTCCAGCCTCCCAAGGCTTACTTGAACATTATTGCTACGAACGGAAAACCCGTACCCATCTGCGGCTACTGGGAGCCCACTCTAACCATTGGAGACACTGAGTTAACCAGACAGGGCGTAGTGGTGACACGAGTCCCCGAAAACGGTAACTTCTCCCTGGTACTGGGTACCAATGTCCTCCGCAACTGCTACCCTGAAGTGCTGAAGGCTCTCCACGACTCCCTGCCAACAGTGCCCAACGGTTCCCGGAAGGTAATTCAGGAGACTATGCAGGTTCTAGCGGCGCAACAGAAGTTTGCTGGCCCTAATGGAGAAATCTGCAGAGCCCGGATCAAGGATCCCCAACCTGTCCGCCTTCAACCTGGGACTGAGACGTTAGTATGGTGTCGAGCCTGCATGGGCGTCCAAGGTCAAGACTACCAGGCGATAGTAGAACCTCTACCAGCTGATGAAGACCTGCCCATTCTAGCCGCCAGGAGCCTAGTCACGGTATCCCGAGGACAAGTACCCATTCGACTGCTAAATGTGGGAGACTCCCCAGTGGACCTGAGAAAGTATCAAGCCGTAGCCACTCTCTTCAGTGTCCATCCTGAAGACTTGGTGGAGACCTCTCTGTCTGCCTCCCAACAGTTGGAAGTGAAGCAAGGTGCTGAAGATGAGCCTGCCGAGCAATCCTGGTGGCTTGAGCTCAATATTGGAGACGACGATTTTACTCCTGCAGACCAAGTACAAGGTGTCCTGGATGTCGTTATGAAGCACCACCGGGCCTTCAGCAAACACCCACTGGATTTTGGGCAGACTACTCTGATCCAACACACCATCCCTACTGGCTCTCATCCTCCTATCAAGGAACGATACCGGCCCATACCTCCAGCCCGCTACCAAGAGGTGAAAAGCTGGTACAAGAGATGAAGACAGCCAACGTTATCCGGGAGAGTCACAGCCCATGGGCTGCCCCGCTGGTCCTTGTGAAGAAGAAGGATGGAACCCTTCGATTCTGTGTTGACTATAGGAAAATCAACAATATCACCCACAAGGACGCCTATCCTCTGCCTCGAATCGAGGAATCCCTCGCAGCCCTAGGGTCAGCTGCCTACTTCTCTACCCTGGACCTGACCAGTGGCTACTGGCAAGTGGCCATGGCGCCGGAAGACAGAGAGAAGACGGCTTTCACCACCCCAATGGGCTTGTTCGAGTTCAACAACATGCCGTTTGGGCTATGCAACGCCCCAGGCAAATTTCAACGGCTGATGGGGAGATGTTTGGGTCATCGCAACTTCGAGACCGTCCTGCTATATTTGGACGACATCATCATCTACTCCAAGACTTATGAAGACCACCTCCACCATCTGGCTGAAGTCTTCCAAATCCTGACCCAACATGGGTTGAAGGTCAAGCCATCCAAGTGCCACCTGCTACAACCTAGCGTCAAGTACCTGGGACATGTGGTGAGCGCTCATGGAATTGAGCCAGATCCAGAGAAGATTGCAGCTGTCTACGACTGGCCTACCCCATCCACCGTACGGGACATCAAAAGCTTCCTGGGATTTGCCAGTTATTACAGGCGTTTCATCCCGAAGTTTGCCCAGCTGGCGGCTCCCCTGCAAGAGCTTCTAAGGGGCCTGCCAAAAGAGAGCCAACGTTCCCGAGTATCCATTGAGTGGACGGCCGAACGAGAAGCTGCCTTCCAGATGCTAAAGCAACGGCTGACTGAACCTCCGGTGTTGGGATATCCAGACTATAGTCTGCCTTTCACCCTATACACTGATGCCAGCAAGCAAGGTCTAGGGGCGGTATTATCCCAGCTCCAAAACGGAACTGAAAGGGTCATAGCCTACGCCAGCCGTTCCCTCCGAGAACCGGAGCAAAACGACCAGAACTATAGTTCCTTCAAGTTGGAGTTTCTGGCGTTAGTCTGGGCTGTGACCGAAAAGTTCAAGGACTACCTAGCTGCATCATCTTTCACTGTCTTCACAGACAATAATCCGTTGGCGCATCTGAACACCGCACGTCTTGGAGCACTGGAACAACGGTGGGCCTCCAGACTTGCCAATTTCAGCTTTACCATCAAGTACCGGGCTGGTAAGACCAATGACAACGCCGACGCTCTGTCCCGTCTCCCTGACCAGTCGGAGGGACCCTCCACGGATGCTCAGTGGGAAGATGTCGAGATGCCCGCATTCTATGCCCGGTTTGTGCGTCAAGATGCCCAGAGAGTTTACTCCCTACCGACAGAGGCAGCGCCAGCTACTCCTCAAGAAGAGTCAGAGCCCCCTGCGGAAAAGGACCTCTGGATGAGTCTTCAGGCTTATAGCCGTGCCATAGGAGAGGTAATGGACTATCTCTCTAGTGGGCGAGTGCCTGAAAGAATCCGGCGCAGAAGAGCGGATGGAGAACTGTCTCAATTGTGGCGCCAGAGAAAGACTCTGAGCATGCACCAGGGTCTGCTAAAGAGAAGAACTCTGGACCCGATCACTTATGACCGGCTATACCAGGTTGTGATTCCCAGGAGGGACGCCAAGATAGTACTGGAAATGTACCATGACCGGTCTGGACACTTTGGCGCTCAGAAGACTGAAGCCACCCTCCGAAGGCGATTCTTCTGGGTCAACATGAAGTCCGACATTGAAGCCTGGTGTCGAGAATGCCCAGCCTGCGCCATCGCTCGAGGAGAGCGACACAATCAAAGGGCCCCTCTACGTCCCATTGTGAGCCAACGGCCCTTGGAGATCCTGGCATTGGACCACGTGAAGTTGGAGCCCAGCAGATCCGGTCACAGTTATGCTCTTACGATCATCGACCACTATACCAAATTTGTGGTTGCAGTACCTGTCAGAGATCTGTCTGCAAGGACTACCGCAGCGGCCCTGTGGAAGAGCTTCATCCTCCCCTATGGCTGTCCGGACCAGATCCTTACAGACCAAGGAACAGCATTTGAGTCCCAAGTCTTCCAGGAGCTGTGTACTCTATATGGCTGCAAGAAGCTGAGGACCACAGCCTATCATCCCCAAGGCAACGGGCTTTGTGAAAAGATGAACCAGACTCTAATTAATATGCTGAGGACTCTGACCCCTGCAAAAAGGGCTGACTGGCCAAAGCTGTTGCCCGAATTGGTGTACCTGTACAACAATACCAATCATTGCTCCACAGGGTACACCCCGTACTATCTGATGTTCGGGAGACACGGCCATCTCCCTGCTGATATGACCTGGGACATGGAGTCCCCTGATTCCCAGTCTTTACTCCCCCAGACTGACTGGGTTCACGAACACCAGAGGCGCCTGGCGGATGCCAGAGAAGTTGTGGATCTGCGGTTGGAAGAGGCCCGAGAGAAACAAAAAAGGGACTTTGATCGTAATGCCTGTGCTGAGCCTTTTGCCCCAGGAGATCGAGTGTGGCTGCGCAACAACCATCCTACCAGTAAGCTAGATGGGCGTTGGGAGCGTGAGCCATACCTAGTTAGGGACAGTCTCTCCCCTGAAGTCTACGAGATTTCAAGAGGAGACCGTCCATCACTCCGGGTACATAGGAACCGGCTGAAGAGATGTCTTCGTCCTTTTGCCCCTATGTCTACACCTCTCACCTCGTCCCCCAACTTACAGACCTCCTTGTGTTCGCCTACCCCCAGTTTCTTGGAACTTGTGACTGTACCTCAATTCTGTTTTGTTTCCACTCCAGTAAGAGGTACCTCGGAGAGACCATCATCCCCACCGCAGTCTCCAATACTGCTGCCTGTGGAGGATGATCCGGCTCCAGTGTCTGCAACCCCTGAAGCATCAGAGGCAGCTGAGACTCCGACTCCAGCGCTTGACTCAGAGGAGGACGATGAGGAGGTTGTTATCTTCTCCAGGCCGGAACTTCGAAGGTCTCAAAGGGAGACAAAAGGAAAAGCTCCTGCGTACCTGCAGGAGTACCAGCTGGTGACACGCAGAAGCAGGAGGCAGGTACGTTTTTCTGACACCGAAGTACTTACCACCGAAGAAGATGCAGACTAACCCCTGAAGGGCTGTAGCCCACTTCAGGTACTGTACCATGTGTACATATTGTATATTTCTGTCCTTTCCCTAAAGAGCCAGAGACTTTCCTGAGACTCTCATCCCTATTTATCTCAGTCAAGAGACATTCCTTGAACTGATTATTGTCCTGTGCTATGATAGCACCCTTCCTCTGCCACAGCAGAGAATTTCTTCAAAGGACTCTGTCCCTCTACACATAGAGGAGACCCTTTGCTTCCCAGTGCACTTTTCCCCACATCAAGGGCTGTACCCAGAAGATGGACTTTGTCACTAGAGACCTTCTGTGAGACTTTTGCCAGATACTCCAAGGAAAAGTTGCCACTTTATTTATTATCATTTTGCACTTAATGCCTTCCTTTTTAGGTACGGACATTATGTTTGCACTTCCATGCCTTTCCTTTTCAGGTAAAGAGACATTTTCTATTCTGCTACCCTGAGTAGCCTATCTACCTATGTAACGTTTGTAACGTTCAAGACGTGTACCCATTGGGCTCCTAAGCCAATGTGAATTAACCTGTTTGCACACTGTCATATATGCCAGTAGTCTGCATTAACCCTTTCATAGGCTTTTCAGGTTGTAGTGTGGCTGTGTCGGACCGTCTCTATGTAGTACAATGTTTTATTGTGTCACATATGCCAATGTATGCATATATACACTATATAATTGCCGCCAGGGAAGAAGCGTTGATAAAACAAATATACAGGCCTTGGTGCAAGGAGTGGATTACAGGACATGACACCACACCTTTCCTACTGTACAGTTCGGTTTAATGGCGTCAGCGACCAACTGTCATACAGCTACATGTTTTTGTCTTAGTCCGACACCAACCCAGGTGCCTGTCTCCAGGACCATGGGCGGTTTGTCCCTACACCTCACATAGCCTGCACTTCCCAGAAGTGCCCTTAGCCCCCTCTGTGCCCTAAAACATCTATAGTCGAGCCGAGGGCGGCTCTTTCAATTGCCCCCGGGGTATGCAACACCCTCGCCGATGCAATGGCGAGGTAGGGTTTGCGAATACGCTCTCTTGTAATAATGAGATGACTCTTCTGTCTCTGCCCTGTAGTGACAATGTCCTCCCCGCTCTCCTGTAACAATGAGATGACTCTTCTGTCTCTGCCCTGTAGTGACAATGTCCTCCCCACTCTCTTGTAATAATGAGATGACTCTGACCTTTGTGTGAAAGTTGTGCTGTTTCTTAAAAAGACCCTAACTCTGCTGAGTCAGTGTAACACAGTTGGGTCGTGTAGTGATGTGAGTTGCGTCCCCCTGGCGTTGGCACAGGAGAAGATTTGGCTCATCCAGAGACATAAGCTCAGTGTGAACAGCGCAGAAGTGATAATGACTGTGCCTGATAGGTAGCAGATTGGTGACACTGTCATTACACTCTATGAGCAGCGCAGGGAGCGTTCCCTTGTGTTACTGTCGCTTCACGTTGTCACCTAGGACACACAGCGAGAGGATCAATGCCGGAGAGGGGAAAGCTGCGCCTGCCACGTATCAGGAGGACAATACGCCACCTGCTCCACTACAACTCCCAATGGCATCCACAAACCTGGAATATACCCCACCCCCCATAATATATATCTATGCGCAGGACAGGTGAGGATCCAGCATGCCCCGCACTCCGGAGTGTGTAACGGAGCACATGTGGCGTCGCTGAAGACTGAGGACATCTCAGGAGGGATGATGGGAGTGGACACCTCCTTCATGTACTGTCCGGTCACATGCACCAGGGCTGCTACATTGTAAACAATGAAAATGAGATAACTCTGATGACTCCACCCTCTAATAATGAGGTGACTCCCCCCTTTAACAATGAGATGACTCCTGACTCCACCCTCTAATAATGAGATGTCTCCTCCCTCTAATAATGAGATGACTCCACCCTCTAATAATGAGATGACCCCTCTGACTCCGTCCTCTAACAATAAGATGACTCCTGACTCCATCCTCTAATAATGAGATGACTCTGCTGACTCCACCCTCTAATAATTTGATGACTGTTCATAATCCACCCTCTAATAATAAGATGACTGTTCTAACTCCACCCATTAATAATGAGATGACTCTTCTAACTCCACCCATTAACAATGAGATGATTCTGCTGACTCCATCCTCTAATGATAATGGAATAACTCCACTGACCCTGTCCTCTAAATGGGATAAGGTGACTCTGTTGACACCACTCTCTAACAATTATATGACTCTTCTGACACCACCCTCTAATAATTATGACTCTTTTGACACCACCCTTTAATAATCATATGACTTTTCTAACTCCACCCTCTAATAATGAGATGCATCTTTTGACTCCACCCTCTAATAATGAGATGACTTCTCTGACGCCACATCTAATAATGAGATGCATCTTTTGACTCCACCCTCTAATAACAATGAGATGACTTCTCTGACTCCACCTTCTAATAATGAGATGCATCTTTTGACTCCACCCTCTAATAATGAGATGACTTCTCTGACTCCACCTTCTGATAATAAGATGACTCTGCTCATTAAACCTTCTATAGATAATTCTATGGACCCTGCTTCTTAACGATAGTGAGATGACTCTGCGGCTCTTCCCCAGTCTATACAGTGAAGCAGAGGTGTGAGCTGGATACAGCAGGGGATGTCAGTCTTATCACATGAGCTCCGGGGCTGCAGAGAGAACTGGAATGTGCAGATTTTAGTCGCCTGTCATCAGCCGGGGATTTATTCCTTTTATTTCTATATATTTGTGTTTGTGGCTTTCCATTGGAGTAAGACAAGTCCCCTGAGACACAGCGCAGCCCCCGATGTAATAATGTGGAGACAGACTGGGGAGGGGGACATGTGAGAGTCCAGCAGCTGCTGCTCCTGTCCCCAGGGGCCACAATTATCACTAAGAGCAGAGCATTGCTTCCGCTGTCTGCCATCACTGATACATCAGAGCTGGGGCAAGGAGCTGACAATCTACTCATGATTTGTACACAACAATCCAGCAAGAGGTGTAAGCACGCGTTCACGCGTTCACCCGTGATCCGAGACATGGATCGCTGGGTCACCTGTGACCATATGGAATTAGAGGAAACTGTCAGAAAGTGATATGTACTGAGTAGCAGCAGGACTGTGACACGTGGATTTATATTTCAGAATTGGAGCTTCTCTAAGTGCACTGGGGGCGTGTCCTCACACTTCTGAGCTCTGAGCTCTCTGCAGTCAGTGTAAGGTATATTTCCAAGACAGACCTTTGGATATCATGTTAGTTGCTGCAGGTCTGTGATATATGGATTTATATTCCAGGATTGTTGCTTCACTAATTGCACTAGGAACGTGTCCTCACACTGCTGTGCTCTGTGCTCTCTGTAGACACTGTTAAGTACTGTCCATATAAAACTGTGTAGTCATTCCTTTGAGTACGTAGTTAGTAGCAGAAGGACTAAAATATGGATTTATATTCCAGGATTGGGCACATCCTCACACTGCTGTGCTCTGTGCAGACAGTGTAAGGTATTGTCTCTGGAGAGATGTGTAATAAGATCTTTGTGTATGTTGTTAGTAGGAACAGGACTGTGATAAATGGATTTATATTACAGAATTGTCGATTCTTCAAGTGCTCTGGGGGTGTGTCCTCACACTGCTGTGCTCTGTGCTCTCTGTAGAAAGTATTAGGTATTGTTCCAATAAAACTGTGTAGTCTTTCATTTGAGTATGTTGTTAGTAGCAGCAGGACTAAAATATGGATTTATATTCTAGGATAAGGCAAATCCTCACACTGCTGTGCTCTGTGCAGAAAGTGTCTTGGGGAGATGTGCAATTATACCTTTGTGTATGTTGTTGGTAGTAGCAGGATTTGCAGCTTTCTCAAGTGCACTGGGGTGTGTCCACAGCAGTGTTAGGGCGGAGTCCTGCTCCGCCTCCTGCCATTCCTTCCTGTATATACAGTATATATATATCCTCAGCCGCTCACTGACACACAGACCCCGCGGCTGCATCGTAGCAGAAATGTGAACGAGGCTCCAGGGAATTCAGGATCAATTAGAAGATTAATCACCCTGACAGATTCACTTCCTGAAACCTGCAGCTCCTAAGGGACAACTATTTCTTAACTGAGAGGAGGAAAAATATGTACCTTAAATAGTTTTACTGTAAATGTTTTTCTAAAGAATCTATCCATTTATCTACATGATATCTATATCTATCTATCTATCTCCTATCTATCTATCTATCTATCTATCTATCTATCTATCTATCTATCTATTATCTCATATCTATCTATCTATCTTCTATCTATCTATCTCCTATCTATCTGTCTATCTATCTAATATCTATCTATTTATCTATCTATCCCCTATTTATGCCGGTATATATTTATGTGTGCAGTATATTCACTTCTGGGATATATTTATGTGTGCAGTATATTCACTGCTGGGATACATTTATGTCTGCAGTATATTCACTGCTGGTATATATGTATGTGTGTAATATATTCAGTGCTGATATATTTTTTGTGTTCTGAATATTTACTGCTGGTATATATTTATGTGTGCAGTATATTCACTGCTGGTATATAGTTGTGTGCAGTATATTCACTGCTGGTACATGTTTGTGTGCAGTATGTTCACTGCTGGTATATATTTGTGTGTGCAATATATTCACTGCTTGTATATATCCAAGTGTGCAGTATATTCACTGCTGGTATATATTGGTGTGTGCAATATATTCACTGCTTGTATATATCCAAGTGTGCAGTATATTCACTGCTGGTATATATTTATGTGTCCAGTATATTCCTTGCTGTTATATATTTGTGTATGCAACATATTCACTGCTGGAATATATTCATGTGTGCAGTATATTCACTGTTGGTATATATTTATGTGTGCAGTATATTCACTCCTGTTATATAATCACGTGTCCAGTATATTCCTTGCTGTTATATATTTCTGTGTGCAGTATATTCCCTGCTGTTATCTATTTATGTGTGCAGTATATTCCCTGCTGTTATATATTTATGTGTGCAGTATATTCACTCCTGGTATATATATGTGTGCAGTATATTCACTGCTGGGATATATTTATATGTGCAGTATATTCTCTGCTGGTATATATTTATGTGTGGAGTATATTCACTGCTGGTATATATATGTTTGTGTTGTGGTCTGGTCTTGTGGATAATATATATATATATATATATATATATACTCTTGGTCGATGCTTTACGAAGTCTTTCTCCTATCTGATTGTGTGTTTAGCCCCCTATGGAAAGCTCAGCATTGGGCTCTTTGCCCCCACATCTAGTGCAGGTCATCTGGGATGTCTTGTGTCTTTCCTTCATTTGACATCTGGGTGGGGTCAGATGTTCTTGGAGCCCCTCCATCATGATGGACGTCTTCAGTCTTCCCAGTGCCTTCCAAATGTATTTCTGAATCTGACTAAGAAGCTGAGATGTTCTGTTCTGCAGACGCCTACATGTTATTATGTATTAAGTATTCATGTTGCGGGGCCTGGGGACAGAATACATCAGAGATTTGCGCCATCACTTTTGTAGAACTTGCTGTAACGTTGTGTGAGGATTTGTATTCGTCTCTTCCTTCATGTATGGCCAATGTCAGGAGGCTGCAGTCAGCTGAGGTGCTATTGCTTGTGGTGCAGATAGTCCAGAACATTATCAGAGATGGGGCTCAGCCTGTGGTCAGACGCTATTTTTGGAGGATTTTTCTAATAATGGGCAATGTGCAATGGGTGCATCTGCAGGCCCTGCACCCCCTGAGCTAATGCCCGGCTCCCGGGGTACCCAGGAATCACAGGCTCGGATCAAGGATTCCTGGTGTGCCCCTCTTGTAGTAGGATTACTATGATATCATCTCACAAACTCACGTGTCTCATCATTTTATTGTCGTAAGCATCAGGATTAATATGTATGGAGGACGCAGTCACTATGGTGGATACTAGAAGAAGTCCAGAGACATTACTAAACTCTCTGCCTGTGACATCTCCACATCTACCTGTGACATCACCTCCCTACTCCGCCTGTGACATCATCACATCTTCCTATAAGATCACCTCAAGGACAGCCCTCCGGTTCCCCCGTACCAAGCACCGTGACAATAGCGTGCTTAGGCCGCAACCGCCAGCCACTCCGGTACTGCGGGCCCCGGCTGTCTCCAGGCCTCACCTCAAGGGCTAGGCCCCGGTGGGGGATGTTGCATATCTATCTATCTATCTATCTCCTATCTATCTATCTATCTATCTATCTATCTCCTATCTATCTATCTATCTATCTATCTATCTATCTATCTATCTATCCCCTATCTATCCCCTACATTGCTTCCGCTGTCTGCCATCACTGATACATCAGAGCTGGGGCAAGTTACCGGCCATAACTCCAGCCCGCTACCAAGAGGTGAAAAAGCTTTGGTACAAGAGATGAAGACAGCCAACGTTATCGCGGAGAGTCACAGCCCATGGGCTGCCCCGCTGGTCTTGTGAAAGAAGAAGGATGGAACCCTTCGATTCTGTGTTGACTATAGGAAAATCAAAATATCACCCACAGGACGCCTATCTCTGCCTCGAATCGAGGAATCCCTCGCAGCCCTAGGGTCAGCTGCCTACTTCTCTACCCTGGACCTGACCAGTGGCTACTGGCAAGTGGCCATGGCGCCGAAGACAGAAGAGAGAGAAGACGGGCTTCACCACCCAATGGGCCTGTTCGAGTTCAACAACATGCGTTTGGGCTATGCAACGCCCCAGCACATTTCAAGGCTGATGGGAGAGATGTTTGGGTCTCGCAACTTCGAGACCGTCCTGCTATATTTGGACGACATCATCATCTACTCCAAGACTTATGAGACCACCTCCACATTGGGAAGTCTTCCAAATCATGACCCAACATGGGTTGAAGGTCAAGCCATCCAAGTGCCACCTGACTACAACTAGGTCAAGTACCTGGGACATGTGGGTGAGCGCTCATGGAATTGAGCCAGATCCAGAGGAAAATTGCAGCTGTCTACGACTGGCCTACCCATCAACCTAAGGGACCATCAAAGCTTCCTGGGATTTGCCAGGTACTACAGGCGTTTCATCCCGAAGTTTGCCCAGCTGGGCTCCCCTGCAAGAGCTTCTAAGGGGCCTGCCAAAAGAGAGAACTTAGAGTATATATGAGTGGACGGACAAGACAAGTACCGCCGAACGAGAAGCGCCTTCCAGATGCTCAAGCAACGGCTGAACTGAACCTCCGGTGTTGTGGGAGTTCCAGACTATAGTCTGCCTTTCACCCTATACACTGATGCCAGCAAGCAAGGTCTAGGGGCGGTATTATCCCAGCTCCAAAACGGAAACTGAAAGGGTCATAGCCTACGCCAGCCGTCCCTCCGAGTACCGGAGCAAAAACGACCAGAACTATGTTCCTTCAAGTGGAGTTTCTGGCGTTAGTCTGGCTGTGACCGAAAAGTTCAAGGACTATCTAGCTGCATCATCTTTCACTTCTTCACAGACAATAATCCTTTGGCGCATCTGAACACCGCACGCCTTGGAGCAAGGAACAACGGTGGGCCTCCAGACTTGCCAATTTCAGCTTTACCATCAAGTACCGGGCCTGGTAGACCAATGACAACGCCGACGCTCTGTCCCGTCTCCCTGACCAGTGGGAGGGACCCTCCACGGTGCTCAGTGGGAAGATGTCGAGATGCCAGCATTCTATGCCCGGTTTGTGGCGTCAAGATGCCCGAGAGTTACTCCCACCGACAGAGGCAGAGCCAGCACCCTCAAGAAGGGTCAGAGCCCCCTGCGGAAAAGGACCTCTGGAGAGTTCTTCAGGCTGAATGCCGTGCCATAGGAGAGTAATGGACTATCTTTCTAGTGGGCGAGTGCCCTGAAAGAATCCGGCGCAGAAGAGCTGATGGAGAACTGTCTCAATTGTGGCGCAGAGAAAAGACTATGAGCATGCACCAGGGTCTGCTAAAGAGAAGAACTCGTACCCTATCACTTATGAACCGGCTATACCAGATTGTGATTCCCAGGAGGGACGCCAAGATAAGAGTACTGGAAATTACCATGACCAGTCCGCGACACTTTGGCGCTAGAAGACTGAAGCCACCCTCCGAAGGCGATTCTTCTGGTCAAACATGAAGTCGCTGACCTTGCCAGCCAGTACGACCGAATCCTGGGGTCGGAGATGCCCAGCCTGCCCGCCATCGCTCGAGGAGAGCGACACAATCAAAGGGCCCCTCTACGTCCCATTGTTGAGCCAACGGCCCTTGGAGATCCGGCATTGGACCACGTGAAGTGGGAGCCCAGCAGATCCGGTCACAAGTTATGCTCTTACCATCATCGACCACTATACCAATTTGTGGTTGTGCAGTACCTGTCAGAGATCTGTCTGCAAGGACTACCCAGCCAGCGGCCCTGTGGAAAAGCTTCATCCTCCCTATGGCTGTCCGGACCAGATCCTTACAGACCAAGGAACAGCATTGAGTCCCAAGTCTTCCAGGAGCTGTGCACTCATATGGCTGCAAGAGCTGAGGACACAAGCTTATCATCCCCAAGGCAACGGGCTGTGTGAAAAGATTGAAACAGACTCTAATCAATATGCTGAGGACTCTGACCCCTGCAAAAAGGGCGACTGGCCAAAACTATGCGCCGAATAGTGTACCTGTACAACAATACCACTCATTGCTCCACAGGATACACCCCGTATTATCTGATGTTCGGGAGACACGGCCATCTCCCTGCTGATATGACCTGGGACAATGGAGTTCCCTGATTCCCAGTTTACTCCCTCAGACTGACTGGGTTCACGAAACACCAGAGGCGCCTGGCGGATGCCAGAGAAGTTGTGGATCTGCGGTTGGAAGAGGCCCGAGAGAAACCAAAAAAGGGACTTCGATCGTTAATGCCGGTGTGAGCCTTTTGCCCGAGGTGATCGAGTGTGGCTGCGCAACAACCCTCTACCAGTAAGCTAGATGGGCGTTGGGAGCGTGAGCCATACCTAGTTAGGGACAGTTTCCCCTGAAGTCTACGAGGATTTCAAGAGGAGACCGTCCACCACTCCGGGTACATAGGAACCGGCTGAAGAGATGTCTTCGTCCTTTTGCCCCTATGTCCACAACTCTCACCTCGACCCCCAACTTACAGACCTCCTTGTGTTCACCACCCCCAGTTTTGGAAACTTGTGACTGTGCCTCAATTCTGTTTGTTTCCACTCCAGTAAGAGGTGGTACCTCGGAGGAGAGACCAATCATCCCCACCGCAGTCCCAAACTCTGCGCCTGTGGAGGATGATCCGCTCCACTGTCTGCAAACCTGAAACATCAGAGCAGCTGAGACTCGAAATCCAGCGCCCTGAATAAGAGGACGACGATGAGGAGATTGTTATCTTCTCCAGGCCGGAACTTCGAAGGTTCAAAGGGAGACAAAAGGTAAAGCTCCTGCGACCTGCAGGAGTACCAGCTGGTGACCGCAGGGCAGGAGGCAGGTATGTTTTTTCTGACACCGAGAAGTACCACCGAGGAGAAGAGCAGAGTAACCCCGAAGGGCTGTAGCCCACTTCAGGTACTGTAATATTGTGTATATTTCTGTCCTTACCCAAAGAGCCAGAGACTTTCCTGAGACTCTCACCTTATTTATCTCAGTCAAGAGACATACCCTTGAACTGATTATTGGCCTGTGCTATGATAGCACCCTTCTCTGCCACAGCAGAGATTCTTCAAAGGACTCTGTCCCTCTACCCATAGAGGAGACCCTTTGCTTCTCAGTGCAATTTTCCCCACATCAAGGGCTGTACCCAGAAGATGACTTGTTCAGCAGAGACCTTCTGTGAGACTTTTGCCAGATACTCCAGGGAAAAGTTTGCTATTGCTATTGACTATTATTTTGCACTTAATGCCTTCCTTTTTAGGTTACGGACATTCTGCATGCACTTTTTATGCCTTTCTTTGCAGGAAAAGAGACATTTACTATCGTGCTACCATGAGTAGCCATCCACACTCTGTAACGTTTGCAATGTTATAAGATGTGTACATTGGGCTCCTAAGCCAATGTGATTTTTGCCAAAAATTTGCACACTGTCATATCTGCCAGTAGTCTGCATTAACCCTTTCATAGGCTTTTCAGGTTGTGTAGTGTGGCGTGTGTCGGACCGTCTTTTTTTGTAAAAAACTGACCGCCTGATCCCTCAAACTGAGGTTGCACATGGGGTAGTCCGTTAAACTGCGGGTCTTTAGGGGACCGGGGGTGTTACAGAGTTAGCACCTGGATGCCACCCAAAGGGTAAGGATACCAGTCAGGAGGTACTTGTTGTCGATATGCTAAAGCGCCAATGCAGATAGACCACACTATATAATTGCCGCCAGGGAAGAAGCGTTGATAAAAACAAAATTACAGCCTTGGTGCAAGGAGTGGATTACAGGACATGACACCCCACCTTTCCTACTGTACAGTTCGGTTTTAATGGCGGTCAGCGACCCAACTGTCATACAGCTACATGTTTTGTCTTAGTCCGACACCAACCCAGGTGCTGTCTCCAGGACCCATGGGCGGTTTGTCCCTACACCTCACAAGCCTGCACTTCCCAGATGTGCCTTTAGCCCCCTCTGTGCCCCAAAAACATCTGTAGTCGAGCCGAGGGCGGCTCTTTCAATTGCCCCCGGGGTAGCAACACCCTCGCCGATGCAAATGGCGAGGTAGGGTTTGCGAATAGCCCACCTGCATGTAATCCCATTACACTACATGGTCCCTAATAGGCACCTAGGTATTGCAGTGGTGAATCCTGCCTGGCAAGGCAGAGGTTAAGGATTTGTATAATGCAGGATGCTGTCATCCAATGATATGTGTTACATCCGTGCTTTGTGAGCTGAGATGTGATTGGAGGAGCAGCCACCACCTGACCAAAGGGAGGTAATAAAACCTTCTGGCCCAGGAATGTTCTGGATGATTATTCTAGTGTGGAATCCTAGGAGAATCAGTAGTGAGTGAGAACATCTCTGTCTAGCCCCATACCAGAGCAGGAAGAGCTTAGCCCCTGCCTCTGAAGAGTGGAGCATTAGACTAGAGTTAGTGTAGTGAGGAAAAGGGGTATCATCTTACCTTTAAAGGTGATACCTGAAGCCCTACAGGACAAGCTGAAGCTTCCTACCAGGACACAGCTCTGCCCACCAGCCTGCCCTCTAATCCAGGCTGGTGTGAACTATCTCCTGAGGCTCCTCCAACTCACAATCCGGCACCCTACCTACCTGTTAAAGGCACGTTTGCTGCGGTTCTTCCTGCGGTTCAAATAAAGAAACTGTAAGTTGTTTTCTTCAACTTCTGTCTCCGTCTGGTCCCTGCTAATACGGCTGCCTTCATCACCGGCACCCTGTCCATCACCCAGAGACTCACACTGGGACATTAAGGGGTTGCCCCAGGGAGATCCGCTATAGCAGCCGCTCCCTCATCTTTCTTGCCAACACCACCTGCTGGAGACCTGCCGGCTGTAGGAAAGCCCTCCGGTTCCCCCCGTACCAAGCACCGTGACAATAGCGTGCTTAGGCCGCAAACCGCCAGCCACTCGGTTACAGCGGGCCCCGGCTGTCTCCAGGCCTCACCTCAAGGGCTAGGCCCCGGTGGGGGATGTTGCATATCTAAACTTAAAAGCCTTCTACCATCCTACAGATACAAAAAATTTTTTTAAATGTTGCCAACGCAAAGCAGACACATGGCGAATGTTATTTATTAAGTCATTTTGTGTTATGACTATTTGTTAAAAATTTTTATTTAAAATACTGATCTCAGGAGGTAAACAATTTATACATATGGGTATTTGTGTGAGTGATTCTCTATATTACAAAGAAGTGTGGAAATAAATAAACATTTAAATAGGCATGTGTACACAGCGTTGGGGGGGGGGGGGAGCCGGTAGCTATTTTGAAATTTTCGCCTCAGCAGCCAGCAAAAAGGCAGATCAGCAAGAATCAGCCCTGGGCTCACGGCAGTGTGAATTTAGCCTTACCAAGATATGTTAAAATTTGTTTACCATTTTCAAGGTTCAGAGACAGGGTGCATGCGTTTTTGCAGAACCTGCTGCATTCTGCCTTCAGCTGACAGGCTGGAAGGGGCACACTTTACCCTATACCTTCTGAACCCTGGCACCTAGGAACACAATTTTGGTATCCTGATAAAGAGTAGTATACCTTTTAATATACTATCACAATTTATTTCTAGGTGCAACAGAAATATCCACTGTTATTTACGGCTGGGAATTGAGATCTGTATTTAAAAATCCAATTTTTTACTGTAACTTTAACAGTGAACATCTCCGGTTCTGTTTGACCTAGAAACACAAACCTTATATAATTTTAAAGGTTCTCCTCTTTAATAGGAAAAGAAAATGATGGGAATGTGTTTTTTTTTTTTTGGCAATTGAACCGCATTTGGATTTTTTTTCCAGCTTCCCAGTGCATGTAATGGAATATTAAATAACGTCACTAGGAAACACAATTTGTCACACACGGAGGCGTAACGGCATGACGTAGGCACGTCACGCTGCACGAGCCGCCCACCATCCATCCCCGCTCCCCGCGCTGATCATGCGATGGATACTGGAGGCTGCTAAACGCTGCTAAACGCCGAGGGCTGACACCTAAGTGCCCGGGAGGGGAGCATTTCTGACCGGCCGAATCAGCGCCGCATTGGCCCTGCGGTGCCGCGGGGGTCCCGTCACCTCAGCGCCTAGCGCTCGCCAGAAGAGACGGTCTGTCGGCGGCCCAGTCCTGGTCCGGAGGTTTTCCATGAAGACAGAAGTTGGAGCAGTCTAAAGGACGAGTGGGCTCTGCTGCTGCTTGGTACCGGATGCATTCCGACCCGGAGGAGGCGTTTGGGGGTGGCTGTCGAGGCGGCGTGGCTGGAGCGCTGCTCACGAAGTTGGCATGACCGGCCGCAGAGCTACTGAGAATCCCTGATGCCTGTTCCCTGCCTCTACGTGCCTTGAGAAGACGGAGATTTGGAGTCGCTCGACCGGATGGGTGATAAGTATCTGGCCCTGTTACCTCCTTTCCCACGTATTAAGTTGCCTACAATTGATATCAATTTTGACTTTCTTCTAATCAACCTAACATGCGCCTTTTGTCAGCTTGCTATTGACCTGATATCTGCTTGCTACTTGCCTGCAACTGTGTCTCCTAAGCTATCCAACTGAATAACAATTACGGGACATTAGCTAAATACTAACTGTGTTCTGAACCTCTCACTAACTCAATGTTGCGCTAGGTGGAGCGGGCGTAATACTGGTCTAACCCGCTATTTGTCATTTTCCATCTATGTACGCAGATAACTCTGGGCTTTTGCTAACTGTCGGCAATACCTCCTTTCCCATGTATTAAGCTGCCTACAATTGATATCAACTTTGACTTTCTTCCAATCAACCTAACATGTGCCTCTTGTCAGCTTGCTATTGACCTGATACCTGCTTGCTATTTGCCCGCAACTGTGTCTTCTAAGCTATCCAACTGAATAATAATTACGGGACATTAGCTAAATACTAACTGTGTTCTGAACCTCTCAATAACTCAATGTTGCGCTAGGAGGAGCGGGAGTAATATTGGTTTAACCCGCTATTTGTCATTTTCCTTCTATGTACGCAGATAACTCTGGGCTTTTGCTAACTGTCGGCAATAACTTTGATTTTGGCACTATTATTCACTCTTATGCCTGTTACTCTCCCAATTCTAAGACTATTATATAACAGCAATAACGAGATAACAGCTGTGAACTAATCCTACATATTAACTCTTTGTTTGTTGCTAATTGTGCAAATCTTGGGTCTGCGGTTTCTGATTTGTAAGCAAAGTATTTGTGATAAAGGGGTACATATATTGGTTAGTGATCAAAGTCAGCAATGCCTCCTAAAAATGCCTCAAGGAAGTCGGTGGGGGCCTCCTCCCCTAAAGAGAAAGAGAAATGAGGGGCTAAAGGGGATAATGTTACAACATTGGATAAATTATGGAAGTCCCCCCCAGTTAAAACACGTACTGGTTTGCTTACGCAGAAAAATTCGGAAAATGAGGGTCAAGACCCTAAGTTACAGGGTTCAAGATCCGCTAGGTTAGAGGGAGAGGAACAGGATGGGGAGGACGCAAATGTCGGTGGAGATAACGCTATGTTAAAAGAGATTTTAGACTCCATAAAAAATTGCAACTCAGCAATATTGGGCCTTACAGATCAGGTGGGAGCTTTGAGAGGTGATGTCTCCCTCTTGAGAGAGGAGTTGAATAGAGTAAGAGACAAACAGAATATTACAGAGGATAAAATGGCCAATATTGAGAAGGAGGTAGGCACTCTCAAAAAAATTACTTCTTTGTTGGAGGTAGAGAATAAGGCCCTTAAAGGGAAAATTGCGGATATGGAGGACCGCTCAAGAAGAGCCAATTTAAGATTAATAGGGATACCAGAAAAAGCAGAGGGAGAGAACCCTGTAATTTATATTAAAGAGTGGCTCTTAAAGGTAATGGGGAAGGAGCATCTCTCCCCGAATTTTGATATTGAGCGAGCACATAGAATACCGGCGGGTCCTCATATCCCGGGGAATACTCCCCGTACCCTTATATGTAAAATCCTACTTTCGAGAGATAGGGATACGATATTGAAACGAGCACGTGAGTTAAAGGAACTGTTAATCCAAGGTGCTAAAGTTGCAATATATCCAGATTTTTCTAAGGACACGCTTCAGAAAAGGAAAAGTTTTCTGGAGGTGAAAAAAAGGCTTAGAGATAAGGGTATCATCTATTCATTGATGTTTCCGGCTAAATTAAAAATTATATTCCAGGGTCAGTCCCAGTTTTTTAATACGCCAGAACAGGTTTCAGACTGGTTAGATCTGAAGGGACTATGAACATATATATATATTTCACTTTATTCTTGCACAGGTCAGCGATAGGGGTGTCGGGGTCGGGTGGGGGCGGATAAGTGGCTGAAGTAGGAAGAGTTCTACCATGGTAGGACAGGACGGGGGGTCATGGTGGGGAGGGATGGTTCGATGCTGGGGATGCGGCTTGGTCTTAGGGTGTTCGCTAGTTTTGCCTGCTGTACTCCTTTTTTATTCCCTATATATATGGGTACTAGGTTTATATCGTGGAATATAAGAGGGCTAAAAGATCGCCTGAAACGTTGTATTATCTTTGACTATATTGTTAAACAATTACCCGCAATCGTGATATTATTGGAGACACATCTGGATAAAGAGTCCTTGGCTCTTGTAGAGAGGAGGTGGGCTAGCCATGTATACAATTCAGTTTTTTCCTCTTTTTCTAGAGGTGTCTCTATATTAGTACATAAATCAGTTGACTTCCAAGTGTTGGAAACAAGGTGCGACCCAGATGGGAGATATGTATTCCTGTTAGGTATACTAGAGGGTATCAAATGTGTCGTGGCAGGAGTCTATATACCTCCCCCTTTCAGATACGATGTTTTGATAAGTCTATTGCGTTTTTTGGAAAAGGTGGGCGACTGCCCCGTTCTGGTTCTTGGCGACTTCAATGCCGTAATGTCAGACAAGAAAGATCGAACAGGGAAAAGAAACCTGGCAGGTATAGAGGTGGTAGATACCCCCTTTGCTAGGTTCTGCCAGGAGGTGGGTTGGAGAGATGTGTGGAGATCCATAAACGGGGAACGTCAGGTATTCTCATGCTATAATCGCTCCCATAATACCCTTTCCCGGATCGATTTAGCCCTGGCCAACGATCTAGCTATTGATCGGGTGGGGAAAATTCGATATGACAATCGCTCTATTTCTGACCATTCTCCAATGGTCCTCGAGCTTTCCGGTCCTGGGAAATCGGCCCGCAGGTTCTGGAAACTAAATGCGCATTGGTTGACTCTGGTGACAGATGAGGATAAAATTAAGGGAGAGATTTGTAGATTTATTTCGGCCAATAGATCCACGGAGGACCTGGGACTTATGTGGGATTCAATGAAATCTTTTCTTAGAGGGATACTAAATTCAGAAATTATATACCTGCGTAAGCAATGGGCCAGACAGGAGAGGTCACTTAAAAAGGAGGTGAAAGAAAAGGAAAGGGCTTTTCTGGAGAACGGTTCGAAAGAGCGGCACGATAGTTTTAATAAGGCACAGGAGGAATACAATAGATTAATTGCAAATAAGGCGATGCAGAAATTATTTTTCTTGGATCAGAAGGCACATTGTGAGAGTGGAGCACCTTCAAGGGGACTTCTTCAGAAAGTTAAAAAACAACAAGAGGTAAATAGAATTACAGCTATTAAAAACGATTTTGGGGGGGTAACGGTTAACATTCAGGAGATCAGAGAAATCTTTTTAAAATTCTTTCAAGGCATCTACTCCTCAGATTTGGCGGTGTCATTAGGGGAGATAAGGCAATTTTTAGATCATATCCAATTCCCATCTCTTTCGGCGGAGAGAGCAGATAGGTTATCGCGCCCTGTAACTAGTATGGAGCTTGAGGAGGCTCTTGTATCCTCCAGACGAAATTCTTCCCCGGGTCTGGATGGGTTGCCGCTGGAAATATATAATAGATTTGGGACTATTCTCCTACCTCTTTTGGTGGAGATTTGGGAATTTGCTCTAAGGAAGGGTAAGCTGCCTGATTCGTGGTACGAGGCAAGTATAGTCTTGATACATAAAAAAAATAAAGACCCTTTGGAAGCGGAATCCTATCGACCGATATCGCTTATCAACGCGGATGCTAAACTGATGGCAAAATTAATATCAAATAGATTAAAGGAATACGCGCCATTACTTATACATGAAGATCAATGTGGTTTTGTTACTGGACGCCAGAGCAAAACCAATATAAGACGGTTGTTTGCGGGCCTGCAGATGGGCCGGGGGGGGGTCCCGCTCCATCCTGTCGTTGGACGCTTCTAAGGCCTTTGATAGGGTGGAGTGGGACTTCCTTTGGGAGGCGCTGTACAGATTTGGGCTCGGTGGCACGTTTGTAGATTGGCTTAGACTCTTTTATAGGGCCCCTAGGGTCTGTATTAGGGTGAACGGCGATTATTCGGATTTTTTTACATTGTCTAGGGGTACTAGGCAGGGATGTCCCCTGTCCCCGTTGCTATTTGCGTTGTTTATCGAACCTCTGGCAATTAAGCTTAGGGCAGACAGGGAGATAGAGGGGGGAGGACTTGCTGGTCCTATGGATAAGATTATGCTATACGCTGATGATGTCCTCCTCTGCCTTAAGGATTCTGATATATCTGTGCCGAAAGCCTTGAAGGCTATCCAGGAATTTGGCAGATTTTCAGGTTTTCAAATAAACACCCATAAGTCTATTCTGGTCCCTCTAGACACCGACGCACACCTTAATTATCTGCAGTTTGATCTGAAGGTCTCAACTTCATGTGATTATTTGGGCTTAAAGATCACGCCCAAGGTCGACGATTATGTTACCTTAAATCTTGCCCCCTTGATAACAAAAATTAAAAACAAGGTCAATACATGGAATACGCTCCCATTAAATCGTGCAGAGAGAGTTGTCCTCACAAAGAGTGTATTGTTACCTCAAATATTGTATATATTATGTAATTCACCGTGTTGGATAGGCAAGAAATGGTTTGGGTTTATTCGTGCGATTATAAATAAATTACTCTGGGGGAGGAAAAAGGTGCGTATTAAACAAGAAACTTTAATGTTAGATAGGGAAAGGGGCGGTCTTTCGCTCCCTTCCTTCTACCATTATTTTCTGGCGGCACAGGCACAGTTTATTCTGGAAAACAGACAGACTACTTTATTTCACGCGATCACCTCGTGGTTGGGGCGAAGATTTGAGTCTTTGCCTGCACTTTTGGAGTCTGGTCAATTGAAGAGTCTCAATGAAAAAAAATTCCCTCTGACGAGGCTATTGGACTATACATGGAGAGACCTTAGGAGGCTATTCGGTATTAAGGGGGGTTTTAAATTTACGCCTTTGTGGGGAAATCTCAACTTTGTAGAATTATGTAAAATGGAAGATATCGAGTTTTGGGAAAAAAAGGGGATTAAGTCTTTGGAGCAGTTGGGGGAATATGGTTCACTCCCTTCCTTCCAGTTTTGGTGCGATAGGGGTATTCTGGAGGAAAGGGACCTTTTTAGGTACTATCAAATTGCACATGCATTTAGGAAAGAAGCACATCACGATAGGTTCACGTTACACGTAGGGGGTAGCTTCACAGATTTATTAGATTTAGAATTGTCACGACTCAACTTATCTAATATTTATCACCGACTAAGGTCCATTACTGATCAGAATTGCAGTCATGTAAGCCAAGAGAAATGGACAAAGCAGGTCGGCTTTATCACAGCGGCACAATGGCGAGACATTTATAGGAATGTGGTTAGATCAACGATAAATTTAAATCATAGATGTACACAACTTAATATATTATATAGAATTTATTTCCTACCGTATTTAATGTTTAAAGCGGGTTTAAGTGAAAATGCTAACTGTAAGAGGTGCAAGAATCCTCAAGCCGATATTTTACATGTTCTTTGGGATTGCCCGAAGATCAACTCCTATTGGGAGGTGATATTCACGAATTTGGAGGATCAGCTTCAATGTGCGTTCCCCCGTGTCGCCACGTTTGGGATTTTGGGCTTGCTCCCGATCTCTTTAGACGATAGATTAAAAAGTGACTTGGCCTTAAAGATTATCTTCCTTGCAAGACTAGTATTAGTTAAACATTGGTTAGATAACAAGTCCCCAACAGTAAATGAATGGAGTAACCTAGTGCATCGTATAAAATCGTACGAATGTGCCTACGAGAAACGATATAGGAAAGGCAGCAGACTCAATCAAATCTGGAACCAGTGGAGGCTTTAGAGGTTTATCCTCTACCCCACTGCTTCCTTATTGCGACTGTGCAGACATCCCCAGCATCGATAGAGGGTGGAGAGGGAGGGGGAGGGAGAGGGGGAACATATACATTGATATCCTTGGTAATAAATTGATGGCTTGTATTGTCTGGAAGTTAAGGATATGTTGTTAGCTGCAAGATGTTATGTAATGATGCATTGTAATATTGATTCAGGCTGAATGTGAAAAGACGCCATGTATTACACTATTGGAAAAATAAAAAAAATTATTAAAAAAAAAAAAAAAAAAAAGGAAGCACAATTTGTTACACAGAAAATAGGCCTTCATACAGCTCTGTATGAGGAAAAATTAAAAAAGTTATGGAATTTTGAAAGTGGGGAGTGAAAAATGGAAACTCCAAAACGACAGAAAGGGCTGTGTCCTTAAGGAGTTAAACTAGTTACTTGTAGGTTCCAGAACTGCAGTTCATAGGAAAGGAATGTCAGCTCAAACTAACACTGGCCTTAAAGGAAACCTACCACTTGAAGTGGCAGGTATAAGGGGGAACTACCGAGCACCAGCTGAGGGTGAGCTGGTGCCGGAGCTTAGTTTTGTTATTCACTTCCTATGTAGCCGCGTGCACGGTCGCACGCATGGTGCGCCGAGTGCGTACCTCCCTGCGCCGAAGCAGCTTCGGCCATAATGTTTAAAAAGTGCTTTAAACCGCGATGCTGCGGTTTAAAACACTAACAAAACTAAGCTCCGGCACCAGCTCACCCTCAGCTGGTGCTTGGTATGTCCTTCTTATACCTGCCACTTCAAGTGCTAGGTTTCCTTTAAAAAGCATTGACTTTCCTCAGAGGAATCTTCCATTTTTTTCCTGTTTATTACAATATTGTTAACCTATATCCAACTCAGTGGTGTTCGTCCCTGTCCATGTTATATAGCGCACACAGATTATGTAGCGCTGCACAGAGCTTGTCAAACCAGTCCCTGTCCCCAATGGGGCTCACAATCTAATCGAAGACATCACATTCACAGCGTGCTCCTGCTACAGCCTCTGGTTGCGGCCTGTATTAGGCTGCGGCGGGTGCACACCCTGCCAATTCAATGTCATCACTGACATACCAACCGAGGTTGTTGGTGACATGAGACACCAGGCTGGACCAGAGGCATTGACATTGACCGGAGTCTTACTTTACTATTATTTTTAGACCGCAAATTGCCAATACAGGCGGTCCCCAACTTAAGGAGACTGACTTACAGACGAACCCTAATTAAAGACAGACTCCTCTGCCCACTGTGACCTCCGGTGAACTCTCTGGATGTTACTATAGTCCCAGGCTGCAGTGATCGGCTGTAAGGTGTCTGTAATGAAGCTTTGTTGATAATCCTTGGTCCAATCACAGCAAAATATTTTGAAACCCCAATTGTCACTGGGGCAAAAAAAAATTTGTCTGGAGGTACAATAATAAAATATACAGTTTCGACTTAAGAACAAACCTATCTTGTATGTAACCCGGGGACTGCCTGTAGTATAAAAATTTATGAAACCGGACATCCGCTTTAAAATAGTTATTTATATAGTTATGAATTATATATGTACACATACCTCAATATATTTTTACTCGTGGTAAGAGCTCAAATTTTTTTGATGTAGAACTCCAAATCCCCTGAATATATATATATATTTTAAATTGAATGACATGTTTAGCCCCTGCAGTTCTTTCAGGTTAAGAACAAAATGGATTTTCTTGTTTTGTCGTGCCACAAGGCCACAGTGTTCTCAGTTTTATGAATTTGTTGTTTTTTATATTTGAGAGATTGTTGAGAGTTGTTGAGTTACAATTATTGTCCTTGAGATAAAAGGAGACAGGAGCTAAAGTTTCCTTATTCAACCATTATTAAAGGGTATAAATCACAAGGAAAACCTATTAGGACATATAAACAAAATTAAAGGTATCTTTTCTAGTAATACATTTATTTTCGTGTTTGTTAAAAAAGGTTAAAGTGTAAGGAAACCTTGGGAGCAAATTTCAGAAATGAATTTGAAAAGTGAAAACTACTGGCTGTAGATGCCGGCATTGCCTGCGATAGTAAATAACTGCTCTTAGCTATAACAAAATACAATAGGGGACATTTACTATGGCGTTTCTGTCAGTTTTGTAGCACTTTCACCGCATGTTCTGCTTTTTGATATATTCATTAGCTCGTGGCACCAGAAAAACTGGTGACTTCTTCTGTCTGCTCCATCTCTGCTCCAAAAAGGGGCGTGGCTTTGGCGAATCGAAACTCCAATACAATATGTGTCGTGGTCATTTTTTGGCGCTGTAAACTGGTGGTAAGTAGACCAAAATAATTTGGTCTAGCAGGGACCCAAAACTGTGCTACTGCACTCAGCTCACACTAGTGTACCCGCTTTACTAAGAGCGTTAGGGAAGGGGCAACCAACACTCTAAACTTCAGGAGGGCCAATTTTCAGCAACTAAGGGAAGACCTTAAAGGCATAGACTGGGATAATGTTCTCAAAGACAAAAGCCCCCCCCAAATGGGACTTTTTCTCATATATTCTGAAAAAGTCCTGTGAGAAACACATACCTTATGAGAAAAAGCATAAGAGGAACAAGAAAAAGCCTATGTGGCTAACTAGTCTTGTAAGGAAAGCAATAAGCGAGAAAGATAAGGCGTTTAAGGTGCTAAAACGTGAAGGTAGCGATGAGGCTTTACAGGATTATAGAGAGAAAAATAAATCGTGTAAAAAGCAGATAAAGGCCGCAAAAATAGAGACTGAGAGAAATATTGCCATGGAGAGCAAAAATAATCCCAAATTATTTTTCAAGTATATAAATGATAAGAAACTAAAAACAGAGAGTGTGGGTCCCCTTAGAAATAACATGGGGGCCATGGTGGAAGGAGATGAGGAAAGGGCCAATCTACTGAATGTCGCCTTCTCAACTGTCTTTACCCAGGAAAATCCCCTGGTGGAAGACACAATGAGGAATAATGTAAATTATTTTTGGAATGTCAACAGTTTAACCCAGGAAGAGGTATGGCGCCACCTCGCAACCACTAAGATAGATAAATCACCAGGGCCAGATGGCATACACCCCGGGTTCTGCATGAATTATGTACGGTGATAGACAGACCGTTATTTTTAATATTTGAAGAGTCACTGAGGACTGGTTATGTTCCACAGGACTGGCGCATAGCAAATGTGGTACCAATATACAAAAAAGCATCAAATAGCGATCCTGGAAACTACAGACCTGTGAGTCTAACTGCTGTGGTGGGGAAAATATTTGAGGGGTTTGTTAGAGATGCTATCCTGGAGTATCTCACTGTGCACAAATTTATAACCCAGAGTCAGCATGGGTTTATGAGAGATCGGTCCTGTCAGACTAATCTGATTGGTTTCTACGAGGAGGTGAGTTCAAGACTGGATCTGGAGGACGCAGTGGATGTTGTATATCTGGACTTTTCAAAGGCATTTGACACCGTGCCACATAAAAGGTTGGTTGAGACTGCTGGGAATAGGAGAAAATCTGTGTATTTGGGTAATTGGCTTAGTGATAGAAAACAGAGGGTGGTCATTAATGGCACATTCTCAGATTGGGTTGATGTTACCAGTGGAGTGCCACAGGGGTCAGTATTGGGGCCACTTCTTTTTAATATTTTTATTAATGACCTTGTAGTGGGTTTACACAGTCAAGTTTCAATATTTTCAGATGATACTAAAGTAATGTAATGTAAAGTAATAAATACTGAGGTCGATAGTTTAGCATTACAGAGGGATTTGTGGAAGCTTGAGGGATGGGCAGAGAAATGGTTGATGAGGTTTAATGTAGATAAATGTAAAGTTATGCACTTGGGCCATGGAAACAAAAACTATAATTATGTTCTAAACGGTCAATTACTTAGTAAAACTGGAGCTGAAAAGGACTTGGGGGTATTGGTGGATGGTAAACTTAATTTTAGTGACCAGAGCCAGGTGGCTGCTGCTAAAGCAAATAAAATTATGGGATGTATCAAGAGAGGAATAGATTCTCGTGATAAAGACATAGTTTTTCCCTTATACAAATCCCTGGTCAGACCACACATGGAATATTGTGTACAGTTTTGGGCACCAGTGTATAAAAAGGATATAGTAGAGCTGGAACGGGTGCAGAGGAGAGCATCCAGGATTATTAGGGGAATGGGGGATTAGAATACACTGACAGATTACAAAATTTGGGATTATTCAGTTAGAAAAAAGACGACTGAGGGGAGACCTCTTACAATGTACAACTACCTGAACGACAGCCCAAGGATCTCTCCACAGCAAAAAAAAAAAAAAACAAAAAAAAATTTTTTGCCCCCCCCCCCCCCCCCCCCCCCCCCGAGCCCCCCTTTTGTTTGTTTTGGTGTTTTTTGTTTTTGTTTTTTGGATTGTTTATTTTTTTTTTTTTTTTTTTTTTTTTTGTGTGTTTTTTTGTTTTTGTTTGTTTATTTTTGTGTTATGTTTTATTGTTTTGTTTGTTTTTTTTTTTTTGGTGTTTGAATTTTTTTTTTGGTGTTTTTTTTTTACTTTTTGTTTTTGTTTATTTTTTGTTTTTGTTTTTTTTGGTTGTTTTTGGTTTGTTGTTTTTTTGTTTTTGTGATTAGTTTGTGTTTTATTTTTTTTATTTGTGTGTTGTTGTTGTTAGTTGGCTGTGGAATTTGTTGGTTTTTTGTTGTTTTTTTGAAGTGGTTGTTGTTTTTTGTGTTTTTGTTTGGTGGTTTGTATTGTGTTTTGTTGTTTTTTTTTTTGTGTCTTGGTTTTTTGTTGGTTTTATTTTTTTGGGTTGTTGCTTTGTGATTTGTTTTGGGGGTTAATAGGAGGTTTTGGTGGTCACCTAAGACCCCCCCCCCACCACCCAAACCCCCTGTCCGACCCCCCCCACCCCACACTCCCACACTCCCACCAACCACCCCCCCCCCCCCCCCCACCCCCCCTGCCCCCCCCCTCAGCAACCCGCTCCAAACCCAAACCCCAACCAACCACCCTTTTTTTTTGTTGTTGAAGGTGTGGGACTGCTTTAGAGTGGGGGGATGGTACACCCGGAATGACCCCCCCCCCCCCCCCCTCCCCGCCCCCCCCTTTTTTTTTTTTTTTTGTAGTGTACCCCCCCCCCCCCCCCCCCCCCTTGTGTTTTTTTTTTTTCTGTTTTTTTTTTTTTTTCGCTTTTCCCCTTCCCAGGGGGGCATCCTCTGCGCTTAGAGGAGAGGCGATTCTACCATCACCATAGACAAAGGTTCTTTACTGTAAGAGCAGTGAGACTATGGAACTCTCTGCCGCAGGTGGTTGTTATGGCGGACTCTATGTACATGTTCAAAAGAGGCCTGGATGCCTTTCTGGAGAAAAAAAATACCACGGGTTATGGGGATAAAACATTTATTTAATTCTTAAAGGTTGGACTTAATGGACTTGCGTCTTTTTCCAGCTTTATATACTATGACACTATGATACTATGCACCCCATTAGGATGCCTACTGCCTTTCCCTCTGGCATCCAATTCCGACTGGACGAGCTATCGGACGAGGTTAGCCACTTGTGCATTGCCGCAGCGGCCATTGCTGCACTCCAGGGCAGGGTGCTTAACCTGTTCTCCGACTGCAAGACACATTTCTGGTCGCAGGGACAGAAAATGGTCTCGGTGTCAGAAATGTATCTGCACAGCGTAACAATACAAAATATGCATGCCCTTTCCGAGAGCAAGCTGGTAACCAAGTTGGTGCAGATACTGACACTTTATGTAAATATCCGCCATTGTGTTAACAAAAACTATTTTATATGTATCTATCTCTCTGACTGTCTATCTCTCTGACAGTTTCTGTGTCTCTCTGTCTCTGTCTGACTGTCTCTATCTCTGACTGTCTCCATCTCTGACTGTCTCCGGCTGTCTCTGTGACTATTTCTGTCTAAGTGTCTCTGACTGTCTCTGTCTGTTTTTATCTGTCTCTGTCTCCGACTGTCTCTGTTACTGACTATCTCTGCCAGTGATGGTCTTTGCCCATCTCTGTCTCTGACTGTTTTTGACCATCTCTGACCATCTCTGTCTCATACCATTTCCATCCCTGAGTGTCTCTGTCTCTGACTATCTCTGTCTCTGACTGTCTCTGTTTGTCCTGTCTATATCTGACTGTCTCTGACTCCAGTTTTCTCTGACTGTCCCTACCTCTTATTGTCTCTGACTGTCTCTGTCTTTAATTGTATCTGACTGTCTCTGTCTCTGACTTTCTCCATCTCTGACTGTCTCTGTCTCTGCCTGTCTCTGGCTATATCTGCCTGTCTCAGACTGTCTTTGAGTATGTTTTTCTTTGTTTTTCTCTCTCTCCAATTGTCTGTTTGTCTGTGACTGTGATTGTCTCTGAATATATATGTATTTGTATCTGACTGTCTCTGTTTCTGTCACTTTGTCTATGGGGAAATTTATCAGAAGTGTCTGAGAGCAGAACTGTTGTAGTTGCCCATGGCAACCAATCAAAGCTCACGTTTCATTTCCCACAGCTGTTTATACAATTACAGCTGATATCTGATTGGTTTCCATGGGCAACTGAAACAGTTCTACCTCATTACCATCTCTTTATCCCTATCCATATTACCTCACACATAAGCTCTCTTATACTCACTGCCTATGCTCCTGCATAAGGTGGTTAATAAGTGTATTTTGGAAAGTGAGGGGTGAACACTTGGGTTCAAAACCGGGTCTATGACGTTCCCTGACTCACAGAAAGCGGCTGTGCAAAATTTGTTGATTGCAAATGCAACGTTGCAGATTCTTTTAGTGGACATACATACATACACTCAGCTTTATATATTAGACTAGCTGCCGGGAATAACTACGGTTAGCTATAAAAAAATAGAATGGGTTTACAAAAAATATTTTATGTGTATGTATTTCTCTTTCTGACCGTCTCTTTCACTGACTGTCTCTGACATCTCTGTTTCTGACTGTCTCTTTCAGTGACTGTATCTGAACATCTCTGTTTCTGACTGTCTCTTTTAGTGACTGTCTCTGCAGTCTCTTTCAGGGACTGTCTCTGACCGTCTCTTTCAGGGGCTGTCTCTGACCATCTCTTTCAGGGGCTGTCTCTGACCATCTCTTTCAGGGGCTGTCTCTGACATTCTATGTCTTTGATCGTCTTTAAGTGACTGTCTCTAACTGTCTCAGTGACTGTCTCTGAGTGAGTCACAGAGAGCGGCTGTGCAAAATTTGGTTATTGAAAATGCGACAGTGCAGATTCCTTTAGTGGACACACACACATACATAGGCACACATTTACTCAACTTTATATATTAGATTTTTAATGTCAACAAATTTCCCCCTATTCACAGCATAGGAGTTCCAGCAATGTGAGCCTGACGTATCTTGAAAATTGAGATCCATTGTAACCCAAATGTTTGGAATGGCAAGTAGAGAATGTAGGACATATTTATCAGGACCTCTGCGCAACGCCCTGAAATAATCGCAAATGCTAGCTCATTGCTAGCTTTTGCGATTATTTGCCCCGATCCGCCACCTTCACGCCAGTGGGGCGTGAAGGGGGGGGGGGGGGCGCGGCCGGCCGGGCGGAGGGTGCCGGCTGGGAATGGGCCGGTGCGGGATGTTACTGTCCCTGCGCCTGCGCACTCGCTGCTGCCGGCGACTTTTCATACATGAAAAGTCGCCGACTGCGTTTTTTCTACATCAGGCCCTGCCTGGTGTAGGATAAACTCTGCGCTGCCGGCAGCCCCGATACATCAAGAGGCGGAAGCCTCTTGATGTATCGGGCTGCGAACTTGCAGTGGCGGGGCACGAGCGCCAGCGTATGATAAATATCCCCTTGTGTCTCTATTAATCATACGTGGAAATATGCTACAATGTTCAAGTCTGTTCTGAACATCCAGAACTAAATAACATAGATGGTTATGTTATATAGAATTGTTTCCCCTAAATCCCTTCCTCATCAAATCCCTTCCCTTCCTTGGTTGAACTTGATGGACAAGTGTCTTTTTTCAACCGTAGAAACTATGAAACTATGAAACTTCAGGTTCAGGTTCAGCTGCCTTCCTTCGGTACTGAAGTGTGTTAATTCTTTGAAGGACACAAGCAAAGCCACCATCGGCATTTAACTGCAGGTAGTGCTCCATCATTTTTCCATGGATCCTCACTTCCCAATGACATCATGGTCTGGCAACATCTAAAGAGATGAAGAGTGCTGGCATGGATTGCTAGTGTTACCGCTCGGCTGTCACTGATTTTGGGGTCAGTATATGATCACAATCCCAAACCAAGTACATTGAGACTGCCCATTCCTAGTCTCTATGGCACTGATGGAAGTAGCCAAGTATAGCCCTCAGCTATCTCAAAGTTACAGAGATAAATAGATTTTGGGGTACAAATGACCCCCATTCTATTGAAATGTAAGGATATCACTCTGGAAGCGAGCTCTGGAAACCTTGGAAGATCCGGCGGGGAGTGAAGGGAGGTGCCGGATTATAAGGGTGAGCTGGAATAGGGGACACCCGTGACACATAGCTGATGTCACAACCAGGAAGTCCCGCCCTCATTAGGAAAAGCTGAGAGGATATTACAGATAGCCTTATATATCTATTAGCCCTATATCTCAGGATAGGAAGCATGATATGTGTATTGTTGGAATTGTTGTCAAAGACTCTCTCTAGCTGTGGTAAAACAATTTTTTGTCAAATAACTTTACAGTGAAACTTTAAATTGACTCACATAATAAAACAGCTGAAGTAATCTGGGTCTTTCCTGCCTATTTTATTTTAGTCAACCGCTTTTCTCTTCTATTAGTTACAGAATTAGGATTTTTTTCACGTTTGCCAAGGAGTACTGCAGCTGAATGGCTGTAATAGAAGTCTGCAAAGTATCCCACACTACAGGTATACAATGCAATATGTCTACTCCCAATGTAACCCTTTTTAAATGTGCGCTCTCCATCATCACAGGCAGATGGGACCATGAGAAGGAGTAACATCAGGGGCAGAAGGTAACATATGCTGACCATAGAAGGCTGGTAGTAGGGCGGAAAATCCAGACATATCTCTCAATATGTGGACAGCACCCAAAAATCTCCATTCAAGAGAAGCTGTTAATAAAATAGCACATTCTACGTACTACACGATTTCAATCTAGTTTTTCAAGCTTATCTTAAAATGCTTCCAATGAAAATTATTTCTTATACTGCAAAAAACAAGTACGGTAGTCCTGGGGAATTAAAAATATAAAATGATAAAGATATGGATTAGAATATGGTGAAAACTGATTATTTTTTAACAGTAAAAAAGTTAAAATGCAAATATTATCTATATATAATATAGATATATATTATATATATATATAATAGCCTTTTTTTTAAAAAAAACATTCGAACTATTTTGTGGGTCAGTATGAATATGACAATATTATTGTGCAGGCTTATTTATGTTTTTTAATTTAATTTAACACAAACGTATTAGTTTTCTTTCAATCATATGCTGCTATAACATCTGTTTTTAATTTCCAGGGCTTGTTTTTTGCAGGATAAACTGTACTATTCATTGGAATTTATTACTTTTTAGTTTAAAAAAAATGGTTACTTTTTATTTTCATTTACATTTAGAAGTTATTAATTAATGTGATGTGTTCTTTTTTTTTTTAAATTTCAAAATTATTCTTTCCAAAAACTTTGAATTATCCAATCTAGATATTTCTGTAAGAATCCTAAAGTGATGTCTCTACCATGTGTTAGTCAGAGATTTTCTCTTATCCCGAAAGCTGTTCATTGTGCTGCATTTTCCGTTACCTCTTTCTCGACCTTTTATCTATTTATTTATTTATTTATTATTTTTTGTAGCCTTGGGCAGAGTTAAAATATTGCTAGCAAACTCTTATTGTATCAGTACAATGGCTGTATCTAAATACATAAATGTGGTAAGGCCCAATCTTAAATGTAAATTGGGATTTCTCTGCTGTATCGAATCAGCAAAATACAGAACTAAACTACACTAGTTTCAAAAAGTATATTTGTGAACCAACAAAACAGCTTTTTATGTTTCTGAAACACTGAACTTTGAATGACTCAACTTTTTAATTTAAAATGTGCTTAATTTCATGAATCATTAAAATAATATATAATTAATGTCTTCTCCGGGATGCTCTGGTCCCGCGGCTCCTGTTCTGTCTTCTGTCTGCTGTAACAAGAGGCAGAGACGCATCCATGTGCTCTGCTGGCTGGCCCATACTATGATGTCACCGGCAGCCGCATCATAGTGTGTGCCAGCCAGCAGAGTGCATGGCCGCGGCACTGCCGCTTGTTACAGTAGACAGAAGACAGAGGAGGAGCCGCGAGGACTGGAGCCTCGCGGAGAAGACAGAAGAGGAGCCGCAAGGAGCATCTGTGAGCCGCGCCGAGCATTGGGGCACCAGAAGGTGAGTATGTAAGTCTTGGGCAAACTGGGGGCTGGCTGGCTACTATAGTGGGATGGCTGGCTGAACAGTAAAGGAAGCTTGCTGGCTAACAAAGGGGGCTGGCTGGCTATATACTAAAAGGGGCTGGCTGTATATTACTGGGGGCTTGCTATCTATATACTGGGCGGCTGTGACCAATGCATTTCCCACCCTCGGCTTATACTCAAGTCAATAGGTTTGCTTGTGGCTGGGCTTGCTGGCATTACTAGTGCAGCTAGTACCATATTGTGAGGAATTTGCAGGGAGACTTGTGTTTAGCTCTTAGTGACACACATATCCACCTCAAACACCGAAGTGGGAAAATTTATTAGGGGTTTGATTTGAATTACGCCGAGTCTGCTGATTTATTTTTTTTTTACGTTTATTTCTCTTATAACTCAAAGTCATCTGGCAGAGCACAAAATCCAGTTGTGTGCTGTCAGTGTAGGTTAGAAACTAGCCATAGCAATAGGATAGCATTGTTTTGTTTAAAAAAAAAACACAAAAAAACACACACAAAAAAAAATTAGAAGTTTATAGTTTAATTTTGAAAATGTTTAACCCGAGGGCTAGGGGTATTGGACGAGGGCGTGGACGTGGGCGTCCAACTACTGCAGGGGTCAGAGGCCGTGGTCCTGGGCGGGGTGAGACACCACCTGCTGATGAGGGAGCAGGGGAACGCCGCAGAGCTACACTCCCTAGGTTTATCATGTGTCAAGTTACTGGGACTCGTGGTAGAGCACTGTTGAGGCCAGAACAGTGCGAAGAGGTGATGTCGTGGATTGCGGACAATGCTTCTAGCCATTTGTCCACCAGTCAGTCTTCCACGCAGTCCACCCATGTCACCGAAATCAGCACTCCTCCAGCTCCTCCACCTCAGCCTCCTTCCCCCCAGTCTGCCCCCTCCCAGCAAAATTTGGCATTTGAACCGGCATACTCTGAGGAACTGTTTTCTGGACCCTTCCCACAGTCACAAACCACTTGTCCGGTTGCTGCTGAGCAATTTTCCGATGCCCAGGTTTTCCACCAGTCGCAGTCTGTGGGTGATGATGACATTATTGACGTAGTGGAAGAAGTGTGTAAAGAGGTGTCGGACGATGAGGAGACACGGTTGTCAGACAGTGGTGAAGTTGTTGTCAGGGCAGGAAGTCCGAGGGGGGAGCAGACTGAGGGATCGGAGGATGATGAGGTGACAGACCCAAGCTGGGTTGATAGGCCGGGTGAACACAGTGCTTCTGAGACGGAGGCGAGTCCTATAGCAGAACAGGTTGGAAGAGGCAGTGGTGGGGCCAGACGGAGAGGCAGGGCCAGAGCTGGTGCATTAGCGCCAAATGTTGCCCGTAGTCAAGCTCCCGTGGCGAGGGCTAGATTTTCAGAAGTCTGGAGGTTCTTTAAAGAAACACCGGATGACCGACGAACTGTGGTGTGCAACCTTTGCCAAACCAGGATCAGCAGAGGTTCCACCACTACTAGCTTAACTACCACAGTATGCGCAGGCATATGAATGCTAAACACCCCACTCAATGGCACCAAGCTCGTTCACCTCCGGCCGGGCACACCACTGCTCCTTCACCTGTGTCATCTGCTAGTCAGCCCCCTGCCCAGGACCACGGCCCAAACACCTCCCGTGCGAAAACCCCATCTTCGCCTCCACGATCCTCCACAGCATCCACCAGCGTTCAGCTCTCCATACCCCAGACGCTGGAGCGCAAAAGGAAGTATAGCGCAACCCATCCGCACGCCCAAGCCCTCAACGTCCACATCTCCAAGTTGCTTAGACTGGAGATGCTGCCCTATCGGCTGGTAGAGACCAAGGCCTTTCGAAACCTCATGGCGGCGGACACCCCTCGGTATTCGGTCCCCAGCCGCCACTACTTTTCCCGATGTGCCGTCCCAGCCCTGCACAAGCACGTGTCAGAGAACATCCTCCGTGCCCTGACCAACGCCGTTTCTGACAAGGTCCACCTGACCACGGACACGTGGACGAGTGCTGCCGGGCAGGGCCACTATATATCGCCGACGGCACATTGGGTTAACTTGGTGGAGGCTGGGACCGAGTCTGACCCTGCGGCTGGTCATATACTGCCGATGCCGAGGATTGCGGGGCCTACCTCGGTCCAGGTCTCAAAGGCCTACTATGCCTCCTCCTTCTCCCACCCCTCCTCCACCTCCTCCTCCTCCGAATTACCATCCGTGGGCATGGCGCCATCAGTCGGTAGCTCTAGGCACAGCTCAGTGGCCATCGCTAGCGACAGCAGCGGTGCTCAAACTGCTGAGCCTAGGCGATAAAAGGCACACCGCCCAAGAGCTATTACAGGCATCACGGCGCAGACTGATCTGTGGCTGCACCGCTGAACCCTGAGCCAGGCATGGTTGTGTGTACAACGCGTAACCTGGTGGCGGCTCTGCAACTTGGCAGACTGACACATGTGCCATGCTGACCCATTGTTAAATCTCATAGTTTCAGCGTTTCCTCAAGACATACCCCAATCTGTCTGATTTGCTCACTAAGTGCCCGCATCTGTGCGCATTTCAGGAAGTCCAGCACAGATGCTGCCACTCTCAGGGCAGCGCAGCGCCGCCTCCAACTGCCCTCTCACCGACTGTTGTGCGACGTGCCCACGAGGTGGAATTCAACATAACCATGTTATCCAGAGTTTACCAGCAGCGCAAGCGATTGTAGACTGGCCAGATGTCACTTCCACCAGAACTGGTAGTCAGGTCAGTCAGCTTCCTCAGTCTACAATGAGGAGTGAACGTGGATGTCTGATATCTGTCAGGTGCTGAGTACTTTGAGGAGTCAACACAGATGTCCAGTGGCGATGCCGCCATCATCAGCCTCACCATCCCCGCTTGGCCTGTTGAAAACTCCTGGTCAGCATGAAGTCGCAAGCTTTGGCGCTCGTCACAAGAGACAGGGGAAGAATGATTCCCTTGTTGATGCCAAAGCACCCTTAGTCTGTTTCTCACGCATATCGAGGAGGTGGAGAGATGAGGAGGAGAGAAAGGTTGGCGAGACAGAAGAGGGGGCCTGTCAGATCCTTCACTGTTCACGTTATGGGCAGAAGAAGAGGAGTTGGAGGAGTTGTGAGGAGGAGGGAAATGGGCTCAGGCCAGTGAGGGGAGTGAATTCTTGCGCGTTGGCACTCTGGCACATATGGCAGATTTCATGCTAGGCTGCCTATCCGTGACCCTCGCGTTCAAAGAATTTATTTCAGCACCGATTACTGGTATTCACTCTCCTGGACCCACGTACAAGCAAAATCTTTCCACTCTCATCCCTGAGAGGAAGGAAAAGTGTGATATGCATGAATACCAGCAGGCCTGGTGCACAAGCTGAAACTTATTTCCCTTCTACAGCGCTAGCGGCAGAGGGCGTACTTCTGGCGGGACAATAGCAAGGGAGAGTAGGCGACAGAGCAGTTTCCAGCACTGGCGGGTTACGCTTTACAAGGCCTTGCCAGTTTTTATGTCACCCCACAAGACACTGTCACCTGTCCCAGTCTCGGCAGAGTAGGGGCTGATCTTTACAGAAAGATGTTAGGGAGTACGTAGCTGACCATACCATCGTCCTAATGATCACACAGCTCCCTACAACTACTGGTTTCAAAGCTGGACATGTGGCACGAACTGGCGCTGAACGCCTTGGAGGTTCTTGCCTGCCCTCGCGTACCGTGGTGTTCCGAGTGTGTTTTCATGTGCAGCTGGTGGCATCATCACCGATAAGGCTTACGCCTGTCGACGGACAGTGCTACAGCTGACGCTTATCAATGAATAAAGCCTGGATTTCTCCGGATTTTCATTCTCCACCAGGTGAAAGAAGCTCAACCTGAATAATGTATGCACTCCTCCTCCTCGTTGTCCTCCTTCTCCTCCCTTTGTACACTAAAGCATAGGAAGGAACTGGCTATTTTTTGCCAGGGCCAACTGGCTCTAGCTATGTACTTTATGTATTAATTTTCTGGAGGTCACCTACCGCGGTCCTCTGTTTTAAGCAATTTTTGGAGTGCCACATACATACAGGCCTCAATCTATTTAATTTTTCTGGAGGACCACCTACCTGCTCCTCTGGTTTGAAAACTTTTTTGGACTGCCACATACAGGCACTCAATTTATTAATTTTTCTGGAGGACCACCTACCTGCTCCTCTGGTTTGAAAACTTTTTTGGACTGCCACATACAGGCACTATCCAATTAAATTGTCTCCATAGCACCTCCACATGTCGTCTTTTTAGCTGGCTCCACACGTTGTCTCCATTGCTACCTCCACACGTCATCGCCATGCTGCCTCCAAAGTCGTCCATATAGCTGCCTCCATACATGGTCTCCTTATCAAACGAACTGTGTCAGGCAGAATTTTGGGTGTTTTCATGGCTTCCACATCAACTTGTTAACTTTGTCGCCACCACCTGCTGTGTAATCCACAAAATATACTGGCCAACTTTTATCATTTACCGATATTATTTCAGCGCTTCTTGCGCATCTGTTTCTCACCTCACCCAGCCATATCCCAAACTTATAGAACGCTACTACACTTGATCTTATACAGGTTCTTAGAAGTGCTGTTTGGGGAGTAGCCTAGAGACGGGGGCTGGATTGGCGAAAGCTCGCCTGGCAGCAGAGCGCCAGCTCCATCTCAAATCCACAACATAGTTTTAACTGCAGCAAGCTCGCATCATTCTCTGTCTGGATGCCATAAGGGAGAGAGCTGCTGCTGCTGCAGGGATAGCGTTAGGGTGTCATATTAGCTTACTGTTAGGCAGGAGTGAGTCTACAAGAACCCAACAGCCCTTGTGAGGGCTACAAAAGCGTTATATTTTATTTTTTTTGTTTGCTTGTGGCTGGGCCTGCTGGCACTAGTAGTGCAGCTAGTACCATATTGTGAGGAATTTGCAGGGAGACTTGCGACCATTGTGTTTAGCTCTTAGTGACACACATATCCACCTCAGACACCGAAGTGGGGCAATTTATTAGGGGTTTGATTTGAAGAGTCTGCTGATTTATTTTTTTTTACGCTTATTTTTTTTTTAATAACTAAGTCATCAGGCACAGCACAAAATCCAGTTGTGTGCTGTCAGTGTAGGTTAGAAACTAGCCATAGCAATAGGATAGCATCGTTTTGTTTAAAAAAAAAAAAAAAAAACACAACAAAACAAAAGAATTTACAGTTTACACTTTAATTTTGAAAATGTTTAACCCGAGGGCTAGGGGTAGAGGACGAGGGCGTGGACGTGGGCGTCCAACTACTGCAGGGGTCAGAGGCCGTGGTCCTGGGCAGGGTGAGACACCACCTGCTGATGAGGGAGCAGGGGAACGCCGCAGAGCTACACTCCCTAGGTTCATCATGTCGCATCTGTGCGCATGCCGCATCTGTGCGCATTTCAGGAAGTCCAGCACAGATGCTGCCACTCTCAGGGCATTGCAGTGCCGCCTCCAACTGCCCGCTCACCGACTGTTGTGCGACGTGCCCACAAGGTGGAATTCACCATTAACCATGTTATCCAGAGATTACCAGCAGCACAGAGTGATTGTAGACTGCCAGATGTCAACTTCCACCAGAACTGGTAGTCAGGTCAGTCAGCTTCCTCAAGTCTACAATGAGGAGTGGAACGTGGATGTCTGATATCTGTCAGGTGCTGAGTAACTTTGAAGAGTCAACACAGGTAGTCAGGTCAGTCAGCTTCCTCAAGTCTACAATGAGGAGTGAACGTGGATGTCTGATATCTGTCAGGTGCTGAGTAACTTTGAGGAGTCAACACAGATGGTCAGTGGCGATGCCGCCATCATCAGCCTCACCATCCGCTGCTTGGCCTGTTGAAAAACTCTCTGGTCAGCATGAAGTCGGAAGCTTTGCGCTCGTCACAAGAGACAGGGGAAGAAGATTCCCTTGTTGATAGCCAAAGCACCCTTAGGTCTGTGTATTCAGCCCGCCAAATTTCCCTCAACTGGCGGGGAACTCCAAGAGGCGGTTTTCACTAGGCTCCGCCCCCCTGCGCGAGTGGCGCGAAACACCACTACCGTGTGAGGAGAGGGCTTGGAGCGGAGGGTGGGCGGGACGGGCAAAGAAAAAGAGGGGTTAAATCGGCCCATATTGGGATTTCGGGCGGGGGCAGGGCCGCGGGCCTTTGACAAGGCCTGGCCAGGCAGTTGTGCGGCCTCATTCCGGAGGTTTCCGGCGGGACACGTTGTTCCTGGGGGGGACTGGAAGAAAACCACCGCTGAGCATCACCCAACCGAGGCCCTGTTGGCCTTTGCCGGGACATGGGAAACGTTTGGAAGACCTTCGTTGAACCGGGGAAGCTGTCGTTCACCGCCCGGGCTTGAATTCTTGAGTGAGTTACGGCTGAGGGAAAGTTCAAGGGGGGTAGAGGATTGTTTCGACTAAAGGTTATTTGGGCCCTTTTCCAACCTTTCCAGGGGGGAATAGTGGGGACTGTGTCATTAAAGTGGCCCAAGTTCCCAATTCTAAGGCCCATTGCCCCATAGGACAAAACGGGGAACTTTGTGTGGACACTAACCCAGGCCTTCCCTAAAAGCTAGGCAGTTCCATGGGTCCACCAAGACGGGGACGATTACGGGGGGGAAACTGAGCAAGTTTTTCCCGGGGTCCCCTTGGTCCCTCCTCAGGGTACCGGGGAGCCATTGGGGTTAAAGGGGTTTTCCTTTCCAAGGAGGGGAGTCCCTTCAAGGGCCCATGCTAAGGCTAGTTGGTCCCTGGGGACTCAACCTGATTTTTTGCCTCTGGGGGGGGACTATGCCCTACTAATCGGGGGCCCCCTGGTTACCCTACACCTAAAGAGGGAGAAATACATTTAACTCTTCCCCTGGAATCTCAGGGGGGGAAAAAGTTGTTTAGGGCCCACATTAGGCCCTGCCTCCCATTTCCACCAGAGGGAAAAAAACAGAAAATTGGGGGCATCCTCAATCGCCGGGGGCAGCTGAAAGGGGGGACCCGCTCTCCGGGGGGAAGTTTCAAAGTTCTTGGCCCAGAGAAAAAAAACCAGTGTTTTCAGAAACGTTTGATTCAGGTTCTGATGGACTACCGCAAACACCTTTTTGGATAAAAGTGTTACTGTCTTCGAGTTGAAGCACGGGAAAATCTTCGGGAAAAAGGACAGAAAGCCCCAGAGTTTCCTTCCGAAGACTTTGCCCTCTCCCTACAGGGGAGGAAAGGGAAGGCCATCAACCTGCCTTTTGAGACCAAAAAAGGGACGCTGAAAAAAACCTCTGATCAAAAACCTTAAGGGAAAAAAAAAAAAAACACATTTATTAATGGAATGTTGATAGAAATTCAAAAAGTTGTCAAACTAAAAGAACTCATTCTCTTTCTCTCAAAAAAATTGCCCAAGGGCCTCCTTCCTTGGAGGGTTTAAGGGAAAATTGTCATTGGACAAAATTTAGGGGGGACCGACGGCCTTAGGGACCGCAAGAAAAAGAGCCTGAAATTTCCGTGGGAACATTGGAGGAATTGGTCTAGGCTTGCTATATTCCCCAAAACGGCAGTCGACATCCCCACCTTTTTAACTCCTGCGGACTAGGCTACGGGGCAAAAGGTTTTGGCTGGACTTTAGCAGGGACCAGGTCTTCTAAAGTTTTTTGTTCTGGCGGGAACCCCCTGCCATAAAAAAAATCCCTCGATAGGTTGACCCCCAGTTGGGGAGTGGGACTTGTCCTTCGGCTATGAGGAGGAAAAAACCTCCGAGAAAAACCCGGTTACGGGGGTTTCAGCTACTCCTTTGGGAAAAAAACAGCGCCCCAAAAAGAAAGGGATAGAGTCGTTAAGCCCAACCTGGAGGTAAGAAAGGGAAAAAAAACCCCGTCAGGGCGGTGGGCAGGCTTTACTGCCGTAAAAAATATTGGGGCATTTGAAGGAGGGATGGGGACTGGTTCGTCAGTTAAAAAACGGGGGGGGACAAACCCATGGCAGCTAAAAGGGGGGACGACCTTTAAGGGAAGAAGAAACTTTGTTAAGTCCCCGAAGATGCTAAAAAAAAAACTGGGATGCCGGGTTCGTGCGGGGAAACCGCCCCATGGTTAATGTAAAATCATTCAAGGGAAGTTACCGCCTAACCGGGCCTAATTTGATAACAGGGCTCCTCAAAGTGACCCACCCTCCCGAGTGCTTGCCTTCGAGAAATTTGCCGAGGGAAAAAAAAAGGCATCCCTTTAGTTTCCCCAGGCCTTCACCACAGGCTTTACTGCAAAAAAAAATTATTGCCCTAGAACGGAAAAAACCCCGTAACCCATCGCGGAATACTGGAGGACCACCTAACCATATTTGGAGGGGCGGGAACCCAATGAGTTTAACCAAGGACCCAGGGCCCCGTGTAGTGGTGGCACCACGTTGCCGGAAAAAACGGTTTAAAACTTCCTTCCCCTGAGTTTACGGGGCTTTTTACCAATGTCCTCCGCAATTGCTTTACCCTTGAAAAAGTGCTTGAAGGGCCTCTCAAAGGGGGGAACCTCCCTGCCAAAAAAACAGTGCCCAAAAACCACGGTTTTTTCCCGGAAGGAATTTTCAGGAAGAAAACTATGCAGGTTCTAGGGCGCACAGAAAAGTTTGCTGGCCCTAATGGTTGAAAAATCTGCAGGGAAGCCCGGATTCAAAGGAAACCCCCAACAGGTCCGCCTTTCAACCTGGGGGGAAACTAGACGCTTTAGTATGTGTCGAAAGGCCTTGGCATGGGCCGTCCAAACGGTCAAGGGGGACCTACAGGCGATAGTAGAAAACCTCTACCAAAGGCTGATTGAAGAACCTGGCCCCATTCTAGCCTAAGGTCAACTTGTATTCCCGAGGAACAAGGTACCCATTCGATTTTTTACTAAATGTGCAGGGAGGGGGGGGGGGCCGGGGGAGGGACTCCAAGGGAAATTCTGGAGGAAAAGTAAAAACCACGCGTAGGCCCACTTCTCGTCAGGTGTTCCCATTCCTGAAGGGAATTGGTGGAAAAACAACAACTTTGTCTTTGCCTCACCCAAAAAACAGTTTGGAGTGAAAGGCAAAGGGGGCTAGAGGGATGAAGGCCTGCCGAGGCCCAAATTCCTGGTGGTTGAGGGTCAAATTATGGAGAGATGACGATTTTTTTACTCTGGGCAGGGACCCAAGTACCAAGGGGTGTCCTGTATGTAGTTATTGAAGCACAACCGGCGGGCCTTTTCAGGGCCAAAACAAACCCACTGGATTTTGGGCAAGACACTCTGAAATCCCCAACCCACCACCATTCCCTTACTGGCTTCTTCATCCTTTTTCCTATCAAGGAAACGATACGGGCCCAATAAACCTTTCAACCCGGGCTTACCAAAGAGGTGGAAAAAAAGCCTGGGTAAAAGGAGATTTTTTGAAGGGAAAAGCCAACGGTTTATTCCGGGAGGAGTTTCCACAGGGCCCATTGGCTGCCCCCCCCCCGCTGGGTCCTTGTGAAAGAGAAGGATGGAACCTTAGATTCTGTGTTGGGGGACTATAGGGAAAAAAAATCAAAAAAACAATATCCCCCACCCACAAGGGGGGGACGGCCCTATGCCTCTGGGGCTCGAAATAGAGGGGAAAATTTTTCCTCGCAGGGGGGCCCACCTAGGTTTCCAGATGCCACTTCTTTCTAAACCCATGGGGGACCTGACCAGTGGTACTGCAAAAGTGGCCTTGGCCCGACAGGAAAAAAGAAGGAACAGAGCGGAAGACGGGGGCTTTCCCACCAACCCCAAAGGGGGGCCGTTTCGAGTTTTCAAAAAACAAACATGCCGGTTTTGGGCGCTATGTTGCAAACGGCCCCCAAGGGCACATTTCCAAAAAGGGGCTGTGATGGGGGAGAGATGTTAGAGATGTTTGGGTCATGCAACTTTCGCGGGGGGGGGGGGGGGGGGGGGAAACCGTCCTGCGATAATTGGGACGGAAACATCATCATTTACTCCAAGACTAATGAAAGACCCAAACCTTTGCAAAATTCTGCTGAAAGGGTCTTTCCCCAAATTCCTGGGGACCAAAAAAACCAGGGTTATGAAGGGTCAAAAAGCAATCCCAAGTGCCACCTTTGCTAACAAAACTAGACCGTTTCAAAAGACCTGGGGGGGAACATTGTGGGTGGAGGATTCATTGGAAAATTTGAAGGCCAGATCACCAGAGAAAAAAAATTTTGCAAGGGTGTCTTACGGGGGGGGACTGGGCCTACCCCATTTTCAACCGTTACGGGACATCAAAAAGCTTCCCTGGGATTTTGCCAGTTATACCAGCGTTTTTCATCCGAAGTTTGCGGCCCCAGTGGCGGGGGACACTATCCTGGCAAAAGAGGGCTTTCATAAGGGGGGGCCTGCCAAAAAGGGAGAAAGGCCAAGTGTTTTCCCGAGTACCATGGAGTTGGACGGGCGCACGGGAAAACCGCTCCCCGGCCGGAAACGAAGGAACAGCTGCTCCAGATGCTCAAAAAGCCAACGGCTGGACGGAAAAAAACCTCCGGTTGTTTGGGATATTACAGGGACTTTAGTCGGCCATTCCCACCCCTATACACTGATGCCAGGCAAGGGGCAAGGTCTAGGGGCGGGTATTATCCCCCAGCGCTCCAAAAACGGAAAAAACTGAAAAGGGGGTCTTAGGGCCTACGGCCAAGCCGTCCATACGAGTTTAACCGCGAAAGCAAAAAAAAACGACAGAAAAAAAAAAACAACAAACTATAGGTTTCCCTTCACGTTGGAAGTTTCTTGGCGTTTAGTCTGAGGCTGTGGACCGAAAAAAGTTCAAAGAGGGGGGGGGGGGGGGATACTAGCTTTTGCCATCATCTTTTTCCCAACTGTTCTCACAGGGGGGACAATAATTCCTTTTTGGCGCAATCTGAAAAAAAAAAAAAAACAACCGGCAGTATTGGAAGCACTTTGGGAAACAAACGGCTGGGCCTTCCCCAGACTTGGCCAATTTTAAGCTTTGAAACCATTTTCCAAGTAACGGGGGGCGGGTAAAGGACCCCAATGACAACGCCGCGCTCTGTTTCCCGTTTCTTCCTGACCCAGTTGGGGAGGGGGGGACCTTCCAAGGATGCGCCTCAGGGGGAAGAGTCGAGATTTGCCCAAGAATTCTATGCCCGGTTTGTGGTCAAGAGATTGCCCAGGAGGGAGTTTACTCCCTTACCGGACCCGAGGCAGAGGCCAGCGCTTATCTCAAAAAAAGAAAAAGGATTCAGAGCCCCATGGCGGGAAAAAAAAAAAAGGAACCTTGATTGAGTTTTCAGGCATGATTAAAAGCGATGGGCCAATAGGGGAGAAAGTACAGTTTTAAAACGGGACTATTCTCTCTAGGTGGGCGGAGTGGGCATGGAAAAGAATTGCCGGCGAAGGGGAAGAGGCGTGCTGGAGAGAGGACAAAAAAAACACTGTATCAATTGTGGCGGCACAGAGAAAGGGAACTCTTGGAGCATTGCAAACAGGGGGTCTGCTAAAGAGGAAAGGAAAAAAAAAAACAAAACTAGGACCCCTAAGCAAAACCTTTATGACCGGGCTTATTACCAGTTTTGTTTGATTGCCCAGGAGGGACGGCAAAGGATAGTTAACTGGAAATTTAACCATGACCAGGGTCGGGGGGGGGGGGACACTTGGCGCTCAGGGAAAAAGGAAACTGAAAAAGCCACCCTCGGAAGGGCGATTCTTCGGGGTCAAACATTGAAGTCCCGACATTTTGAAAGGGGGCCTTGGGTGTCGGAGAATTTTTTTTGCCAAAGCCTGGCGGGCCCATCGGCTCGGAAGGAAGGGAGCGGACCAACAATTGCAAAGGGCCTCCCCCTCTTTACCGTTCCCCATTGTGAAATGCCACGGCCCTTGGAAATCCCTGGCATTGGGGAGGACCACGGAAGTTGGAGGCCCAGAGATTTACGGTCCTCACCACAAGTTATGGCCTTACCAATCATTCGGGGACCCCCCCAACTATACCAAAAATTTTTTTTGTTGGTTGCCCAGTACCTGTTCAGGGAGATCTGTTTTATGCCCAAGGGGAAAAGGGGAAAACTTTACCGCAGCGGGGCCCTGTGGGAAAAGCTTCATCCCTCCCCCTATGCTGTACGGAAACCCAGGATCCTACAGACAAAAGGAACAGCATGTGAGTCCCAAGTCTTTCCCAGGAAAGGCTGTTGCACTCTTATAATGGCTGGCAAAGAAGCTGAGGACCCACAAAAGGGCTTTATGTCATCCCAAGGGCCAAACGGGCTGTTGTTGAAAAAGATGGCATTACGAATCTTTTTAATTCAATAAGGCTGAAAGGGACATTTCTGACCCCTGTGTGCAAAAAAAAAAAAGGGGGCGACTGGGCCAAAAACACTATTGGCCGGAATTAGGCTAACCTGTTTTACAACAAAATTTACCCAACTCATTGCTCCCCCACAGGATACCACCCCGTTTTATATTGATGTTCGGGGAAGAAACGGGGCCAAAATCTCCCCTTTGAGCTTGGCTATGAACCTGGGACATTGGGGGGAGAGTCCCCTGATTGCCCAGGTTCGTTACTCCCTTCAGACTTGGAAGGGGTTCCCACGAAACACCAGGGAAGGCGGCCTGGCCGGGGATGCAAGAGAAAAAAGTTTTGTTGGACTCTGCGGTTGGAAGGGCCCCGAGAGGAACAAACAAAAAAAAGGGGGCCCACTTTTCGATCGTTTAAAATTTTGGCCGTTTGCTGAGCCTTTTTTTGGCCCGGGTTGATCGAAGTGTGACTGCGCAAAACACCATCCTTACCAGTTAAGCGAGATGGGGGGTTGGGAAGCGTGAGCCCATACCTAATTATGGGGACAGGGTCTTCTCCCCTTTTGGAAAAGGTCTACGAGGATTTCAAAGAGGAAAGGGGGGGGACCTCAAACCCCACTCCGCGGTAACAATTAGGAAACCGGCGAAAGGGAGATGGTTTCTCGTTTTTGCCCCTTATGTTTCCCCCCCACACAACTCTTCCAACCTGACCCCCAAAAACTTTAACAAGGGGGGGGACTCCCCCTTGGTTCACACTAACCCCCCAGTCTTGGGAAACTTGTTGGGGACTTGTGCCTCAATTCTGTTTTTGGTTTTTTTTTCCAACCTCAGTAAGAGGTACCTCGGGCAGGAGGGGGGGGGGACCATTCAATTCCCCAACCGCCATCTCCAAATTACTGGCTGGCCTGTGGGAGGGAATGATCGGGCTCCACTGTCTGCAAAAAACCCTGAAAACATTTTGACAGAGGGCCAGCCTGATGGACTCCGATCCCAGCGGGCTGGAATTCATGAGGACGGACGATGATTGAGAGGATAGAATTGTTATCTTTCTTCCCAGGCCGGGAACAAAACTGCGAAAAGGTCTCAAAGGGAGGGGACAAACAAGGTAAAGCTTTTCCTGCGTAACCTGGCAGGGGGAGTACCCCAGCCGGTTGACCGGCAGGAGGCGGAGGCAGTATGTTTTTTCTGGACACCGAAAGTTACACCGAGGGAAAGGATGCAGGGGAGTAAACCCCTGGAAGGGCCTGTAGGCCCATTTTCAGGTTTTACTGTACATTTATTGTGTTATATTTCTGTTCCTTTAACACCAAAGGAAGCCAGAAGAGGGGACTTTCATGCGGACTTCTCCAACCTTTAATTTTTTTATCTCCAGTCAAAAAAAGAGACATTTGTTACCTTTGGGGGAAACTTGATTTTATTGGCCTGTTGCTAATGATTAGCCAACCCCCTTTTTCCTCTGCCACCAGCAGAGGAATTCTTTCAAAAAGGGAACTCTGGGGTCCCTCGTACCCATAAGAGGGAGACCCTTTTTTGCTTCTCAGGTGGGACCCACCTTTTTCCCCCCCACATTTCAAGGCTTGCTACCCAGAGAGGGGGATTTGTCAAAAAGGCAGAGAAATTCTGTGAGGGGACTTTTGACAGATTTTTACGTCCAGGAAAAAAGTTGCTGGCTATGACTATTGGGAACTAGTAATTTTGACTTTAATGCCCCAGCTCCTTTTTTTAGGTTAAGGGGGGTGACATTCTTTTTGCATTTGCCAACCTTTTATGGCTTTCTTTGCAGGGAAAAGAGGGGACATTTTAACGATCGTTGGCCACCCCTGAGTAGCTTCCAACATCTGTAACGTTTGCAACTGTTAATTAAGGAGTGTTACCCATTGGGCTTTCTAAGCCAAATTTTGTGATTTTTTGCAAAAATAATTTGTGCACCCCAACTGTTCATATCTGGCCAGTGGGTCTGGCTTAACAACTTTTCATAGGCTTTTTCAGGTTGGTATGTGGGGCTGTGGTAGGGGGACCGGTCTTTTTTGTAAAAAACAATTGACTGTGTACCTGATCCCTCAAAACTGAGTTGGACCCAACCCATGGGGTAGTCACGTTTTAAAAATGCGGGTTCTTTTTTAGAGGGGGAAACCGGGGGTGTTACCACAGCAGTTAGCACCCTGGATTGCCCACCCCATAAACAAGGTACGGATTACCAGGTTTTTCAGGGGACATAGGGTACTTGTGGTCGGCCAGATTTGCCGAAACGCCGCCCAATGAGATTAGAACCCCCAAACCCCAACTAATTATAAAAATTTCTGCCGCCAGGTGGAAAAGAAGCGGTTGAAAAAAAAAAAACAAAAACAAAAATATAACCAGGGCCTTGGTGCAAGGAGTGTTTTTAACAGGGGGGGACCATGGACAACCCAACCCACCCTTTTCCTTACTGTTTTTTGTAACAGTTTCGGGTTTTTAATGGGCGGTCAGACCGACCCAAACCTGCTTATATTAACAGCTACATGGGTTTGTCTTAGTCCGACCACCCAACCCCGGTTTTGCCTGTCTTCCAGGGGGAACCAATGGGCGGTTTGTCCCCTAACACCTCCAACAACAAAGCCTGGCCATTTCCCCATATGGTGCCTGTAAAAGCCCCCTCTGTGCCCCAAAAACATCTTTGGAGTTCGAGCCGAGGGCGGGCCTCCTTTTCAATTGCCCCGGGGGTTATGCAAAAAAAAAAAACCAACCCCCCCGGCCGAGCCCGGCGAATTGGCGAGGGTAGGGTTTTGACGAATACGGTTTCCCAACCTGCATGTAATTCCCCATTACACTTACATTTGGTGCCCCTATTAGGACCATAGCGGTATTGGTTTATTGCCCAGTTGGTGAATTCCTGCCTGGAAGGGCAGAAGGTGAAGTATTTTGTATAAAAATGCAGGATTTTTGCTGTATTCCCAATGATACTTGTGGTTAACTACATTGTTTGGCTTTGTGAGATGAGGAGGTGGAATTGGGAGGAGCGGGGGCAGGCCACCACCTGACAAAAAAGGGGAGGTTAATAAAAAAACATTTGGCCCAGGGAAATGTTTCTGGATGGGATTATTTTCTTAGTTGGTGGGAATCCTAGGAGGAAATCAGTGAGTGAGTTGGAGAAAAAATCCTCTGTTCTAGGACCCCCATACCAGATGCAGGGAAAAAGAGCTTAGCCCCTGGCCTCTGAAAGAGTGGGAGCATTAGGGGACTAGGGAAGTAGTCGTCGTGAGGGGAAAAAAGGGGTATAATCCTTACCTCTTTAAGGTTGATTAACTAAGCCTACAGGACAAGGCTGAAAAAAAAAGGGCTTCCACCAAGGGGGAAAACCAGCTTGCCTACCCCAGGCATGCCCCCTCTACATTCAGGGCTGGTTTGTGGAAACTATTCTCCGAGGCTCCCTCCAACTCACAAATCTCGGCACCCTTTAACCTACCTGTTTTAAAAGGGGCACGTTGCCTTGCGGGGTGGTTACTCGGTTTTTTTTTCCAAAAATAAAGGGAAAAAAAAATGTAAGTTGTTTTTCTTCAAACTTTCTGTATCCGTTGGGTCCCCTTTTGGCTAATAACGGTGCCTTCATTTCCACCGGGCCAAAAACCCTGTTACCATCACCGAGGGGGGGACTCACAACTCTGGGAACATTTAAGGGTTGCCCCCCCCGGAAGATCCGCGATATTAGGCAAAAAAGGCGCTCCTATCTTTCTGCCAAAACCCCCCCCACCAAACCCTGCTGGGAGACCTTGCAAGGCTGTAAGGGGGAACCAGCCCTCCGGTTTCCCCGATACCCAAGCAACTCGTGGGGGGGACAATTTTAGCGTTTGGGCTTTAGGCGCAAAAAAAAAAAAACAAACGGCCAAGGGGGCCCCCACTCTCGTACAGGCGGACCCCGGTGTCTTCCCAGGCATCCACCTCAGAGGGGGGGGGGGGCTAGGCCCCGGGGTGGGGGATGTTGGCATAATCTTAAAAAAACTTAAAAAATAAAAGGGGGGGCCTGCTTTTACCATTTCCTTAAACAGATTACAAACAAAATTTTTTAATGTTGGCCAAACCGCCCCCAAAAAGCAAAGGGGGGACATATGGGGCCGAAGGTTATTATAAAGGTTCATTTTGTGTATAAACTATTTGTTAAAAAAAAATTTTATTAAAAATTTAATTGATCTCAGGAAGGTAAAAACCAATTGATTTGAAACATATGGGGTTTGTGGAGTGATTTTCTCTATATTAACAAAGGGAGGGAGTGTGGAAAATAAAAAATTTAAAAGGATGTGTTTACAAAAAACAGGCGGGTGGGGGGGGGGGGGGGGCCCGGCTATTTGCAAAATTTCGGCCTTCGCAGGCAAAAGGGCTAGAAAATCAGGCCCTGGGGCATTCACGGGGGGGCAGTGTGAAAAATTTTAAGGGCCCTTACCCAAATTATGTTAAAATTGTTTACCCATTTTTTTCCAAGGTTCCAGGAGACCAGGGGGTGCATGCCGTTTTTGAGAAAACATTGGCTGCTTGTCTGCCCTCAGGCTGCACAGCTGGGAAAAAGGGGACACCACTTTTTTAAACCCTATTAACTTTTATGAAAAACCCGGCACCTAGGAAAACAACAATTTTGGTATGTTCTGATAAAGAGTAGTATAACTTTAATATACTATTCAACAAATTTATTTGTTTCTTAGGTGGCAAAACAAGAAATATCCAATGTTATTTTTACGGTTGGGGGAAGTGAAGAAATCGCTATTTTAAAAAATCACATTTTTACTGTAAACTTTAAAAAAACAGTGTTGAACATCCTACGGTTTGCTGGTTTTGACTAAGAAGAAAAAAAAAAACACCAAAACCTTTTGATAATTTTTAAAGGTTTCTTTCCTCTTTATAGGAAAAGAAAAAAAAATGATGGGAACAATGTGTTTTTTTTTTGGGGCAATGAAAAAAAAAAAAAAACCGCATTTTGGGAGTTTTTTTAAGCTTTCCCAGTGCACATGTAATGGAATATTAAAAAAAAAAATTAAAAAACGGGGTTGCAAATAGGAAAACCACATTTGTCAAACACCAAACGGAGGCGTAAACGGGACCAAGGGGACGTACGGGCAACGTCACGCTGCACGAGCCGCCCAACCATCATTCCAAGCCCCCCGACGGGCTGATTTCCATGCATGGATACTGGAGCTGCGAAAAAAACGGCTGCTGCTAAAACGCCGAGGGGGCTTGACACCTAAAAAGTTGGCCCCGGAAGGGGAGGCAATTCTGGACCGGAGGACGAATCAAGCGGCCGGAAATTGGGGCCTGCCGGTTGCCGCGGGGGTTTTCACGTCCACTTCCAGCGCCTTTAGCCGGGCTCGCCAAGAAGAGGCGGTTCTGGTCGGGGCGGGACCCCAGTCTTGGGTCCGGGAGGTTTCCATTGAAAAAGAAACAAGGACGTTGGAGAAAAGGCAGTCTTAAAAAGGACGAGTTGGGGGGGCTTTATGCCTGCTTGCATTTGGTTACCCGGTGGGGGCATTTCCGACCCGGGAAGGGGAGTTTTGGGGGGTTGGCTTGGTCGACAGGGGAGGGCGTGGGCGGCTGGAAAAAAGGCGCTTTTTTTTGCTCCACGGAAGTTGGGCAGGACGGCCGCAGAAAAGCTTTACATTTTGGAGGGAATCCTTGATGCCTGTTTTTTTCCCTTGGACCTCGTAAAGTTGCCTGAGGGAAAGACGGCGGATTTTGGAGGGCGCCTCGGGGGGGGGGGGACCGGGATGGGTGATTTAAAGTACTCTTGGGCCCTGTTTCCCTTTCCTTTCCACGTATTAAGGTTTGCCTTTAACAATTGAATATATCCAATTTTGGACTTTTCTTCTAAAATCAAACCTAAAAACATTTTGGCGCCTTTGCACGGCTTTTGCTATGAACTGATATCTGCTTGCTTAACGTGCCTGCAAAAAACTGGTGTCTCCTAAGCTATTCCAAACTGGAAATAAAACAAATTTACGGGGGAAACAATTAGCTAATACTAAAAAACTGTGTTTTCTGAACACCTCTCACTAACTCAAGTTGCGCTAGGGGAAGGCGGGACGTAATTACTGTCTAAACCCGCTATTTGTTCAATTTTCCCATCTATGTACGGCAGATAAAACTCTGGGGGGCTTTTGCTAAAAAAAAACTGTCGGGGGCAATTACCCTCCTTTCCCCAGGTATTAAGGTGCCTTTACAATTGATATACAACTTTTGACTTTCTGCAATTCAAAACCCTTTAAAACCTTTGGGCCTTTGTTTCAGCTTTGCTTTATGAAACTTGATCCTGGTTGCCGATTTGCCCGGGGCAACGGTGTGTCTTTCTTAAAAGGGGCCTATCCAAACTGAAATAATAAAATTTACGGGGGACCAATTAGCTAAATACAAACCTGTGTCTAGAAAAAACACTTTTCTTCAATAAAACTTTCCAAGGTTGCCGTAAAGGAGGAGCGGGGAGTACATATTTGGGTTTAAAAAAAACCCGCTATTTTGCGTCATTTTTCCTTCGATGTACGCAGATAAAACTCTGGGGGCTTTTGCTAAAACTGGCGAGCAAGTAAACTTTGGATTTTGGGGCCACTATTTATCACTCTTATGCCCTGTACTCTCCCATTCTAAGAACTAGTATATAAACAGCAATAAAAAAACGAGATAAAAAAAAACCCAGCTGTTTGAACTAAATCCTACATGTATAAAAAAAAACTCTTTGTTTGGTTGCTAATTGTTGCAAAAAAATCTTTGGGTCCTGCGGTTTCTGGTTGTTTAAATCCTTTGCAAAAGTATTTGGGATAAAAGGGTATGGGGTTTACATTATATTTGGTTAGGATCCAAAACGTCAGCAATGCCTCCCTCTAAAAAAAAATGGGCCTCCAAGGGGGGGGGAAGTCGGTGGGGGCACTCCTCCCTAAAGAGGAAAAGAGAAAAATTGGAGGGGCTAAGGCGATTAATGTACAAAAAAATTGGGATAAAAATTATGGAAAAGGTGCCCCCCCAGTAAAAAACACCGTTACTGGGTTTGCTTTTACCGCAAGGAAAAAAAAAATTCGGAACATGAGGGGTCAAGGACCCTAAGTTAAGCGGTTCAAGATCCCTAGGGGTAGAGGGGGAGAGGGAGAGGGAAAAGGGATTGGGGGAGGATTGTGAAAATGTCGGTGGAATAACGCTATGGTTTAAAAAGAGAATTTTTAGAATTGATTCCATAAAAAAATTGGCAAACTTCAAGCAATTTGGGCTTTACAGAAGGTGGAGTTTTGAGAGGTTTGATGTTCTCCCTTGAGGAGAGGAGTTGAATAGGAGTAAGAGAAAAAAACAAGGGGGGGGATAATCACAGAAGGGGATAAAAAATGGCCAAAATGGAGAAAAGGAGGGGCAGGTAGGCAACTTCTCAAAAAAAATTTTTATTCTTTGTTTGGAGTAAGAGGGAATTAAGGGCCATTAAAGGGAAAATTGCGGTTGGAGGGAAACGCTTCAAGGAAGAGGCCATTTTAAGATGTAAATAAGGGGGGGATACCAGAAAAAAGGCAAGAGAGGGGAGCAGAAAAACCCTGTAAATTTAGATAAAGAGGGGCCTCTTAAGGTTAAATGGGGACAAGGACATTCTCTCCCCGAATTTTGGAAATATGAGGCGGAAGCAACAAAGATTTAAACCGGGGGCGGCGTTCCTCATATCCCGGGAAGTTGAACTCCCCGTAAACCCTATATGTAAAAATCTACTCTTCGAGGAAGATCGGGATTACGATAATTGAAAAACGAAGGGCCACGTGAGATAAAAAAAGGGCACTGTTTCAATTCCAAGGTTGTGCTAAAAGTTGCCCAATATAATTCCGGATTTTTCTAAGGGGGGGAAAACCGCTTTCAGAAAAAGGAAAAAAGTTTCTGGAGGTGAAAAAAGGTTAGAAAGATAAAAAGGGTATCATTATTTCATTGATGTTTCCGGCTAAAATTATTTGAACAATTATATTTTCCAGGGGGGGTCAGTTTTTCCAAGTTTGTTAAATACGGGCCCAGAAAAACACAGAACGGTTCAGGGACTGGTTAGAATTTTGAAGGGGACTATGAACCATATTATATATAATTTCACTTTATTTTCTTGCCCACAAGTCCAGGCATAGGGGTGTGGTCGGGGTTTCGGGTGGCGGGGCGGATAAGTGGGGCTGTGAAGGGTATAGGAAGAGTTTCTTTTACCCAGGGTGAGGGTACAGGGAACGGGGGGGTTTTCAATGGTGGGAGGGGGGCTTGGTTCGGATGTGACTGGGGGATGCGCCCTTGGTCCCTTTAAGGGAGTGTTCGCTAGGTGGCCTGGCTTGTACTTCCTTTTTATTCCCTATATATATGCGGACTTACTAGGTTGATAATCGTGGGGAAATATTTAAAGAGAGGGAGCTTAAAAAAGGATTCGCCTGAAAAGTTGTTATTGTATTATCTTTGGACTATATTGTTTAAAAAAAAACCCAATTACCCGCAAACGTTTTGATAATTATTGGAGACACAATTGGATTAAAGGAGTTCCTTGGGCTTTGTAGGAAGAGTAGGTGGGCTTAGGCCATGTATACAATTCAGTTTTTTTCCTCTTTTTCTAGAAGTGTGTCTCTTATATTAAGATACATAAATTCCAGGTTGACTTCCAAGTGTTTGGAAAAAACAAACCACCAGGTGGACCCAGATGGGAGGATAAGTATTTCTCGTTAGGGTATACTAAAAGGGTATTCAAAATGTAGCATCGTGGCAGGGGTCAATATACCTCCCTTTTCAGATACGATGTTTTGATAAGTCTATTGCGGTTTTTTGGAAAAGGTGCGGGGGGGGGCGATGCCCCGTTCTGGTTCTGGGCGGGGACTTCACTGCACGTACTGTTCCAGAAAGAAGATCGAACAGGGAAAAAAAAAACCTGGCAGGTATAGAGGTGGTAGATACCCACCGTTTGCTAGTTCTGCCAGGAGGTGGTGGGGTTGGGAGAGTGGTGGAAGATCCATAAACGGGGGGAACGGTCAGCGAATTCTCATGCTAATTAATCGCTCCCATAAACCCCTTTCCGGCGATCGATGTTACCCTGGGGCCAACGGATCTAGGCTATTGATTCGGGTGGGGTGAAATTTCGATAGAACAAAATACGCTTTTCTAGTTTCTGGACATTCTCCAATGGTCCTCGAGCTTTTCGGTCCTCGGGAAAATCGGGCCCGCCGGTTTCCTGGAACCAAAAACTAAATGCGCATTGGGTTGACTTCTGGGTGGGGACAGATGAGGATTAAAATTAAGGAGAGATTTTGAAGATTTTATTCGGGCCAACTAGATCCAAGGGGAGCGGAACCTGTGGACTTTATGTGGGATTCACCATGAATATCTTTCTTAGAGGATACTAACATTCGAAAAGAAAATTATATAATACACTGGTAAAAGCAATGGGCCCAGGGGGACAGGAGAGGGTCACTTTAAAAAGGAGGTGAAAGAGAAGGAAAAAAGGGGGTTTTCTGGAGAAAGGTTCGAAAGAAGCAGACAAACGTAGATTTAATAAAGGCCACAGGGGAATACAATAGATTAATTGCCAAATAAGGCGATGCAGAAAATTATTTTTCTGGGATCAGAAGGCCAACATTTGAAGAGTGGGGCCAACCTTCAAGGGGGGACTTCTTTTAGAAAAGTTAAAAAAAACAACAAGAGTAAATAGAAGTACAGCTATAAAAAACGATTTGGGGTTGGGGTGGTAAAGGTTAACATTCAGGAGACAAGGAGGAAAATGCTTTTTAAAAAAAATTTCTTTCAAGGCATCTCTTCCTCAATTTGCGGGTCATTAGGGGGAGATTAAGGCACCAATTTTAAGATCATAATCCAATTTGCCCTCTCTTTGGCGGAAACAGAACGCAGATTAGGGTTATACGCGCCCTGAAAACTTAGTTAGGGGCCTTGAGGGAGCTCTTGTATCCCCCCGACGAAATCTTCCCCCCGGGTTTCTGGATGGGGTTCCGCTGGAAACAATATATAATAGAGTTGGGAACTATTCTCCTAACCTCTCTTTGGTGGAAGGATTAGGTGCGGAATTTGCTCTAAAGGAAGGGAAGCTTTGCCTGAATTCGTGTACGTAAAGGGCAAGTATATAGATCCCTTGATTACATAAAAAAAAAATAAAAGACCTTGGGAAGCGAAAAAGACTCCTATCGGCCCGATATCGCGCTATTCAAACGGCGCTTGTGCTAAAACTGATGGCAAAAAATTTAAATTCAATAGATTAAAGGGAATACCGCCTTACTTATTACATGAAGACAATTTTGGTGGTTTTGTTTTTTACTGGGGGAGCCAGAGGCAAAAACCAATATAGAAAACGGGTTGTTGCGGGGCCTGGCGAATGGCAGTGGGGGGGGGTGTCCCGCTCCATCCTGTCGTTAGACGCTTCTAAAGGGCCTTTGATAGGGTGGAGTGGGACTTTCCTTTGGAGGCGCCTGTAACAGAATTGGGCTCTGGTGGCACGTTTGTAGATGGCTTAGACTCTTTATAGGGCCCCTAGGGTCTGTATTAGGGTGAACGGCGATTATTCGGATTTTTTTACATTGTTTAGGGGACTAGGCAGGGATGTCCCTGTCCCGTTTGCTATTTGCGTTGTTTATCGAACCTCTGGCATTAGCTTAGGGCAGACACAGGGAGATAGAGGGGGGGAGGACATTTGCTGGTCATTGATTATGCATACGGCTGAGATGGTCCTCCTCTTCCTTAAGGGCGGATTCTGATAGTATCTGTGCCGAAGCCTTGAAGGCTATCCAGGAAATTTGGTGCAGCATTTTCAGGTTTTCAAATAAAAACACCCATAATCTATTCTGGTCCCTTCAGACAACCCGACGCACACCTTAATTATCTGCAGTTTGATCTGAGGTTCACTTCATATGTGATTATTTGGGCTTAAAGATCACGCCCAACGTCGACGATTATGTTACCTTAATCTTGCCCCTTGATACAAAATTAACAAACAAGGTCAATACATGGAATTACGCTCCCATTAAAAAAAATGTTTGCAGAGAGAGTTGTCCTCACAAAGAGTGTATTGTTACCTCAAATATTGTATATATTATGTAATTCACCGTGTTGGATAGGCAAGAAATGGTTTGGGTTTTATTCGTGCGATTATAATAAAATTACTCTGGGGGAGAAAAAGGTGCGTATAAACAAGAAAACTTTAATGTTAGATAGGGAAAGGGGCGTCTTTCGCTCCCTTCCTTCTACCATTATTTTTCTGGCGGCACAGCACAGTTTATTTCTGGAAAACAGACAGACTACTTTATTTCACGCGATACACCCTCGTGGTTGGGGCGGAAGATTTGAGTTCTTGCCTGCACTTTTGGAGTCTGGTCAATTGAAGAGTCTCAATGAAAAAAAATTCCCTCTGACGAGGCTATTGGACTATACATGGAGAGACCTTAGGAGGCTATTTCGGTATTTAAGGGGGTTTTAAATTTACGCCTTTGTGGGGAAAATCTCAACTTTGTAGAATTATTAAAATGGAGATATCGAGTTTTGGGAAAAAAAGGGATTAAGTCTTTTGGAGCAGTTGGGGGAATATGGTTCAACTCCCTTCCTTCCAGTTTGGTGCGATGGGGTATTCTGGGAGGAAAGGGACCTTTTAGGTACTATCAATGCACATGCATTTAGGAAAAGAGCACATCACGGAAGGTTCACGTTACACGTAGGGGGTAGACTTCAACAGGATATTTATTAGACAATTTAGAATTGTCACGACTCAACTTATCTAATATTATCACCGACTAAGGTCCATTACTGATTTTCAAAAGAATTGCAGTTTTTCATGAAGCAGAGAAATGGACAACAGCAAGTCGGCTTATCACACGGCACAATTGGCGGACATTTTAAATGTGGTTGATCAACGATAAATTTAAATCATAGATGTACACACTAATATAATTATTATAGAATTTATTCCTGACCGTATTTAATGTTTAAAGCGGGTTTAAGTGAAAATGCTAACTGTAAGAGGTGGCAAAGATCCTCAAGCCGATATTTTACATTTCTTTGGGATTGCCGAAGATCAACTCCTATTGGGGAGGTGATATTTCACGAATGGAGGATACAGCTTCAATGTGCGTTTCCCCCGTGTCCCGCACGTTTGGGATTTTGGGCTTGCTCCCGATCTCTTTAGACGATAGATTAAAAAGTGACTTGGCCTTAAGATTATCTTCCTTGCAAGACTAGTATTAGTTAAAAAAAATTGGTAGATAACAAGTCCCCACACAGTAAATGAATGGAGTAACCTAGTTGCATCGCTATAAAATCTAGAAATGTGCCTACAGAAACGATATAGGAAAGGCAGCAGACTCAATCAAATCTGGAACCAGGGAGGCTTTGAGGTTTATCCTCTACCCCATGCTTCCCCCTTATTTGCGATGTGCAGACATCCCCAGCATCGATAGAGGGTGGAGAGGGAGGGGGAGGGAGAGGGGGAAACATTACATATATCCTTGGTAAAAATGATGGCTTTGTATTGTCTGGAGTTAAGGATATGTTGTTTAGCTGCAAGATGTTATGTAATGATGCATTGTATATTGATTCGCTGAAATGTGAAAAGACGCCATGTATTACACTATTGGAAAAAAAAAAAAATATTAAAAAAAAAAAAAAAAGGAAGCACAATTTGTTACACAGAAAATAGGCCTTCATAAGCTCTGTATGAGGAAAAATTAAAAAAGTTATGAATTTTGAAAGTGGGGAGTGAAAAATGGAAAATCCAAAACGACAGAAAGGGCTGTGTCCTTAAGGAGTTAAACTAGTTACTTGTAGGTTCCAGAACTGCAGTTCATAGGAAAGGAATGTCAGCTTCAAACTAACACTGGCCTTAAGGACAACCTACCACTTGAAGTGGCAGGTATAAGGGGGAACTACCGAGCACCCGCTGAGGGTGAGCTGGTGCCGGAGCTTAGTTTTGTTATTCACTTCCTATGTAGCCGCGTGCACGGTCCGCACGCATTGGTGCGCCGAGTGCGTACCTCCCTGCGCCGAAGCAAAGCTTCGGCCATAATGTAAAAAGTGCTTTAAAACACCGCGGATGCTCGCGTTTAAAACCACTAACAAAACTAAGCTCCGGCACCAGCTCACCCTCAGCGGTGTGCTTGGTATGTCCTTCCTTATACCCTGCCACTTCAAGTGCTAGGTTTCCTTTAAAAAGCATTGACTTTCCTCAGAGGAATCTTCCATTTTTTTCCTGTTTATTACATATGTTAACCTATATTCCAACTTCAGTGGTGTTCGTCCCTGTCCATGTTATTTATAAGCGCACACAGATATGTAGCGCTGCCCACAGACCTTGTCAAACCAGTCCCTGTCCCCAATGGGGCTCACAATCTAATCGAAGACATCACATTCACAGCGTGCTCCTGCTACAGCCTCTGGTTTGCGGCCTGTAATTAGGCTGCGGCGGGTTTGCACACCCTGCCAATTCAATGTCATCACTGACATACCAAAAAAACGAGGTTGTGATGGTGACCATGAGACACCCAGGCTGGACCAGAGGCATTGGACATTGACCGGGTCTTACTTTACTATTATTTTTAGACGCAAATTGCCATACAGGCGGCCCCAGAACTTAAGGAGACTGACTTACAGACGACCCTAATTAAAGAAGAACTCCTCTGCCCACTGTGACCTCCGGTGACTCTCTGGATGTTACTATATCCCAGGCTGCAGTGATCGCTGTAAGGGGTCTGTAATGAAGCTTTGTTGATAATCCTTGGTCCCAATCACCAGACAAAATATTTTGATGAAAAAACCCCAATTGTCACTGGGGCAAAAAAAATTTGTTCTGGAGGTACATAATAAAATATACAGTTTCGACTTAAGAACAACAAACCTATCTTGTATGTAACCCGGGGACTGCCTGTAGTATAAAATTTATGAAAAGGGGACATATCCGCTTTAAAATAGTTATTTATTTATAGTTATGAATATATATTGTACAAACATACCTCAATATATTTACTCGTGGTAGAGCCTCAAATTTTTTGATGTAGAACTCAATCCCCTGAATATATATCTATATTTTAAATTGAATGACATGTTTAGCCCTGCAGTTTCTTTCAGGTTAGAACAAAAATGGATTTTTTTTTTTGTCGTGCCACAAAGGCCACAGTGTTCTCAGTGTTTATGAATTGTTGTTTTTTTATTGAGAGATTGTTGAAGAGTTGTTTGAGTTACCAATTATTGTCCTTGAGATAAAAGGATACAGGAGCTAAAGTTTCCTTATTCAACCTTATTAAGGGTATAAATCCAAGGAAAAAAAACCATAGGACATATAAACAAAATTAAAGGTATCTTTTCTAGTAATCAATTTTCGTGTTTGTAAAAAGGTTAAAAGTGGTAAGGAAAATTCGGGAGCAAATTTGTAGACAATGATTTGAAAAGTGAAAACTACTGGCTGTAGATGCGGCATTGCCTGCGATAGTAATACAAAACTGCTCTTAGCTAATAACAAAATACAATAGGGGAAAACATTTACTAATGGGCGTTTCTGGTCAGTTTTGTAGCACTTTCACCAGCAATGTTTTGCTTTTTTTGATATATTCATTAGCTCGTGGCACCAGAAACAAAACTGTGACTTCTTTCTGTCTGCTCCCATCTCTGCCCAAAAAGGGGCGTGCTTTGGCGAATCGAAACTCCATACATATGTGTCGTGGTCATTTTTTGTGGCGCTGTAAACTGGTGGTAAGTAGACCCAAAATATTTGGTCTAGCAGGGACCCAAAACTGTGGCTACTGCACTCAGCTCACACTAGTGTAAACCCCTCTTTACTAAGAGCGTTAGGGAAGGGGCAACCAACACTCTAAACTTCAGGGGCCATTTTCAGCAACAACTAAGGGAAGACCTTAAAGGCATAGACTGGGATAATGTTCTCAAAGACAAAAGCCCCCCCCCAAATGGGACTTTTTCTCATATATTCTGAAAAAGTCCTGTGAGAAAACAAAAACACTTACTTATGAGAAAAATGCATAAGAGGAACAAGAAAAGCCTATGTGGCGAAACTAGTCTTGTAAAGAAAGCAAATAGCGAGAAAGATTAAGGCGTTTAAGGTGCTAAAACGTGAAGGTAGCGATGAGGCTTTACAGGATTATAGAGAGAAAAATAAATCGTGTAAAAAGCAGATAAAGGGCCCGCAAAATAGAGACTGAGAGAAATATTGCCATGGAGAGCAAAAAATATGCCCAATTATTTTTCAAGTATATAAATGATAAGAAAACTAAAAACGAGAGTGTGGGGTCCCCTTAGAAATAACATGGGGGGCCATGTGGAAGGAAGATGAAGGAAAAGGGCCAATCTACTGAATGTCGCCTTCCTCAAAATGGTTCTTTACCCAGGAAATCCCCTGGTGGAAGAGACAATGGGGAATAATGTAAATTATTTTTGGAATGTCAACAGTTTAACCAGGGAAAGAGGTATGGCGCCAACTCGCAACCACTAAGATAGAGTAAATCACCGGGCCAGATGGCATTACACCCCGGGTTCTGCATGAATTATGTACGGTGATATGACGACCGTTATTTTAAATATTTGAAGAGGTCACTGAGGACTGGTTATGTTCCACAGGACTGGCGCATAGCAAATGTGGTACCAATATACAAAAAAAAAAAGCATCAACAATAGCGGATCCTGGAAACTACAGACCTGTGAGTCTAACTGCTGTGGGGGGGAAAATTTTGAGGGGTTGTTAGAAGATGCTATCCTGGAGTATCTCACTGTGCACAAATTTATAACCCAGAGTCAGCAGGGTTATTGAGAGATCGGTCCTGTCAGACTAATCTGATTGGTTTCTACGAGGAGGTGAGTTCAAGACTGGATGGCAGGGGGACGCAGTGGATGTGTTGTATATTCTGGATTTTTCAAAGGCATTTGACACCGTGCCACAATAAAAAGGTTGGTTGAGATGGGGTGGGAATAGGGAGAAAAAAAATCTGTGTATTTGGGTAATTGGGCTTTAGTTGAAGAAAAACAGAGGGTGGTCATTAATGGCACATCTTCTCAGATTGGGTTGATGTTACCAGTGGAGTGCCACAGGGGTCAGTATTGGGGGACATTCTTTTAAATTTATTAATGAACTTGTAGTGGGTTTACACAGTCAAGTTTCAATATTTCAGATGATACTAAAGAATTGTAATGTAAAGTAATAATAACTGAGGGCGATAGTTTAAGCATTAAGAGGGATTTGTGGACGATTTGAGGGGATGGGCAGAGAAATGGTTGATGAGGTTTAATGTAGATAAATGTAAAGTTATGCAACTTGGCTGGAAACAAAAAAAACTATAATTTATGTTTAAAACGGTCAATGTACTTAGTAACAAAACTGGAGCTGGAAAGGACTGGGGGTTTGGTGGATGGTAAACTTAATTTTAGTGGACCAGAGCCAGGTGGTGCGCTGCTTAAAGCAAATAAAAATTATGGGATGTATCAAGAGAGAATAGATTCTCGTGATAAAAAGACATAGTTTTTCCCTTATACAAATCCCTGGTCAGAACCACATGGAATATTGTGTACAGTGTTTGGGCACCAGTGTAAAAAAGGATATAGTAGAGCTGAACGGGTTGCAGAGGAGGCGGCATCCAGGATTATTAGGGGATGGGGGATTAGAATACACTGACAGATTAAAAATTTGGGATTATTCAGTTTTAGAAAAAAGACGGACTTGAGGGAGACCTCATTACAATGTACAAATACCTGAAAACGAAGGACAAGCACCAAGGGGATTTTTTTCTCCAAGATCTTTTTATAACATAGGGCTGTGACCAGGTGACAAGGGGGGGCATTTCTTGGCCGCTTGTAGAGGAGAGGCGATTTTTAACCATCACCATAGACAAGGTTCTTTACTGTAGAAGCAGTGGGGGGACTATGGAACTCTTCTGACCGGCAGGTGGGTTGTTATGGGGGACTCTATGTTACATGTTCAAAGGAGGCCTGGTTGCCTTTCTGCGAGAAAAAAAAAAAAATACCCAACGGGTTATGGGGATAAAAACAATGTTAAATTAATTCTTAAGGTGGACTTAATGGACTTGCGTCTTTTTCCATGTGCTTTTTATACATGGACACCTATCGATACTATGGCACCCCATTTAGGATGCCTACTGCCTTATGATCCCCATCCAATCGCTGACCTGGACGAGGCTATCGGACCGAGGTGTAGACTGTGCATTGGCCGCAGGGCCATTGTGCAATCAGCGCCAGTGGTGCTTAACTGTTCTCCGACTGCAAGACACATTTTGGTCGCAGGGACAAAATGGGTCTCGGTGTGTCAGGGCAAATTGTATGCAACAGCTAAACAATACCAAATATGCATCCCTTTCCGAGAGCACAAGCGGTAACCAAGTTGGTTGCAGATACGGACACTTATGTAAATATCGCCATTGTGGTAACAAAAATAAAAATTTCTAGTAAATCTATCTCTCTGGACTGTCTTCCATATCTCTATCTGACATTTTTCGTGTGTCTCTCGTATCTTGTCTGTACTATCTGTCTATCTCTGAGACGTCTCCTCTCTCGACTGTCCTCCGCTGTCTTCTGACTTGTCTCTGTCTAAAGGGTCTCTTGAACTGTCTCTGTCTGTTTTTTGATCTGTCTCTGTCTCCGACTGTCTCTGTTACTGACTATCTCTGCCAGTGGATGGTCTTTGCCCATCTCTGTCTCTGACTGTTTTTGGACATCTCTGACCATCTCTGACTCACATTTCCATCCCTGAGTGTCTCTGTCTCTGACTATCTCTGTCTCTGACTGTCTCTGTTTGTCCTGTCTATATCTGACTGTCTCTGACTCCAGTTTTTCTCTGACTGTCCCTACCTCTTATTGTCTCTGACTGTCTCTGTCTTTAATTGTATCGACTGTCTCTGTCTCTGACTTTCTCCTCTCTGACGTCTCTGTCTTGCTGTCTCTGGCTATATCTGACTGTCTCAGACTGTCTTTGAGTATGTTTTTCTTTGTTTTTCTCTCTCTCAATTGTCTGTTTGTCGTGACTGTGATTGCTCTGAATATATATGTATTTGTATCTGACTGTCTCTGTTTCTGTCACTTTGTCTATGGGGAAATTTATCAGAAGTGTCTGAGAGCAGAACTGTTGTAGTTGCCCATGGACCCAATCAAAGCTCACGTTTCATTTCCCACAGCTGTTTATACATTACAGCTGATATCTGATGGTTTCCATGGGCAACTGAAACAGTTCTACCTCATTACCATCTCTTTATCCCTATCCATATACCTCACACATAAGCTCTTTATACTCACTGCCTATGCTCCTGCATAAGGTGGTTAATAAGTGTATTTTGGAAAGTGAGGGGTGAACACTTGGGTTCAAAACCGGGTTCTATGACGTTCCCTGACTCACAGAACGCGGTCTGTGCAAAATTTGTTGATTGCAAAGCAACGTTGCAGTTCTTTTAGTGGACATACATACATACACTCAGCTTTATATATTAGACTAGCTGCCGGAATAACTAGTTAGCTTAAAAAAATAGAATGGGTTTACAAAAAATATTTTATGTGTATGTATTTCTTTCTGACCGTCTCTTTCACTGATGTCTCTACACTCTGTTCTGACTGTCTCTTTCAGTGACTGTATACTGAACATCTTGTTTCTGACTGTCTCTTTTAGTGACTGTTCTGCAGTCTCTTTCAGGGACTGTCTCTGACCGTCTCTTTCAGGGGCTGTCTCTGACCATCTCTTTCAGGGGCTGTCTCTGACAATCTTTTCAGGGCTGTCTCTGACATTCTATTTTTGATCGTCTTTAAGTGACTGTCTCTAACTGTCTCAGTGACTGTCTCTGAGTGAGTCACAGAGAGCGGCTCGGTGGCAAAATTTGGTTATTGAAAATGCGACAGTGCAGATTCCTTTAGTGGACACACACACAACATAGGCACACATTTACTCAACTTTATATATTAGATTTTTAATGTCAAACAATTTCCCCCTATCCCAGCATAGGAGTTCCAGCATGTGAGCTGACGTATCTTGAAAATTGAGATCCATTGTAACCAATGTTTGGAATGGCAGTAGAGAATGTAGGACATATTTATCAGGACCTCTGCGCAACGCCCTGAAATAATCGCAATGCTAGCTCATTGCTAGCTTTTGCGATTTTTGCCCGATCCGCCACCTTCACGCCAGTGGGGGCGTGGAAGGGGGGGGGCGGGGGGCGCGGCCGGCCGGCGCGGAGGGTGCCGGCGGGAATGGGCCGGTGCGGGATGTTACTGTCCCTGCGCCTGCGCACTCGCTGCTGCGTCGCGACTTTTCATACATGAAAAGCGCCGACTGCGTTTTTTCTACATCAGGCCCTGCCTGGTGTAGGATAAACTCCTGCGCTGCCGGCAGCCCCGATACATCAAGAGGCGGAAGCCTCTTGATGATCGGGCTGCGAACTGTGCAGTTGGCGGGGCACGAGCGCCAGCGTATGATAAATATCCCCTGTGTCCTATTAATCATACGGGAAATATGCTACAATGTTCAAGTCTGTTCTGAACATCCAGAACTAAATAACTAGATGGTTATGTTATATGAATTGTTTCCCCTAAATCCCTTCCTCATCAATCCCTCCCTTCCTTGGTTGAACTTGATGGACAAGTGTCTTTTTTCAACCGTAGAAAACTATGAAACTATGAAACTTAGGTTCAGGTTCAGCTGCCTTCCTTCGGTACTGAAGTGTGTTAATTCTTTGAAGGACACAGCAAAGCCACCATCGGCATTTAACTGCAGGTAGTGCTCCATCATTTTTCCATGGATCCTCACTTCCAATGACATCTGGTCTGGCAACATCTAAAGAGATGAAGAGTGCTGGCAGGATTGCTAGTGTTACCGCTCGGCTGTCATGATTTTGGGTCAGTAATGATCACAATCCAAACCAAGTACTTGAGACTGCCCATTCCTAGTCTCTATGGCACTGATGGAAGTAGCCAGTAAGATAGCCCTCAGCATCTCAAAGTTACAGAGATAAATAGATTTTGGGGTACAAATGACCCCCATTCTATTGAAATGTAAGGAATCACTCTGGAAGAGCTCTGGAAACCTTGGAAGATCGGCGGGGAGTGAAGGGAGGTGCCGGATTATAAGGTGAGCTGGAATAGGGGACACCCGTGACACAAGCTGATGTCACAACCAGGAAGTCCCGCCCTCATTAGGAAAAGCTGAGAGGATATTACAGATAGCCTTATATATCATTAGCATATCTCAGGATGGAAGCATGATATGTGTACTGTTGAATTGTTGTCAAAGACTCTCTCTAGCTGTGTAAAAACAATTTTTTGTCAAATAACTTGTACAGTGAAAACTTTAAATTGACTCACATAATAAAACAGCTGAAGTAATCTGGGTCTTTCCTGCCTATTTTATTTAGTCAACCGCTTTTCTCTTCTATTAGTTACAGAATTAGGATTTTTTCACGTTTGACCAAGGAGTACTGCAGCTGAATGGCTGTAATAGAAGTCTGCAAAGGAATCCCACACTACAGGTATACAATGCAATATGTCTACTCCCCAATGTAACCCTTTTTAAATGTGCGCTCTCATCATCACAGGCAGATGGGACCATGAGAAGGAGTAACATCAGGGGCAGAAGGTAACATATGCTGACCATAGAAGGCTGGTAGTAGGCGGAGAAAATCAGACATATCTCTCAATATGTGGACAGCACCCACAAAATCTCAATTCAAGAGAAGATGTTAATAAAATAGCACATTCTACGTTATACACGATTCAATCTAGTTTTTCAAGCTTATCTTAAAATGCTTCCAATGAAAATTATTTCTTATACTGCAAAAAAAAAGTACGGTAGTCCTGGGAATTAAAAATATAAAATGATAAAGAATGGTTAGAATATGGTGAAAACTGATTATTTTTTAACAGTAAAAAAGTTAAAAAATGCAAATATATATATATATATATATTAATAAGATATATATATATATATATTATATATAATAGCCTTTTTTTAAAAAAAAATTGCTACTATTTTTGTGGGTCAGTATGGATATGACAATATTATGTGCAGGCTTATTATGTTTTTTAATTTAATTTAACACAAACGTATTAGTTTTCTTTCATCATATGCTGCTATAACATCTGTTTTAATTTCCAGGGCTTGTTTTTTGCAGGATAAACTGTACTATTCATTGGAATTTATTACTTTTTAGTTTAAAAAAATGTTACTTTTTATTTTCATTTACATTTAGAAGTTATAATAAGTGTGAGTGTTTTCTTTTTTTTTTTTTTATCTTAATTCAAAATTATTCTTTCCAAAAACTTTGAATTATCCAAATCTGATATTCTTTGTAAGATCCTAAAGTGATGTCTCTACTGTGTTAGTCAGAGATTTTTCTTTATCCGAAGCTGTTCATTGTGCTGCATTTTCCGTTACCTTTTCTCGACCTTATCTATTTATTTATATTTATTTATTATTTTTGAGCCTTGGGCAGAGTTAAAATATTGCTAGCAAACTCTTATTGTATCAGTACAATGGCTGTATCTAAATACAAAATGTGGTAAGGCCCAATCTTAAATGTAAATTGGGATTTCTCTGCTGTATCGAATCAGCAAATACAGAACTAAACTACACTAGTTTCAAAAAGTATATTTGTGAACCAAACAAACAGCTTTTTATGTTCTGAAACACTGAACTTTGAATGACTCAACTTTTAATTTAAAAGTGTTAATTTCATGAATCATTAAAATAATATATAATTAATGTTTCTCCGGGATGCTCTGGTCCCGCGCTCCTGTCTCGTCTTCTGTCTGCTGTAACAAGAGGCAGAGACGCATCCATGTGCTCTGCTGGCTGGCCCATACTATGATGTCACCGGCAGCGCATCATAGTGTGTGCCAGCCAGCAGAGTGCATGGCCGCGGCACTGCCGCTTGTTACAGTTAAGACAGAAGACAGAGGAGGAGCCGCGAGGACTGGAGCCTCGCGGGAGAAGACAGAAGAGGAGCCGCAAGGAGCATCTGTGAGCCGCGCCGAGCATTGGGGCACAGAAGGTGAGTATGTAAGTCTTGGCAAACTGGGGGCTGGCTGGCTACTATAGTGGGATGGCTGGCTGAACAGTAAAGGAAGCTTGCTGGCTAACAAAGGGGCTGGCTGGCTATATACTAAAAGGGGCTGCGGGATATTTACTGGGGGCTTGCTATCTATATACTGGGCGGCTGTGACCAATGCATTCCACCCTCGGCTTATACTCAGTCAATAGGTTTGCTTGTGGCTGGGCTTGCTGGCATTAAGTGCAGCTAGTACCATATTGTGAGGAATTTGCAGGGAGACTTGTGTTTAGCTCTTAGTGACACACATATCCACCTCAAAACACCGAAGTGGGAAATTTATTAGGGGTTGATTTGAATTACGCCGAGTCTGCTGATTATTTTATTTTTTTTTTTTCGTTTATTATTTATACCAAAGTCATCTGGCAGAGCCAAAATCCAGTTGTGTGCTGTCATGTAGGGTAGAAAACTAGCACATAGCAATAGGATAGATTTTTTGTTTAAAAAAAACACAAAAAAAAACACACACAAAAAAAATTAGAAGTTTATAGTTAATTTTGAAAATGTTAACCCGAGGGCTAGGGGTATTGGACGAGGCGGGGACGTGGGCGTCCAACTAACTGCAGGGGTCAGAGGCCGTGGTCCTGGGGGGGTGAGACACCATCGCTGATGAGGGAGCAGGGGAACGCGCAGAGCTACACTCCAGGTTTATCATGTTCAAGTTACTGGGACTCGTGGTAGAGCACTGTTGAGGCCAGAACAGGCGAAGAGTGATGCGTGGGATTGGGGACAATGCTTTTAGCCATTTGTCCACCAGTCAGTCTTCCACGCAGTCCACCCATGTCACCGAAATCAGCACTCCTCAGCTCCTCACCTCAGCCTACTTCCCCCAGTCTGCCCCCTCCAGCAAAATTTGCATTTGAACGGCATACTCTGAGGAACGTTTTCTGGACCTCCCACAGTCACAAACCACTTGTCCGGTTGCTGCTGAGCCATTTTCCGATGCCCAGTTTTTCCACCAGTCGCAGTCTGTGGGTGATGATGACATTATTGACGCTAGTGGAAGAAGTGTGTAAAGAGGTGTCGGACGATGAGAGACACGGTTGTCAGACAGTGGTGAAGTTTTGTCAGGGCAGGAAGTCCGAGGGGGGGGGAGAGAGAGGGATCGGAGGATGATGAGGGTGACAGACCCAAGCTGGGTTGATAGGCCGGGTGAACACAGTTGCTTCTGAGACGAGGCGAGTCCTTAGCAGAACAGGTTGGAAGAGGCAGTGGTGGGCCAGAGGAGAGGCAGGGCCAGAGCTGGTGATTAGCGCAACAAATGTTGCCCGTAGTCAATCCCGTGGCGAGGGCTAGATTTTCAGAAGTTGGAGGTTCTTTAAAGAAACACGATGACCGACGAACTGTGGTGTGCAACCTTTGCCAAACCAGGATCAGCAGAGGTTCCACCACTACTAGCTTAACTACCACAGTGATGCGCAGGTATGAAATGCTAAACACCCCACTCAATGGCACCAAGCTCGTTCACCTCCGGCCGGGCACACCATGCTCCTTCACCTGTGTATCTGCTAGTCAGCCCCCTGCCCAGGACCACGCCCAAACACCTCCCGTGCGAAAACCCCATCTTCGCCTCCAGATCCCCACAGCATCCACCAGCGTTCAGTCTCCATACCCCAGACGCTGGAGCGTCAAAAGGAAGTATACGCGCAAACCACGCAACGCCCAAGCCCTCACGTCACATCTCCAGTTGCTTAGACTGGAGATGCTGCCACTCGGCTGGTAGAGACCAAGGCCTTTCGAAACCTCATGGCGCGGACACCCCTCGGTATTCGGTTCCAGCCGCCACTACTTTTCCCGATGTGCCGTCCCAGCCCTGCACAAGAGTGTCAGAGAAACATCCTCCGTGCCCTGACCCACGCCGTTTCTGACAAGTCCACCTGACCACGGACACGTGGACGAGTGCTGCCGGGCAGGGCACATATATCGCCGACGGCATTGGGTTAACTTGGTGGAGGCTGGGACCGAGTCTGACCCTGCGGCTGGTCATATACTGCCGATGCCGAGGATTGCGGGGCCTACCTCGGTCCAGGTCTCAAAGGCCCTATGCCTCCTCCTTCTCCACCCCCCTCCCACCTCCTCCTCCTCCGAATACCATCCGTGGGCATGGCGCCATCAGTCGGTAGCTCTAGGCACAGCAGCAGTGCCATCGCTAAGCGACAGCAGGCGGTGCTCAAACTGCTGAGCCTAGGCGATAAAAGGCACACCGCCCAAGAGCTATTACAGGGCATCACGGCGCGACTGATCTGTGGCTGGCACCGCTGAACCTGAGCCAGGCATGGTTGTGTGTGACAACGGCCGTAAACCGGTGGGCTCTGCAACTTGGCAGACTGACACCTGTGCCATGCCGACCCTTTGTTAAATTCATAGTTCAGCGTTTCCTCAAGACATACCCCAATCGTTGATTTGCTCACGAAGGGGCGCCGCATCTGTGCGCATTTCAGGAAGTCCAGCACAGATGCTGCCACTCTCAGGGCAGCGCAGCGCCGCCTCCAACTGCCCGCTCAACCGACTGTTGTGCGACGTGCCCACGAGGTGGAATCAACATTAACCATGTTATCCAGAGTTTACCAGCAGCGCAGAGCGATTGTAGACGGCAGATGAACTTCCACCAGAACGGTAGTCAGGTCAGTCAGCTTCCTCAAGTCTACAATGAGGAGTGAACGTGGATGTCTGATATCGTGTCAGGTGCTGAGTAACTTTGAGGAGTCAACACAGATGGTCAGTGGCGATGCCGCATATCAGCCTCACCATCCGCTGCTTGGCCTGTTGAAAAAACTCTTCCTGGTCAGCATGAAGTCGGAGCTTTGCGCTCGTCACAAGAGACAGGGGAAGATGATTCCCTTGTTGTGCCAAAGCACCCTTAGTCTGTTTTCAGCGCAATCGAGGAGGTGGAGGAGGATGAGGAGGAGAGATGTTGGCGAGACAGAAGAGGGGGCCATTGTCAGTCCTTCACTGTTCAGCGTGTATGGGCAGAAGAAGAGGAGTTGGAGGAGTTGGAGGAGGAGGAAATGGACAGTCAGGCCAGTGAGGGGAGTGAATTCTTACGCGTTGGTACTCTGGCGCATATGGCAGATTTCATGCTAGGCTGCCTATCCCGTGACCCTCGCGTTCAAAGAATTTATTCCAGCACCGATTACTGGGTGTTCACTCTCCTGGACCCACGGTACAAGCAAAATCTTTCCACTCTCATCCCTGGAGAGGAAAGGAGTGTGAGAATGCATGAATACCAGCAGGCCCTGGTGCACAAGCTGAAACAGTATTTCCCTTCTGACAGCGCTAGCGGCAGAGGGCGTACTTCTGCGGGACAAGTAGCAAGGGAGAGTAGGCGAGCAGGCAGCTTTTCCAGCACTGGCAGGGGTACGCTTTACAAGGCCTTTGCCAGTTTTATGTCACCCCAGCAAGACACTGTCACCTGTCCCCAGTCTCGGCAGAGTAGGGCTGATCTTTACAGAAAGATGGTGAGGGAGTACGTAGCTGACCATACCATCGTCCTAAATGATCACACAGCTCCCTACAACTACTGGGTTTCAAAGCTGGACATGTGGCACGAACTGGCGCTGAACGCCTTGGAGGTTCTTGCCTGCCCTGCCGCTAGCGTGTTGTCCGAGTGGGTTTTCAGTGCAGCTGGTGGCATCATCACCGATAAGCGTATACGCCTGTCGACTGACAGTGCTGACAGGCTGACGCTTATCAAGATGAATAAAGCCTGGATTTCTCCGGATTTTCATTCTCCACCAGGTGAAAGAAGCTCAACCTGAATAATGTATGCACTCCTCCTCCTCGTTGTCCTCCTTCTCCTCCTCTTTGTACACTAAAGCATAGGAAACTGGCTATTTTTTGCCAGGGCCAACTGGCTCTAGCTATAGTACTTTATGTATTTAATTTTTCTGGAGGGTCACCTACCCGGTCCTCTGTTTTAAGCAATTTTTGGGAGTGCCACATACATACAGGCACTCAATCTATTTAATTTTTCTGGAGGACCACCTACCTGCTCCTCTGGTTTGAAAGGTTACTGTGCCCAGAGCAAACAATATAAGAAGGGAGTTTTGGGGCCTGCAAATGGGGCCGGGGGGTGTCCCGCGCCATCCTGTCGTTGAGACGCTTCTAGAGGGGCCTTTGATAGGGTGGAGTGGGACTTCCTTTCTTGGGGCCTGTACCAATTTGGGCTCGGATGGCACGTTTGTAGATTGCTTAGACTCTTTATAGTGCCCTAAGGGTCTGTATTATGGGGAACGGCGATTATCGGATTTTTTTACTTGTCTAGTGGACTAGGAGGGATTCCCTGTCCCGTTGCTATTTGCTTGTTTATCGACCTCTGCATCTAGCTTGGGCAGACATGGGAGTAGAGGGGGAGGACTTCTCTGGTCCTATTCATACTATGCTATACGCTGAGATGTTCCCCTCGTCCTTTACGATTCTGAAGTATCTGTGCCTGATCCTTGAAGCTATCCAGGAAATTTGGCAGATTTTCAGGTGTTTCAAATAACACCATAATCTATTCTGGTCCCTCTGACAAACCGACGCCACCTTAATTATCCTGCGTTTGGATCTGAAGGTCTCACTTCATTGTGATTATTGGGCTTAAAGATCACGCCCAGGTCGACGATTATGTTACCTTACTCTTGCCCCCTTGATACAAAATTAACAAACAAGTCATACATGGAATAACGCCTCCCATTAAAAATTATTGTGCAGAGAGAGTTGTCCCTCACAAAGAGTGTATGTTACCGTCAAATATTGTATATATTATGTAATTCACCGTGTTGGATAGGCAAGAAATGGTTTGGAGTTTATTTCGTTTGCATTATAATAATTACTCTGGTGTGGATGAAAAGGTGCGTCTTAAACAAGAACTTTAATGTTAGATAGGGAAAGTGTGGCGTCTTTCGCATCCCTTCCTTCTACATTATTTTCTGGCGGCCAGCACAGTTTTATTCTGGAAACAGACAGACTACTTTATTTCACGCGATCAACCTCGTGTTGGGGGCGAAGATTTCGTCTTGCCTGCACTTTTGGAGTCTGGTCAATTGAAGAGTCTCAATGGAAAAATTCCCTCTGACCGATGGCTATTGCTAACATGGAGAGACCTAGGAGGCCCTTTATTCGGTATTTAAGGGGGTTTTAAATTTACGCCTTTGGGGAAAATCTCAACTTTGTAGAATTATTAACATGGAGTATCAGTTTTGGGAAAAAAAGGGATAAGTCTTTTGGAGCAGTTGGGGGAAGTATGGTTCAACTCCCCTTCGTTTGGTGCGATGGGGTATTCTGGGGAAGGGACCGTTTTAGGTATCTATCAATTGGCAATGATTTAGGAAAACACATCCGACGTAGGTTCACGTTACACCGTAGGGGTATCTTCACAGCAATGTAATTATTTATAAATTGTCACGACGTCAACCTTATCTAATTTTATCACCGACTAAGGTCCATTAACGATCAGAATGCCAGTCATTAAGCCAAGAGAATGGACAAAGCAGATCGGCTTTACACACGAACACGTCACAATGGCGAGACATTTATAGAATGTGGTTATATCAACGTAAATTTAAATCATAGATGTACAACTTAATTATTATATGAATTTATTTCCGAACCGTATTAATGTTAAAGCGGTTTAAGTGAAAATGCTAACTGTAAGAGGTGGTCAAATCCTCAAGCCCGTATTTTACATGTTCTTTGGATTCGCCGCAAGATCAACTCCTATTGGGAGTGTATATTCACAATTTGGCAGACAGCCTTCAATGTGCTTTCCCCCGTGTCCCGTAACTTGGGATGTTTGGGCTTGCTCCCCGGATCTCTTTAGACGATAGACTTAAAAAGTGACTTGGCTTAAGATTACTTTCCTTGCAAGACTAGTATTAGTTAAAACATGTTCGATAACAAGTCCCCACACAGTAAATGAATGGACGTACCTAGATGCATACGTCTAAATCGTACAATGTGCCTAACTAGAAACGATATAGGAAAGGCAGCAGACTCAAATCAAATCTGGAACCAGTGAGGCTTTAGAGGTTTATCCTCTAGCCCCCCACTGCTTCTTATGTGCGACGGTGCAGACATCCCAGCATCGATGAGGGTGGAGAGGGAGGGGAGGTGAGAGGGGGAAACATATCATTGATATCCTTGGTAAATAATTGATGGCTTTGTATGTGTCTGGAGTTAAGGATATGTTGTTTACTGGCAAGATGTTATGTAATGATGCATTGTATATTGAATTCGCTGAATGTGAAAAGACGCCATGTTTACAACTATTGGAAAAATAAACAATTATAAAAAAAAAAAAAAAAGGAAGCACAATTTGTTAACCAGAAATAGGCCTTCATACAGCTCTGTATGAGGAAAATTAAAAAAGTTTGAATTTTGAAAGTGGGGAGTGAAAAGGAAAACTCCAAAACGACAGAAAGGCTGTGGTCGTAAGGAGTTAAACTAGTTACTTGTAGGTTCCAGAATCGCAGTTCATGGAAATGGAATGTCATGCTCAAACTAACACTGCCTAAGGGACACCTACCACTTGAATGGCAGGTATAGGGGGAACTACCGGACACCGCTGAGGTGAGCTGGTGCCGCGAGCTTAGTTTTGTTATTCACTTCCTATGTAGCCGCGTGCACGGTCCGCACGCATGGCGCCGAGTGCGTATCCTCCCTGCGCCGAAGCAAAGCTTCGGCCATAATGTTTAAAAGTGCTTTAACAACCGCGATGCCTGCGTTTAAAACACTAACAAAACTAAGCTCCGGCACCATCTCACCTCTAGCTGGGTGCTTGGTATGTCCCTTCCTTATACCTGCCCTTCAAGTGCTAGGTTTTCCTTTAAAAGCATGACTTTTCCTCAGAGGAATCTGTCCATTTTTTTTCCTGTTTATTACATATGTTAACCTATTCAACTCATGGTGTTCTTCACGTGTCCATGTTTATATAGCGCACACACGATTATGTAGTCGCTGCCAAGACTTGTCAACACCCGTCGTCCCCATGGGGCTCACAATCTAATCAAGACATCACATTCACAGCGTCTCCTGCTACAATCCTCTGTGTTGCGTGCCTTATTAGGCTGCTGGCTGGTGCACACCCTGCCATTCAATGTCATCAACTGACATACCAACCAGGTTGATTGGTGCACATGAGACAACCGCTGGGACCAGAGTCATGTGACATTGACCGGAGGTCTTACTTTACTATTATTTTAGACCGCAATTGCCATCAGGCGGTCCCAGCCCAACTGAAGAGACTGACTTACAGACGACCCTAATTTAAGACAGACTCCTCTGCCCACTGTTGACCATCCGGTGAACTCTCTGGATGTTTACTATATCCCCAGCCGCAGGATCGCTGTACGGTGTGCTGTAAATGAAGCTTTGTTGATAATCCTGGTCGCAATCACCACAAAATATTTTGCAACCCAAACATTGTCCTCTGGGGCAAAAAAATTTTGTCTGTGAGGTAGCATAATAAAATATAACAGTTTCGACTTAAGAACACACCTATCTTGTAATGTACCCGGGACGCCTGTATATAAAATTTATGAAACGGGACATCCATCCGCTTTAAAATAGTTTATTTTATAGTTATGATTATATATGTACACATACCTCAATATATTTTACTCGTGTAAGCTTCAAATTTTTTGACTGTAGAACTCCATCCCCCCTGAATATATCATAATATTTTAAATTGAATGACATGTTTAGCCCCTGCAGTTCTTTCAGGTTCAACAAATGGATTTTCTTGTTTTGTCGTGCCACAAAGGCCACAGTGTTCTCAGTTTATGAATTTGTGTTTTTTATTAGATTGACGATTGTTGAGTAGTTTGAGTTACATTATTGTCCTTGAGATAAAGGATACAGGAGCTAAGTCTGTCCTTATTCAAACCATCTATTAAAGGGTATAAATCAACAAGGAAAACTTTAGGACATTAAACAAAATTAGGTATCTTTTTACTAGTAATACATTTATTTTTCGTGTTGGTAAAAAGGTTAAAAGTGGTAAGGACACCTTGGGAGCACTATTCAGAAATGACATTTGAAAAGTGAAACTACTGGCCTGTAGATGCCGGCATTGCCTGCGATAGTAATAACTGCTCTTAGCTTAAAGACATACACTAGGGGACTTTACTATCTTATACTGGGGCTGTCGTTCTGATGTTTGTACGCACTTTCTCCCGCATGTTTCTTGATCTATATCATTAGCTCGTGGCACCAGAGAAAACTGTTGACTTCTTTCTGTCTGCTCCATCTCCTGTCAAAAAGGGGCGTGTCTTTGGGCACGATCGAAACTCCATACATATGTGTCGTGGTCATTTTTTGGCGCTGTAAACTGGTGGTAATTAGACCAAACAAAATCAATTTGTCCTAGCAGGACCCAAAACTGTGCTACTGCCTCACTCACACTAGTGTAACCACGCTTTACTAAGAGCGTTAGGGAGGGGCACCAACACTCTAAACTTCAGGGGCCACATTTCATGCAACTAAGAGGGAAGACCTAAAGGCATAGACTGGGATATGTTCTCAAAGAACACAAAGCCCCCCCCCAAATGGGACTTTTTCTCAAGTATTCTGAAAAGTCCCTGTGAGCAACACAATACCTTATGAGAAAACATAGAGGAACAAGACAAAGCCTATGTGGGCTAACTAGTCTTGTAAACGTAAAATAGCGAGCAAAGATAAGGCTTTAAGAGGTGCTAAACGTGAGGTGAAGCGATGAGGCTTTACGATTATAGAGAGAAAATACAATCGTGTAAAAAGCAGATAAAGGCCGCCCATAGAAGACTGAGAGAATATTTGCCATGGAGAGCAACAACTAGTCCCACTTATTTTTCAAGTATATAAATGATAATAAACACTAAAACGAGATGTGTGGGCCCCTTAAATAACAGGGTGCCATGTGGAAGGAGATGCATGAAAGGGCCAATCTACTGAATGTCAGTCCTTCTCTAACTGCTTTACCATGAGGAATCCCCTGGTGGAAGACCAATGAGGAATAAGTTAGAATTATTTTTGGAATGTCAACAGTTTTAACCAGGAAGAGGGTATGGGCGCCCCACGCCGTCGCAACCACTAAGATAGAGTAATCACCAGGCCAGATGCATATACCCCGCGGTTCTGCATGAATTATGTACGGTGATAGACGCTCGTTATTTTTAAATTTTGCAAAGGTCACTGAGGACTGGTATTCCACAGGACTGGCGCATAGCAAATTGGTACCAATATACAAAAAAACAAACATCAATAGGCGATCCTGAAACTACAGACCTGTGATCTAACGCTGTGGTGGGGGAAAATTTTGAGGGGTTGTGTTAAGATGCTATCCTGGAGTATCTCACTGTGCACAAATTTATAACCCAGAGTCAGCATGGGTTTTGAGAGTCGGTCCTGCAGACTAATCTGATTGGTTTCTACAGGAGTGAGTTCAGACTGGATGGAGGACGCAGTGGATGTTGTATATCTGGCTTTTTCAAACGGCATTTGACACCGTGCCACAAAAAAAGGTTGTTGAGACTGCGGCTGGGATAGGAGAAAATCTGTGTATTTGGGTAATTTGGCTTAGGTGATAGAACACGGAGGTTGGTCCTTAATGGCACATGTCTCAGATTGGGTTATGTTACCGTGAGTGCCACAGGGGTCAGTATTGTGGCCCTTCTTTTTAATATTTTATTAATGACTCTTGTGTGGGTTTACACAGTCAATTTCAATATTTTCAGATTGATACTAAGTAATGTAATGTAAAGTAAAATACTGATGGTCGATCAGTTAGCATTACAGAGGGATTGTGTGACTTGAGGGATGGCAGAGAATGGTTGATGAGTTTAATGTAGATAAATTAACAGTTATGCACTTGCCATGAAACAAAAACTATAATTATTTCTAAACTTCATTACTTAGTAAAACTGGAGCTGAAAGGACTTGGGGTTTGTGGTTGTAAACTAATTTTAGTGACCAGAGCCACGGTGGCTGCTGCTAAACAAATAAAATTATGATGTATCAAGAGGAGTACGATTCCGTGATAAAGACATAGTTTTTCTTCCTTATACAATCACCTGGTCAGACCACACACTGGAATATTTGTGTACAGTTTGGCACCGTGATAGAAAAAGGATATATATAGCTGTAACGGGTGCAGAGAAGCATCCAGGATTATTAGGGACTTGGGGCGATTAGAATACACTGACAGATTACAAATTTGGGATTATTCAGTTAGAAAAAAAGACGACTAGGGGAGACCTCTTACAATGTACAACATACCTGAAACGCCGACAGCCCAAGGATCTCCTCCACAGCAAAAAAAAAAAAAAACAAAAAAAAATTTTTTGCCCCCCCCCCCCCCCCCCCCCCCCCCGAGCCCCCCTTTTGTTTGTTTTGGTGTTTTTTGTTTTTGTTTTTTGGATTGTTTATTTTTTTTTTTTTTTTTTTTTTTTTTGTGTGTTTTTTTGTTTTTGTTTGTTTATTTTTGTGTTATGTTTTATTGTTTTGTTTGTTTTTTTTTTTTTGGTGTTTGAATTTTTTTTTTGGTGTTTTTTTTTTACTTTTTGTTTTTGTTTATTTTTTGTTTTTGTTTTTTTTGGTTGTTTTTGGTTTGTTGTTTTTTTGTTTTTGTGATTAGTTTGTGTTTTATTTTTTTTATTTGTGTGTTGTTGTTGTTAGTTGGCTGTGGAATTTGTTGGTTTTTTGTTGTTTTTTTGAAGTGGTTGTTGTTTTTTGTGTTTTTGTTTGGTGGTTTGTATTGTGTTTTGTTGTTTTTTTTTTTGTGTCTTGGTTTTTTGTTGGTTTTATTTTTTTGGGTTGTTGCTTTGTGATTTGTTTTGGGGGTTAATAGGAGGTTTTGGTGGTCACCTAAGACCCCCCCCCCACCACCCAAACCCCCTGTCCGACCCCCCCCACCCCACACTCCCACACTCCCACCAACCACCCCCCCCCCCCCCCCCACCCCCCCTGCCCCCCCCCTCAGCAACCCGCTCCAAACCCAAACCCCAACCAACCACCCTTTTTTTTTGTTGTTGAAGGTGTGGGACTGCTTTAGAGTGGGGGGATGGTACACCCGGAATGACCCCCCCCCCCCCCCCCTCCCCGCCCCCCCCTTTTTTTTTTTTTTTTGTAGTGTACCCCCCCCCCCCCCCCCCCCCCTTGTGTTTTTTTTTTTTCTGTTTTTTTTTTTTTTTCGCTTTTCCCCTTCCCAGGGGGGCATCTCTGCGCTTTAGAGGAGAGGCGATTCTACCATCACCATGAGACAAATGTCTTTACTGTAAGAGCAGTGAGACTATGGAACTCTCTGCCGCCAGGTGGGTTGTGTATGGCGGACTCTATGTACATGTTCAAAAGAGGCCTGGATGCCTTTCTGAGAAAAAAATACCAGCGGGTTTATGGGGATAAAACACATTTATTTAATTCTTAACAGTTGGACTTTAATGACTTGCGTCTTTTTCCAGCTTTATATACTATGACCCTATGATACTATGCACCCCATTAGGATGCCTACTGCCTTTTCCCTCTGCATCCAATTTCCGACTGGACGGCTATCGGACGAGGTTAGTCCACTGTGCATTGCCGACGCGGCATTGCTGCACTCCAGGGCAGGGTGCTTAACTGTTCTCCGACTGGCAAGACACATTTCTGGTCGCAGGGACAGAAAATGGTCTCGGTGGTCAGAAATGTATCTGCACAGCTAACAATACAAAATATGCATGCCCTTTCCGGAGCAACGCTGGTAACCAAGTTGGTGCAGATACGACACTTTATGTAATATCCGCCATTGTGTTAACAAAAACTATTTTATATGTATCTATCTCTCTGACTGTGTCTATCTCTCTGACAGTTTTCTGTGTCTCTCTGTCTCTTCTGACTGTCCTATCTCTGACTGTCTCCATCTCTGACTGCTCCGGCTGTCTCTGTGACTATTTCGTCTAAGGTGTCTCTGACTGTCTCTGTCTGTTTTTTTAATCTGTCTCTGTCTCCGACTGTCCTCTGTTACTGACTATCTGCTGCCAGTGATGTCTTTGCCCATCTCTGTCTCTGACTGTTTTGACACTCTGACCATCTCTGTCTCACATTTCCATCCCCCTGAGTGTCTCTGTCTCTGACTATCTCTGTCTCTGACTGTCTCTGTTGTCCTGTCTATATTGACTGTCTCTGACTCCAGTTTTCTCTGACTGTCCCTACCTCTTATTGTCTCTGACGTCTCTGTCTTTAATTGTATCTGACTGTCTCTGTCTCTGACTTTTCCACTCTCTGACGTCATCTGTCTCTTGCCTGTCTCTGGCTATATCTGCCTGCTCAGACTGTCTTTGAGTATGTTTTTTCGTTTGTTTTTCTCTCTCTCCAATTGTCTGTTTGTCTGTGACTGTGATTGTCCTGAATATATATGTTATTTGTCGGACTGTCTCTGTTTCTGTCACTTTGTCTATGGGAAATTTATCAGAAGTGTCTGAGAGCAGAACTGTTGTAGTTGCCCATGGCAACCAATCAAAGCTCAACGTTCATTTCCCACAGCTGTTTATACATTACAGCTGATATCTGATGGTTTCCATGGGCAACCTGAAACAGTTCTACCTCATTACCATCTCTTTATCCCATCCATATCCTCACACATAAGCTCTCTTATACCACTCCTGCCTAGCTCCTGCATAAGGTGGTTAATAAGTGTATTTTGGAAAGTGAGGGGTGAACACTTGGGTTCAAAACCGGGTCTATGACGTTCCCTGACTCACAGAAGCTCTGTGCAAAATTTGTTGATTGCAAAGCAACGTTGCAGATCTTTTAGTGGACATACATACATACACTCAGCTTTATATATTAGACTAGCTCGGAATAACTACGTTAGCTATAAAAATAGAATGGGTTTACAAAAAATATTTTATGTGTATATTTCTCTTTCTGACCGTCTCTTTCAACTGACTGTCTCTGACATCTCGTTCTGACTGTCTTCTTTCAGTGACTGTATATCTGAACATCTCTGTTTCTGACTGTCTCTTTTAGTGACTGTCTGCAGTCTCTTCAGGGACTGTCTCTGACCGTCCTTCAGGGTCTGTCTCTACCATCTCTTTCAGGGGCTGTCTCTGACCATCTCTTTCAGGGGCTGTCTCTGACATTCTTTCATTTTGATACGTCTTTAAGTGACGTCTCTAACTGTCTCAGTGACTGTCTCTGAGTGAGTCACAGAGAGCGGCTGGCAAAATTTGGTTATTGAAAGCGACAGTGCAATTCCTTTAGTGGACACACACCAACATAGGCACACATTTACTCAACTTTATATTAGATTTTAATGTCAACAAATTTCCCCCTATTCACAGCATAGGAGTTCCAGCATGTGAGCCGACGTATCTTGACAATTGAGATCCATTGTAACCAATGTTTGGAATGGCAGTAGAGAATGTAGGGACATATTTATCAGGACCTCTGCGCAACGCCCTGAAATAATCGCAATGCACTCATTGCTAGCTTTTGGCGATTATTTGCCCGCATCCGCCACCTTCACGCCAGTGGGGGCGTGAAGGGGGGGGGGGGGGCCGGCCGGACCGGGCGGAGGTGCCGCTGTGGAATGGGCCGGTGCGGGATGTTACTGTCCCTGCGCCTGCGCACACGCCTGCTGCCGGGACTTTTCATACATAAACGTCCCGACTGCGTTTTTTCCTAATCGGCCCTGCCTGGTGTAGGATAAACTCCCTGCGCTGCCGCGCCCCGATACATCAAGAGGCGAAGCCTCTTGATGTATCGGGCTGCGAACGTGCAGTTGGCGGGGCACGGCGCCAGCGTATGATAAATATCCCCTTTTCTCTATTAATCATACGTGAAATATGACAATGTTCAAGTCTGTTCTGAACATCAGAACTAAATAATAGATGGTTATGTTATAGTAGAATTGTTTCCCCTAAATCCTTCCTCATCAAATCCTTCCCTTCCTTGGTGAACTTGATGGACAAGTTTCTTTTTTCAACCGTAGAAACTATGAAACTATGAAACTTCAGGTTCAGGTTCAGCCATCCTTCCTTCGGTACTGAAGTGTGTTAATTCTTTGAAGGACACAACAAACCCCATCGGCATTTAACTGCAGGTATGCTCCATCATTTTTCCATGGATCCTCACTTCCAATACATCATGGTCTGGCAACATCTAAAGAGATGAAGAGTGCTGCATATTGCTAGTGTTACCCCGCGCTGTCAGATTTTGGGTCAGTAATGATCACATCCAAACCAAGTACAGTGGGACCCCATTCCTAGTCTCTATGCACTGATGGAAGTAGCCAGTATAGCCCTCAGCATCTCAAAGTTACAGAGATAAATAGATTTGGGGTACAACTGACCCCCATTCTATTGAATGAAGGATATCACTCGGGAAGAGCTCTGGAAACCTGGAAGATCGCGGGGATGAAGGGAGGTGCCGGATTATAAGGGTGAGCTGGAATAGGGACAACCCGTACCTAGCTGATTCACAACCAGAACCGTATAGGAAGCTGAGATTCAGATCCTAGATACTATTACATACTCAGGATAGAATCAGAATGTTTGTGAAGGTTTCAAAGCTCTCGCTAAATCGTGTAACAAATTTTTGTCAATCTTAGCAAGTAAAGAAAAGAAAGGCGAATGTATGGAGGAGGAAGAAATAGCAGAGAATGGAAACAGGCCAATAAAAATCTAGAGGATAATAGTAGAAGCGATTATCATTTAGGCAAGGGTGGGGAGAAGGTGAAAAAAAGTCACGAAAAATAATGGCAATGACTTAATTGACTCACATAATAAACAGCTGAAGTAATTGGGTCTTTCCTGCCTATTTTATTTAGTCAACCGCTTTTCTCTTCTATTAGTTACAGAATTAGGATTTTTTCACGTTTGGCCAAGGAGTACGCAGCTGAATGGCTGTAATAGAAGTCTGCAAAGTATCCCACACTACAGGTATACAATGCAAATGTCTACTCTCCCAATGTAACCCTTTTTAAATGTGCGCTCTCCATCATCACAGGCAGATGGGACCATGAGAAGGAGTAACATCAGGGGCAGAAGTGTAACATATGCTGACCATAGAAGGCTGGTAGTAGGGCGGAAAAATCCAGACTATCTCTCAATATGTGACAGCACCCACAAAATCTCCATTCAAGAGAAACTTGTTAATAAAAATAGCCATTCTACGTATACACGATTCAATCTAGTTTTTCAAGCTTATCTTAAAAATGCTTCCAATGAAAATTATTTCTTATACTGCAAAAAACAAGTACGGTAGTCCTGGGAATTAAAAATATAAATGATAAAGAATGGATAGAATATGTGAAACTGATTATTTTTTAACAGTAAAAAAGTTAAACATGCAAATATATATATATATATATATATATATATATAGATATATATATATAATATAAGATATAAGCCTTTTTTTAAAAAAAAAAAATTGCTACTATTTTGTGGGTCAGTATGAATATGACATATTATTTGTGCAGGCTTATTTAGTTTTTAATTTAATTTAACACAAACGTATTAGTTTTCTTTCAATCATATGCTGCTATAACATCTGTTTTTAATTTCCAGGGCTTGTTTTTTGCAGGATAAACTGTACTATTCATGGAATTTATACTTTTTAGTTTAAAAAAATGGTTACTTTTTATTTCATTACATTTAAAGTTTATTAATTTGTGAGGTGTTTCTTTTTTTTTTTAATTCAAAATTATTCTTTCCAAAAACTTTGAATTATCCAATCTAGATATTTCTGTAAGAATCCTAAAGTGATGTCTCTACCATGTGTTAGTCAGAGATTTTTCTCTTATCCGAAAGCTGTTCATTGTGCTGCATTTTCCGTTACCTCTTTCTCGACCTTTTATCTATTTATTTATATTTATTTATTATTTTTTGTAGCCTTGGCAGAGTTAAATATTGCTAGCAAACTCTTATTGTATCAGTACAATGGCTGTATCTAAATACATAAATGTGGTAAGGCCCAATCTAAATGTAAATTGGGATTTCTCTGCTGTATCGAATCAGCAAATACAGAACTAAACTACACTAGTTTCAAAAAATATATTTGGAACCAACAAACAGCTTTTTTATGTTTCTGAAACACTGAACTTTGAATGACCTTTTTAATTTAAATGTGCTTAATTTCTGAATCATTAAAATAATATATAATTAATGTCTTCTCCGGGATGCTCTGGTCCCGCGGCTCCTGTTCTGTCTTCTGTCTGCTGTAACAAGAGGCAGAGACGCATCCATGTGCTCTGCTGGCTGGCCCATACTATGATGTCACCGCAGCGCATCATAGTGTGTGCCAGCCAGCAAGTGCATGGCCGCGGCACTAGCGCTTGTTACAGTAAAGAAGACAGAAGACAGAGAGGAGCCGCGAGGACTGGAGCCTCGCGGAGAAGACAGAAGAGGAGCCGCAAGGGCATCTGTGAGCCGCGCCGAGCATTGGGGCACAGAAGGTGAGTATGTAAGTCTTGGGCAAACTGGGGGCTGGCTGGCTACTATAGTGGGATGGCTGGCTGAACAGTAAAGGAAGCTTGCTGGCTAACAAAGGGGCTGGCTGGCTATAACTAAAAGGGGCTGGCTGTATATTACTGGGGCTTGCTATCGATATACTGGGCGCTGTGACCAATGCATTTCACCCTCGGCTTATACTCAGTCATAGGTTTTGCTTGTGGCTGGCTTGCTGGCATTACTAGTGCAGCTAGTACCATATTGTGAGATTTGCAGGGAGACTTGTGTTTAGCTCTTAGACCACATATCCACCTCAACACCGAAGTGGGAAATTTATTAGGGGTTTGATTTGAATTACGCCAGTCTGCTGATTTTATTTTTTTTTACGTTTATTTTCTTATAACTCAAAGTCATCTGGCAGAGCACAAAACAGTTGTGTCTGTCAGTGTGGTTAGAACTAGCCATAGCAATAGGATAGCATTGTTTTGTTTAAAAAAAACACAAAAAAACACACACAAAAAAAATTAAAGTTTATAGTTTAATTTTGAAAATGTTTAACCCGAGGGCTAGGGTGATTGGACGAGGGCGTGACGTGGGCGTCCAACTACTGCAGGGGTCAGAGGCCGTGGTCCTGGGCGGGGTGAGACACCACTCTGATGAGGGAGCAGGGGAACGCCGCAGAGCTACACTCCCTAGGTTATCATTTCAAGTTACTGGGACTCGTGGTAAGCACTGTTGAGGCAGAACAGTGTCGAAGAGTGATGTCGTGGATTGCGGACAATGCTTCTAGCCATTTGTCCACCAGTCAGTCTTCCACGCAGTCCACCCATGTCACCGAAATCAGCACTCCCTCCGCTCCTCCACCTCAGCCTCCTTCCCCCCAGTCTGCCCCCTCCCAGCAAAATTTGCATGTTAACCGGCATACTCTGAGGAACTGTTTTCTGGACCATTCCCACAGTCACAAACCACTTGTCCGGTTGCTGCTGAGCAATTTTCCGATGCCCAGGTTTTCCACCGTTCCAGTCTGTGGGTGATGATGACATTATTGACGTAGTGGAAGAAGTGTGTAAAGAGGTGTCGGCGATAGGAACACGGTTGTCAGACAGTGGTGAAGTTGTTGTCGGGCAGGAAGTCCGAGGGGGGAGCAGACTGGGGATCGGAGGATGATGAGGTGACAGACCCAAGCTGGGTTGATAGGCCGGTGAACACAGTTGCTTCTGAGACGAGGCGAGTCCTATAGCAGAACAGGTTGGAAGAGGCAGTGGTGGGCCAACGGAGAGGCAGGGCCCAGAGCTGGTGCATTAGCGCCAAATGTTGCCCGTAGTCAAGCTCCCGTGGCGAGGGCTAGATTTTCAGAAGTCTGGAGGTTCTTTAAAGAAACACCGATGACCGACGAACTGTGGTGTCAACCTTCCAAACCAGGATCAGCAGAGGTTCCACCACTACTAGCTTAACTACCACGTATGCGCAGGCATATGAATGCTAACACCCCACTCAATGGCACCAAGCTCGTTCACCTCCGGCCGGGCACACCACTGCTCCGTTCACCTTGTTCATCTGCTAGTCAGCCCCCTGCCCAGGACCACGCCCAAACACCTCCCTTGCGAAAACCCCATCTTCGCCTCCACGATCCTCCACAGCATCCACCAGCGTTCAGCTCTCCATACCCAGACGCTGGAGCCAAAAGGATTATAGCGCAACCATCCGCACCTCCAGCCCCTACACGTCCACATCTCAAGTTGCTTAGACTGGAGATGCTGCCCTATCGGCTGGTAGAGACCAAGGCCTTTCGAAACCTCATGGCGGCGGACACCCCTCGTGTATTCGGTCCCCGCCGCCACTACTTTTCCCGATGTGCCTCCCAGCCCTGCACAAGCACGTTCAGAGAACATCCTCCTGCCCTGACCAACGCCGTTTCTGACAAGTCCACTACCACGGACACGTGGACGAGTGCTGCCGGGCAGGGCCACTATATATCGCCGACGGCACATTGGGTTAACTTGGTGGAGGCTGGGACCGAGTCTGACCCTGCGGCGGTCATATACTGCCGATGCCGAATTCGGGGCCTACCCTCGGTCACAGGTCTCAAAGGCCTACTATGCCTCCTCCTTCTCCCACCCCTCCTCCACCTCCTCCTCCTCCGAATTACCATCCTGGGCTGGCCGCCATCAGTCGGTTAGCTCTAGGCACAGCAGCAGTGCCACTCTAAGCGACCAGCAGCGTGCTCAAACTGCTGAGCCTAGGCGATAAAAGGCACACCGCCCAAGAGCTATTACAGGGCATCACGGCGCAACTGATCTGTGGCTGGCACCGCTGAACCTGAGCCAGGCATGGTTGTTGTGACAACGTCGAAACCTGGTGGCGCTCTGCAACTTGGCAGACTGACACTGTGCCATGCCGACCCTTTGTTAAATCTCGTTCAGCGTTTCCTCAAGACATACCCCAATCTGTCTGATTTGCTCACGAAGGTGCGCCGCATCTGTGCGCATTTCAGGAAGTCCAGCACAGATGCTGCCACTCTCAGGCGCGCGCGCCGCCTCCAACTGCCCGCTCACCGACTGTTGTGCGACGTGCCACGAGTGGAATTCAACATTAACCATGTTATCCAGAGTTTACCAGCAGCGCAAGCGATTGTAGACTGGCCATGTCACTTCCACCAGAACTGGTAGTCAGGTCAGTCAGCTTCCTCAAGTCTACAATGAGGAGTGAACGTGGATGTCGGATATCTGTCAGGTGCTGAGTAACTTTGAGGAGTCAACACAGATGGTCCAGTGGCGATGCCGCCATCATCAGCCTCACCATCCCGCTGCTTGGCCTGTTGAAAAACTCTCTGGTCAGCATGAAGTCGGAAGCTTTGCGCTTCGTCACAAGAGACAGGGGAAGAAGATTCCCTTGTTGATCAGCCAAAGCACCCTTAGTCTGTTTCTCAGCGCATATCGGAGGAGGTGGAGGAGGATGAGGAGGAAGAGAAGGTTGCGAGACGAGAGGGGGCCATGTTCAGTCCTTCACTTTTCCGCGTGTATGGGCAGAAGAAGAGGAGTTGGAGGAGTTGGAGGAGAGAGGAAATGGGCAGTCAGGCAGCGTGAGGGGAGTGAATTCTTGCGCGTTGGCACTCTGGCACATATGGCAGATTTCATGCTAGGCTGCCTATCGCGTGACCCTCGCGTTCAAAGAATTTATTCCAGCACCGATTACTGGGTATTACTCTCCTGGACCCACGGTACAAGCAAAATCTTTCCACTCTCATCCCTGGAGAGGAAAGGAGTGTGAGAATGCATGAATACCAGCAGGCCCGGTGCACAAGCTGAAACAGTATTTCCCTTCTGACAGCGCTAGCGGCAGAGGGCGTACTTCTGCGGGACAAAGTAGCAAGGGAGGTAGGCGAGCAGGCAGCTTTTCCAGCACTGGCAGGGGTACCCTTTACAAGGCCTTGCCGTTTTGTCACCCCAGCAAGACACTGTCACCTGTCCCAGTCTCGGCAGAGTAGGGCTGATCTTTACAGAAAGATGTGAGGGAGTACGTAGCTGACCATACCATCGTCCTAATGATCACACAGCTCCCTAACAACTACTGGTTTCAAAGCTGGACATGTGGCACAACTGGCGCTGAACGCCTTGGAGTTCTTGCCTGCCCTGCCGCTAGCGTGTTGTCCGAGTGGTTTTCAGTGCAAGCTTGGGTCTATTGCACACAATGACACTCTCCAGCTCTTGCTTCATGTCAGCTACCTACACATCAGATCTGCTGTGCCTGTCTCCCCCTCCCTGGATAAAGAACTTATATGCCTATGGCTTGTAGTTCTCCACACGCTGTGTACATGCTGGCAGGACATCGGCGAGTGTGAATCAATGAGTGAGCTCCATCCTTGAATGCAAGTGGTGGGGTGAGAGTGAAGGGAGCAGAGAGAGAGAGACAAGCTCCGTGAAGCCTCAGGCAAGATGGCTGCCGACCCTAAAGTCAGAAGTTACAGGGTTGTGTCTAGGGGCAACTGATATTGAGTACACCAGGACTGATAGAGACAGGTTGGAATTATATCTGTGAAATGCTGCATTTTTGTTAATAACAGTGAATTAGGGAATGTGTTATTTTGTTATCCTGAGTACCATAGTGGGAATACCCCTAAAAGAGAAGTCGTAACTGCAAATTAATATCACATTAATATTGAAAACATGATAATTTAGAGGTATTTTTGTGAATATTAAAATTTCTCCATATTAAAATAAAAAACAGTAAAAAAAAAAAGTTTAATTACGCAACCAAACACAAATCAGTTTCTATGGCCATATTCAATCAAATCTGTAAAATAACACATACAAAATAATAATGAAGGAATGGAGTTTACTTCCAGTACAGTCAGAATGAGGCTCGGCTAAACTCATTTAATGCTGAATGTTCCAGTTCGGTGTTGAATTTTCCTCTGGGGAAATTGTTTAGTATTTTGTGGTTTTCTATTTCCTTGATATGTGAAAGTCTAATGAAACTAGTCATCTGACACAAGAGTAGCTCTGTTCTACAACTGCATTCTGGCTATAGAAGAATATTGTACACTATGAATCAAGGTAGCTGCAAAGTATACATTCTAGTGCAGGAGGCCATGTTCACCTTATAATTCTGTCTTTGTACAACAACTGCTGCACAGAAGGAATCATCCCAAACACGTGCCCCATTGGACATTCAAGGACCCACACTCTGATGAAGGGACTTGAACATAAGAACTTAGCACCCCATAGGTTAGGTTGTCAAAAAGCTTTATTTAAAGGAAATCTATCACGACCGCTTTAGTTAGATTAAAGGGATATTCCCATTTCAGCAAATTAATGTTATTGTTTGTATTATAAAAAACTTTTTTGGACTGCCACATACAGGCACTCAATTTATTTAATTTTTCTGAGGACCACCTACCTGCTCCTCTGGTTTGAAAACTTTTTTGGACTGCCACATACAGGCACTATCCAAATTAAATTGTCTCCATAGCACCTCCACATGTCGTCTTTTTAGCTGGCTCCACACGTTGTCTCCATTGCTACCTCCACACGTCATCGCCATGCTGCCTCCAAAGTCGTCCATATAGCTGCCTCCATACATGGTCTCCTTATCAAACGAACTGTGTCAGGCAGAATTTTGGGTTGTTTTCATGGCTTCCACATCAACTTGTTAACTTTGTCGCCACCACTGCTGTGTAATCCACAAAATATACTGGCCAACTTTTATCATTTACCGATATTATTTCAGCGCTTCTTGCGCATCTGTTTCTCACCTCACCCAGCCATATCCCAAACTTATAAGAACGCTACTACACTTGATCTTATACAGGTTCTTAGAAGTGCTGTTTGGGGAGTAGCCTAGAGACGGGGCTGGATTGGCGAAAGCTCGCCTGGCAGCAGAGCGCCAGCTCCATCTCAAATCCAACAACATAGTTTTTAACTGCAGCAACTGGTGGCATCATCACCGATAAGCGTATACGCCTGTCGACTGACAGTGCTGACAGGCTGACGCTTATCAAGATGAATAAAGCCTGGATTTCTCCGGATTTTCATTCTCCACCAGGTGAAAGAAGCTCAACCTGAATAATGTATGCACTCCTCCTCCTCGTTGTCCTCCTTCTCCTCCTCTTTGTACACTAAAGCATAGGAAACTGGCTATTTTTTGCCAGGGCCAACTGGCTCTAGCTATAGTACTTTATGTATTTAATTTTTCTGGAGGGTCACCTACCCGGTCCTCTGTTTTAAGCAATTTTTGGGAGTGCCACATACATACAGGCACTCAATCTATTTAATTTTTCTGGAGGACCACCTACCTGCTCCTCTGGTTTGAAAACTTTTTTGGACTGCCACATACAGGCACTCAATTTATTTAATTTTTCTGGAGGACCACCTACCTGCTCCTCTGGTTTGAAAACTTTTTTGGACTGCCACATACAGGCACTATCCAAATTAAATTGTCTCCATAGCAGCCTCCACATGTCGTCTTTTTAGCTGGCTCCACACGTTGTCTCCATTGCTACCTCCACACGTCATCGCCATAGCTGCCTCCAAAAGTCGTCCATATAGCTGCCTCCATACATGGTCTCCTTATCAAACGAACTGTGTCAGGCAGAATTTTGGGTTGTTTTCATGGCTTCCACATCAAACTTGTTAACTTTGTCGCCACCCTGCTGTGTAATCCACAAAATATACTGGCCAACTTTTATCATTTACCGATATTATTTCAGCGCTTCTTGCGCATCTGTTTACATTCCCCTCACCCGCCATATCCCAAACTTATAAGAACGCTACTACACTTGATCTTATACAAAAGGTTCTTAGAAGTGCTGTTTGGGGAGTAGCCTAGAGACAGGGGCTTGGATTGGCGAAAGCTCGCCTGGCAGCAGAGCGCCAGCTCCATCTCAAGATCCAACTAACATAGTTTTAACTGCAGCAACTTTAATCTACTACTAGTTCACTGCCTCCATACATGGTCCCCTTATCAAACGAGCTGTGTCAGGCAGAATTTTCAGGTGTTTCACCAGATACATAGTGGAACTCGGCCCATCTGTCGCCGCCATGCTGGAGACCTGAAGTTGCAATCATAGCAGCGCAATATGGATGCCCCATACTGTCGCTCTTAATCATGGAACCATTTCCGTAAAAACAATTAAAAATAGAACCACTATGCTATTCCATTACCATTATGGAGGCAGTGAACTAGTAGTAGATTAAAGTTTGCTGCAGTTAAAACTATGTTAGTTGGATCTGAGATGGAGCTGGCGCTCTGCTGCCAGGCGGCTTTCGCCAATCCAAGCCCCTTGTCTCTAGGCTACTCCCCAAACAGCACTTCTAAGAACCTTTTGTATAAGATCAAGTGTAGTAGCGTTCTTATAAGTTTGGGATATGGCGGGTGAGGGAATGTAAACAGATGCGCAAGAAGCGCTGAATAATATCGGTAAATGATAAAAGTGGCCAGTATATTTTGTGGATTACAGCCAGGTGGCGACAAAGTTACAAGTTTGATGTGGAAGCCATGAAAAACAACCCAAAATTCTGCCTGACACAGTTCGTTTGATAAGGAGACCATGTATGGAGGCAGCTATATGGAGACTTTGGAGGCAGCTATGGCGATGACGTGTGGAGGTAGCAATGGAGACAACGTGTGGAGCCAGCTAAAAAAGACGACATGTGGAGGCTGCTATGGAGACAATTTAATTTGGATAGTGCCTGTATGTGGCAGTCCAAAAAGTTTTAAAACCAGAGGAGCAGGGTAGGTGGTCCTCCAGAAAATTAAATAAATTGAGTGCCTGTATGTGGCAGTCCAAAAAGTTTTCAAACCAGAGGAGCAGGTAGGTGGTCCTCCAGAAAAATTAAATAGAGAGTGCCTGTATGTATGTGGCCATCCCAAAAATTGCTTAAACAGAGGAGGACCCGGTAGGTGACCCTCCAGAAAATTAAATACATAAGTACTATAGCTAGAGCCAGTTGGCCCTGCAAAAAATAGCCAGTTTCCTATGCTTTAGTGTACAAAGAGGAGGAGAAGGAGGACAACGAGGAGGAGGAGTGCATACATTATTCAGGTTGAGCTTCTTTCACGGTTGGAGAATGAAAATCCGGAGAAATCCAGGCTTTATTCATCTTGATAAGCGTCAGCCTGTCAGCACTGTCAGTCGACAGGCGTATACGCTTATCGGTGATGATGCCACCCAGCTGCACTGAAAACCAACACTCGGACAACCACGCTAGCGGCAGGGCAGGCAAGAACTCCAAGCGTTCAGCGCCAGTTCGTGCCACATGTCCAGCTTTGAAACCAGTAGTTGTAGGGAGCTGTGTGATCATTAGGACGATGGTATGGTCAGCTACGTACTCCCTCACCATCTTTCTGTAAAGATCAGCCCTACTCTGCCGAGACTGGTGACAGGTGACAGTGTCTTGCTGGGGTGACAAAACTGGCAAGGCCTTGTAAAGCGTACCCTGCCAGTGCTGGAAAAGCTGCCTGCTCGCCTACTCTCCTTGCTACTTTGTCCCGCAGAAGTACGCCCTCTGCCGCAGCGCTGTCAGAAGGGAAATACTTTTCAGCTTGTGCACCGGCCGTGGTATCATGCATTCTCACACTCCTTGTTCCTCTCCAGGGATGAGAGTGGAAAGATTTTGCTTGTACGTGGGTCCAGGAGAGTGATACCCAGTAATCGGTGCTGGAATAAATTCTTTGAACGCGAGGGTCACGCGATAGGCAGCCTAGCATGAAACTCTGCCATATGTGCCAGAGTGCCAACGCGCAAGAATTCACTCCCCTCAGCCTGCCTGACTGCCCATTTCCTCCTCCTCCAACTCCTCCAACTCCTCTTCTTCTGCCCATACACGCGGAAAAGTGACAGGACTGAACATGGCCCCTCTTCGTCTCGCAACCTTCTCTTCCTCCTCATCCTCCTCCACCTCCTCCGATATGCGCTGAGAAAACAGACTAAGGTGCTTTGGCTGATCAACAAGGGAATCTCTTCCCCTGTCTCTTGTGACGAAGCGCAAAGCTCCGACTTCATGCTGACCAGAGAGTTTTTTCAACAGGCCAGCAGCGGATGGTGAGGTGATGATGGCGGATCGCCACTGGACCATCTGTGTTGACTACCTCAAAGTTACTCAGCACCTGACAGATATCAGACATCCACGTTCACTCCTCATTGTAGATTGAGGAAGCTGACTGACCTGACTACCAGTTTCTGGTGGAAGTGACTATGGCCAGTCTACAATCGCTCTGCGCTGCTGGTAAACTCTGGATAACATGGTTAATGTTGAATTCCACCTCGTGGGCACGTCGCACAACAGTCGGTGAGCGGGCAGTTGGAGGCGGCGCTGCGCTGCCCTGAGAGTGGCAGCATCTGTGCTGGACTTCCTGAATGCGCACAGATGCGGCGCACCTTCGTGAGCAAATCAGACAGATTGTGGGTATGTCTTGAGGAAACGCTGAACGATGATTTAACAAAGGGTCGGCATGGCACAGGTGTCAGTCTGCCAAGTTGCAGCAGAGCGCCACCAGGTTCTCCGACGTTGTCACAACAAACCTGCCTGCTCAGGTTCAGCGGTGCCAGCCACAGATCATTGCGCCGTGATGCCCTGTAATAGCTCTTGGGCGGTGTGCCTTTTATCGCCTAGGCTCAGCAGTTTGAGCACAGCTGCTGGTCGCTTAGAGTGGCACTGCTGCTGTGCCTAGAGCTAACCGACTGATGGCGCCATGCCCACGGATGGTAATTCGGAGGAGGAGGAGGTGGAGGAGGGGTGGGAGAAGGAGGAGGCATAGTGGCCTTTGAGACCTGTGACCGAGGGTAGGCCCCGAATCCTCGGCATCGGCAGTATATGACCGCCGCAGGGTCAGACTCGGTCCCAGCCTCCACCAAGTTAACCCAATGTGCCGTCGGCGATTATGTGGCCCTGCCCGGCGCACTCGTCCACGTTCCGTGGTCAGGTGGACTTGTCAGAAAGGGCCGTTGGTCAGGGCACGGAGGATGTTCTCTGACACTTCTTGTGCAGGGCTGGGAGGCACATCGGGAAAAGTAGTGGCGGCGGGGACCGAATACCGAGGGGTGTCCGCCGCCATGAGGTTTCGAAAGGCCTTGGTCTCTACCAGCCGATAGGGCAGCATCTCAGTCTAAGCAACTTGAGATGTGGACGTGTAGGGGTTGGCGTGCGATGGTTTGCGCTATAATCCTTTTGCGCTCCAGCGTCTGGGGTATGGAGAGCTGAACGCTGGTGGATGTCTGTGGAGGATCGTGGAGGCGAAGATGGGGTTTTCGAAGGGAGGTGTTTGGGCGTGGTCCTGGGCAGGGGGCTGACTAGCAATGATACAGGTGAAGGAGCAGTGGTGTGCCCGGCCGGAGGTGAACGAGCTTGGTGCATTGAGTGGGGTGGTTAGCATTCATATGCCTGCGCATACGTGGTAGTTAAGCTAGTAGTGGTGGAACCCTCGCTGATCCTGGTTTGGAAAGGTTGAACCACCACAGTTCGTCGGTCACGGTGTTTCTTCTAAAGAACCTCCAACTTCTGAATCTAGCCCTCGCCACGGGAGCTTGACTACGGGCAACATTTGGCGCTAATCACCAGCTCTGGCCCTGCCTCTCCGTTGGCCCCACCCACTGCCTCTTCCAACCTGTTCTGTATAGGACTCCCTCGTCTCAGAAGCAACTGTGTTCACCCGGCCATCAACCCAGCTTGGGTCTGTCACCTCATCATCCTCCGATCCCTCAGCTCTCTCCCCCCTCGGACTTCCTGCCCGACAACAACTTCACCACTGTCTGACAACCGTGTCTCTATCGTCCGACACCTCTTTACACACTTCTTCCACTACGTCAATAATGTCATCATCACCCACAGACTGCGAGGTGGAAAACCTGGGCATCGGAAAATTGCTCAGCAGCAACCGGACAAGTGGTTTGTGACTGTGGGATGGTCCAGAAAACTTCCTCAGAGTATGCCGGTTCAACATGCAAATTTTTGCTGGGAGGGGGCAGACTGGGGGGAAGGAGGCTGAGGTGAGGAGCTGGAGGAGTGCTGAGTTTCGGTGACATGGGTGGACTGGCGTGGAAGACTGACTGGTGGACAAATGCTAGAAGCATTGTCCGCAATCCCGACATCACTCTTCGCACTGTTCTGCCTCAACAGTGCTTACCACAGTCCCAGTAACTTGAATGATAACCTAGGAGTGTAGCTCTGCGGCGTTCCCCTGCTCCCTCATCAGAGTGGTGTCTCACCCCCCCAGGACACGGCCTCTGACCCCTGCAGTAGTTGGACGCCCACGTCCGCCCTCGTCCAATACACCCTAGCCCTCGGGTAAACATTTGTCAAAATTAAACTATAAACTTCTAATTTTTTTTGTGTGTGTTTTTTTGTGTTTTTTTTAAACAAAACAATGCATCCTATTGCTATGGCTAGTTCTATACCACACTGACAGCACACAACTGGTTTTGTGCTCTGCCAGATGATTTGAGTATAAAAAATAAACGTAAAAAAAAATAAAATCAGCAGACTGCGTAATTCAAATCAACCCCTAATAATTTCCCACTTCGGTGTTGAGGTGGATATGTGTGTCATAAGAGCTAAACACAAGTCCTCCCTTGCAAATCTCACAATATGGTACTAGCTGCACTAGTAATGCCAGCAAGCCCAGCCACAAGCAAAACCTATGACTTGAGTATAAGCCGAGGGTGAATGCATTGGTCACAGCGCCCAGTATATTCGATAGCAAGCCCCAGTAATATACCGCAGCCCCTTTTAAGTTATTAGCCAGCCAGCCACCTTTGTTAGCCAGCAAGCTTCCTTTACTGTTCAGCCAGCCATCCCACTATAGTAGCCAGCCAGCCCCCAGTTTGCCAAGACTTACATACTCACCTTCTGGTGCCCCAATGTCGGCGCGGCTCACAGATGCCCCTTGCGGCTCCTCTTCTGTCTTCTCCGCGAGGCTCCAGTCTCGCGGCTCCTCTCTTGTCTTCTGTCTTCTATATACTGTAACAAGCGCTAGTGCCGCGGCCATGCACTCTGCTGGCTGGCACACACTATGATGCGCTGCGGTGACATCATAGTATGGGCCAGCCAGCAGAGCACATGGATGCGTCTCTGCCTCTTGTTACAGCAGACAGAAGACAGAACAGGAGCCGCGGGACCAGAGCATCCCGGAGAAGACATTAATTATATATTATTTTAATGATTCATGAAATTAAACACATTTTAAATTGAAAAAGGTCCATTCAAAGTTCAGTGTTTTCAGAACACATAAAAAGCTGTTTGGTTGGTTCACAAATATACTTTTTTGAAACTAGTGTAGTTTAGTTTTCTGTATTTGCTGAGTTCGATACAGCAGAGAAATCCCAATTTACATTTAAGATTGGGCCTTACCACATTTACTGTATTTAGATACAAGCCATTGTACTGATACATAAGAGTTTGCTAGCAATATTTTAACTCTGCCAAGGCTACAAAAAATAAATAAATAAATATAAATAAATAGATAAAAGTGTCGAGAAAAGAGGTAACGGAAAATGCAGCACAATGAACAGCTTCGGATAAGAGAAAAATCTCTGACTAACACATGGTAGAGGACATCACTTTAGGATGTCTTACAGAAATATCTAGATTGGATAATTCAAAGTTTTTGGAAAGAATAATTTTGAATTAAAAAAACAAAAGAAACACCATCACAATTAATAAACTTCTAAATGTAATGAAATAAAAAGTAACCATTTTTTTTAAACTAAAAAGTAATAAATTCCATGAATAGTACAGTTTATCCTGCAAAAAACAAGCCCTGTGAAATTAAAAACAGATGTTATAGCAGCATATGATGAAAGAAAACTAATACGTTTGTGTTAAATTAAAATTACAAAACAAATAAGCCTGCACAAATAATATGTCATATTCATACTGACCCACCAACAATAGTAGCAATTTTTTTTTTAAAAAAAGGCATTATATCTATATTATTATATATATATATCTCTATATATATATATATATATATATATATATTTGCATTTTAACTTTTTTACTGTTAAAAAATAATCAGTTTCACATATTCTCATACCATTCTTTATCATTTATATTTTTAATTTCCCCAGGACTACCGTACTTGTTTTTTTGCAGTATAAGAAATAATTTTCATTGGAAGCATTTTAAGATAAGCTTGAAAAACTAGATTGAAATCGTGTATAACGTAGAATGTGCTATTTTTATTAACAAGCTTTCTCTTGAATGGAGATTTTGTGGGTGCTGTCACATATTGAGAATATGTCTGATTTTCTCCGCCCTACTACCAGCCTTCTATGAGTCAGCTATGTTTACACTTCTGCCCCTGATGTTACTCCTTCTCATGGTCCATCTGCCTGTTGATGATCGAGAGCGCACATTTAAAAAGGTTTACATTGGGGTATAGACATATTGCTCTTGTATACCTGTAGTGTGGGATACCTTTGCAGACTTCTATTACAGCCATTCAGCTGCAGTACTCCTTGTCCAAACGCTAAAAAAATCCTAATTCTGTAACTAATAGAAGAGAAAGGGTTGACCTAAACATAAAATAGGCAGGAAAGACCAGATTACTTCAGCTGTTTATTATGTGAGTCAATTTAAGTCACTTCGCCATTACAGTTTTTTTTGATCAAAAATTTTTTTCACCTATCTAGCCACTCTTGACACATCAATCACTACACATAACTCATCGCCCTGATCTCTGATTTTTTACTCTCCTCAGTGACCTTTTTAGGCCTATTTTTTTCTCTCTGTTTACCTCCTCTGCTTTATTTTCTCCTCAATCCATTCTGACTTCTTTTCTCTTGCTAAAGGATTGAAAATTGGTACAGTAGCAGTTGAAATCCCATAACTTATGACCTTCCGGTTGCTATGATATTAGCATCTGTATACTCAGTTCAAGGGGATTCCGTTGTGAATCAGCTTTTACGGGGTTTGTCCCCTATCTCCAGCTCACCCTTATAATCCGGCACCTCCCTTCACTCCCCGCCGATCTTCCAGGTTTCTCCAGAGCTGTTCTTCCCGAGTGATATCCTTACATTTCAATAGAATGGGGGTCAGTTTGTACCCCAATCTATTTATCTCTGTAACTTTGAGATGCTGAGGGCTATCTACTTGGCTACTTCCATCAGTGCTATAGAGACTAGGAATGGGTCCCAGTCTGGTAACTTGGTTTGGATTGTGATCATTTATCTGACCCCAAAATCAGTGACAGCCGAGCGGTAACACTAGGCAATTGCCAGCACTCTTTCATCTCTTTAGATGTTGCCAGACCATGGATGTACATTGGGAAGGAGGATCCATGGAAAAATGATGGAGCACTACCTGCAGTTAAATGCCGATGGGGATTTGTTGTGTCCTTCAAAGAAATTAACACACTTCAGTACGAAGGAAGTGGGCTGAACCTGAACCTTAAGTTTTCATAGTTTCATAGTTTTACGGTTGAAAAAAAGAACTTGTCCATCCAAGTTCACCAAGGAAGGGACGGATTGATGGGGGGGGGGGGGAAGAAGGGATTTAGGGGGGAAACATTTCGATATAACATAACATCTAGGTTATTTAGTTCTGATGTTCAGAACAGACTTGAACATTGTGAATATTTCACGTATGATTAATTAGACGACAAGGGGAATATTTATCATCGTGGCGCTCGTGCCCGCCAATGCAGTTCGCAGCCCGATACACTCAAGAGGCTTTCGGCCTCTTGATGTTATCGGGGCTGCGGCAGCGCAGGGGTTAATATCCTACACCAGGCAGTGGCCTGATGTAGGAAAAACGCAGTCGGGAGTTTATCATGTATGAAAAGTCGCTCGAGTCAGTCACGCGCGTGCGCAAGGCGCAGGGACAGTAACATCCCGCACCGGCCCATTCCACAGCGTGCAACCACTCGCGCCGGTCCGGCCGGCCCCCCCCCCCCCCTTCCACGCCCCCACTGGCGTGAAGGTGGCGGATCCGGGCAAATAATCGCAAAAGCTAGCAATGAGCTAGCATTGCGATTATTTCAGGGCGTTGGCAGAGGTTTTCCGTATAATATGTCCTACTTCTCTACTGTGCCATCCAAACATTGGTTTACAATGGATCTCAATTGTTCAAGATACGTCAGCTCACATGCTGGACTCTATGCTGTGAGACTAGGGGGAAATTTTTGACATTAAAATCTAATATAAAGTATTGAGTAAATTGTGCCTAGGTAGTGTGTGTGGTCCACTAAAGGAATCTGCACTGTCGCATTTTCAAACCAAAATTTTAGCCGAAGCCGCTCTCTGTACTCACTCAGAGACAGTCATGAGACGTTAGAGACGTCACTTAAAGACGTAATCAAAATGTCAGGACACCGAAAAATGTCAGAGACAGCCCCTGAAAGAGATGGTCAGAGACAGCCCCTGCTAGGTAGAGACAGACCGAAGGACGTCAGAGACAGTCCCTGAAGAGACTGCAGAACAGTCACTAAAAGAGACAGTCAGAAACAAGATGTTTCATATACAGATCACTGAAAGAGACAGTCAGAACGGAGATGTAGAGACAGTCAGTTGAAAGAGACGGCAGAAAGTAGAAATAATACACTTAAAAATATTTTTTGTAAACCCATTCTATTTTTTTAAGCTAACAGTATAGTTATTTCCTGCAGCTAGTCTAATATTAAAGCTGAGTGTATGTAATGTATGTTCCACTAAAAGACTGCAACGTTGCTTTGCAATCAACAAATTTTGCACAGAGCTTCTGTGAGTCAGGGAACGTATAGACCCGTTTTGAAACCCAAGTGTTCACCCCTCCCCCCCCACTTTTTTTCCAAAATACAGCTATTAACCACCTTATGCAGGAGCTAGGCAGTGAGTCGATAAAGAGAGCTTATGTGTGACGGATATGGATAGGGATAAAGAGATGGTAATGAGGTAGAACTGTTTCAGTTGCCATGGAAACCATCAGATATCAGCTGTGTAATTGTATAAACAGGCTGTGGGAAATGCCAACGTGAGCTTTGATTGGGTCCATGGGCACTACAACAGTTTCTGCTCTCAGACACTTCTGATAAATTTCCCATAGACAAGTAGTGACAGAAACAGAGACAGTCCAGTACAAATAATATCTATTCACGACAATACATCACAGACAAACGCCAATTGTGAGAGAGAGAAAAACAAAGAAAAACATACTCAAAGACAGTCTGAGCCAGGAGATATAGCCAGAGACAGGCAAAAGACAATGACAGTCGAGATGGAGAAAGTCAGAGACAGAGACAGTCAGACTACAATTAAAGACAGAGACGTCAGAGACAATAAGAGGTAGGGACAGTCAGAGAAAACTGGAGTCAGAGACAGTCAGACTATGACAGGACAAACATAGACATTCAGAGACAGAGATAGTCAGAGACAGAGACACTCCCCAAGGTTGGGATGGAAATGTGAGACGAGATGGTCCAGAGATGTCCAAAACAAACAGTCAGAGACAGATGGGCCAAAGACACATCCACTGGCCAGCAGATAGTCCAGTAACAGAGAACAGTCCCCGGAGAAGAGGACACGAACAAAAAACCAAGACAGAGACAGTCAGAGACCCTTAGGACCAGAATAAGTCACGAAGACAGCCGGGGACAGTCAGAGATGGAGACAGTTCAGAGATTAGACAGACAGTCAGAAGAGACAGAGAGACACACGAAAAAACCCTGTCAGAAGAATATGGACACGTCAGAGAGATAGATACATATAAAATGTTTTTGTTAACACAATGGCGTGATATTACAACAAGTTTGTCGTATCTTTGCAAACCAACTTTGGTTTACCAGCTTGTTGCCTCCGGAAAGGGGGCAATGCCATAGTTTTGTATTTGGTTTTTTACGCCTTGTTGCGATACAAATTTGCTGGACCCACCGAGACCATTTTCGTCCTGCGACCAAAATGTGTCCTTGCAGTTCGGAGACAGGTTAAGCAACCCTGGCCCTGATTGCAGCAAATGGGCCGCTGCGGCAATGCCACAAGTGGCTACTAACCTCGGTCCGATAGCTCGTCGGTCTAGTCCGGAAATTGGGATTGCGAGGATGCATAAAGGCAGTAAGCCATCCTAAATGGGGTGGGCCCATAGTATCCATAGGTGCCATAGTATAATAAAGCCCTGGAAAAAGACGCAAGTCCATTTTAAAGTCCAACCTTTTAAGAATTAATTTCAATTGTTTTTATCCCCATAACCGTGGGTATTTTTTTTTCTCGAAAGGCATACCAGGCCTCTTTTGAAACATGTAAAACATAGAGTCCCGCCAACACAACCACCTGGCGGCAGAGAGTGTTCCATAGTCCACCCCGCATGCTTCTTACAGTAAAGACACTTTGTCCTTATGGTGATGGTTAAAATCGCCTCTCCTCTAAAGCGCCAGAGTGAAAATGCCCCCCTGGGAAGGGGAAAAGCGAAAAAAAAAAAAAAACAGAAAAAAAAAAAACACAAGGGGGGGGGGGGGGGGGGGGGGTACACTACAAAAAAAAAAAAAAAAGGGGGGGGCGGGGAGGGGGGGGGGGGGGGGGTCATTCCGGGTGTACCATCCCCCCACTCTAAAGCAGTCCCACACCTTCAACAACAAAAAAAAAGGGTGGTTGGTTGGGGTTTGGGTTTGGAGCGGGTTGCTGAGGGGGGGGGCAGGGGGGGTGGGGGGGGGGGGGGGGGTGGTTGGTGGGAGTGTGGGAGTGTGGGGTGGGGGGGGTCGGACAGGGGGTTTGGGTGGTGGGGGGGGGGTCTTAGGTGACCACCAAAACCTCCTATTAACCCCCAAAACAAATCACAAAGCAACAACCCAAAAAAATAAAACCAACAAAAAACCAAGACACAAAAAAAAAAACAACAAAACACAATACAAACCACCAAACAAAAACACAAAAAACAACAACCACTTCAAAAAAACAACAAAAAACCAACAAATTCCACAGCCAACTAACAACAACAACACACAAATAAAAAAAATAAAACACAAACTAATCACAAAAACAAAAAAACAACAAACCAAAAACAACCAAAAAAAACAAAAACAAAAAATAAACAAAAACAAAAAGTAAAAAAAAAACACCAAAAAAAAAATTCAAACACCAAAAAAAAAAAAACAAACAAAACAATAAAACATAACACAAAAATAAACAAACAAAAACAAAAAAACACACAAAAAAAAAAAAAAAAAAAAAAAAAATAAACAATCCAAAAAACAAAAACAAAAAACACCAAAACAAACAAAAGGGGGGCTCGGGGGGGGGGGGGGGGGGGGGGGGGGCAAAAAATTTTTTTTTGTTTTTTTTTTTTTTTGCTGTGGAGGAGATCCTTGGGCTGTCGCGTTTCAGGTATGTTGTACATTGTAATGAGGTCTCCCTAAGTGTCTTTTTTTCAATGAATAATCCAAATTTTGTAATCTGTCAGTGTATTCTAATGCCCCATTCCCCAATAATCCTGGATGCTTCATCTGCAACCCGTTACAGCTATATATATCCTTTTTACACGGTGCCCAAACGTGTACAAAATATTCCAGGTGTGTGGTCTGACCAGGTGTTGTATAAGGAAAAAATAGTTCTTTATCACGGAATCGATATTCTCTTGATACCATCCATAATTTATTTGTTTAAGCAGCTAGCCACCGTGGCTCTGGTCACTAAAATTAAGTTTACACACCACAAACCCCCAAGTCTTTCAGCTCCAGTTTACTAAGTAATGAAGTTTAGAAAATATTATAGTTTTGTTTCCAGGCCAAGTGCATAACTTAAATTTACTACATTAAATCATCAACCATTTCCTCTGCCCATCCTCAAGCTCCAAATCCACTCTGTAATGCTAACTACGACCATCAGTATTATTACTTTACATTACAATTACTTTAGTATCAATCTGAAAATATTGAAATTGACTTGTTGTAAACCCACTACAAGGTCATTACTAAAATATAAAAGAAGTGGCCCCAATACTGACCCCTGTGGACTCACTGGTAACAAAACCTCAATCTGAGGATGAGCCATTAATGGACCACCTCTTGTTCATTCACCTAAGCCAAATTACCCAAATACACAGGATTTTTCTCCCTATCCCAGCCCAGTCTCAACCAACCTTTATTGTGGCACGGTGTCAACATGCCGTTTGAAAAGTCCAGATATACACACATCCACTGCGTCCTCCGATCCAGTCTTGAACTCACTCCTCGTGAAACCAATCAGATTAGTCTGACAGGACCGATCTCTCATCAAAACCCTGCTGACTCTGGGTTATAAATTTGTGCACAGTGAGATACTCCAGGATAGCATCTTAACAAAACCCTCAAAATTTTCCCCACCACAGCGTTAGATCACAGGTCTGTAGTTTCCAGGATCGCATTGATTGTTTTTTGTGTATATTGGTACCACATTTGCATGCGCAGTCCTGTGGACAATACCAGTCCTCAGTGACCTCTCAATAATTTAAAAATAACGAGGTCTCATCACCGTGAATTTCATGCAAGAACCGGGGGTATATGCCATCTGGCCCTGGTGAGTTATACTCTATCTTAGTGGTTGCGAGTGGGGTGGCGCCATACCTCTCTTCCTGGTTAAAAACTGTTGACATTCAAAAATAATTTATTATTCCCATTGGTCTTTCCACCAGGGGATTCCTCTGGTAAAGCCATGTTGAGAGAAGGACTGACATTCAGTAGATTGGGCCCTGTCCACATCTCCTTCCAACATGGCCCCCATGTTATTTCTAAGGGCCCCACCTCTCGTTTTAGTAGTTTCTTATCATGTATATACTTGAAAAATAAGTTGTGGACTGAGTTGTTGATCTCCATGGCAATATTTCTCTCAGTCTATCTTATGGCGGCCTTTATTGCTTTTACACATGTATTTTGCTCTCTATAATCGTAAAGCCTCATCGCTTACCTCACGTTTTAGCACCTCTTAAACGCCTTATCTTTGCTCGCGTAGTTTACTCTTACAAGACTATTAGCCCACATAGCTGTTCTTGTTCCTCTATGTTTTTCTCAATAAGTATTGTGTTGCTCACAGGGACTTTTCAGAATACTATGAGAAAAAGTCCCATTTGGGGGGGCGGCTTTTGTCTTTGAGAACATATCCCAGTCTATGCCTTTAGGTCTTCCCCTTGTTGCTGAAAATGGCCCCTGAAGTTTAGAGTGTTGGGCCCCTTCCCTAACGCTCTTAGTAAAGAGGAGGTTACATAGTGTGAGCTGAGGCAGTAGCACAGTTTTGGAGTCCTGCTAGACCAAATATTTTGGGCTACTTACCACCAGTTTACAGCGCCAAAAAATGACCACGACACATAGTGTATGGAGTTTCGATCGTGCCAAAGCACGCCCCTTTTTGAGCAGAGATGGGCAGACAGAAAGAAGTCACAAGTTTGTCTCTGGTGCCACGAGCTAATGATATGATCAAAAAACAAGCGAGGAGAAAGTGCGTAAAGCTAGCAGAACTGACGACCCATATATACGCCGATAGTAATGGTCCCTATTGTATTGTCTTGTAAGCTAAGAGCAGTTATTACTATCGCAGGCAATGCCGCATCTACAGGCCAGTAGTTGTTCACTTTTCAAATGCATTTGCTGAATTGTGCTCCCAGGTTTCCTTACCACTTTAACCTTTTTACACAACACGAAAAATAAATGTATTACTAGCAAAATACGCTTAATTTTGTTTATATGTCCTAAAGTTTTCCTTGTTGATTTATACCCTTTAATGATGGTTGAATAAGGACAATTAGTCCGGTATCCTTATCTCAAGGACAATAATTGTAACTCACAACTATCAACATCGTCATCTCAAAAAAACAACAAATTCATAACTGAGAACACTGTGGCCTTGTGGCACGACACAAACAAGAAAATCCATTTGTTGAACCTGAAAGAACAGCAGGGGGCTAAACTGTCATTCAATTTAAAATATATATGATATATATAGGGGAGGATGGAGTTCTACAGTCAAAAAATTGAGGCTCTACCACGAGTAAAATATATGAGGGTATGTGTACATATATAATTCATAACTAGTATAAATAAACTATTTAAAAGCGGATAGTGTCCGCGTTTTCATAAATTTTATACTACGGCGTCCCCGGGTACTACAAGATAGGTTTGTTCTTAAGTCGAAACTGTATATTTTATTATGCTACCTCACAGACAAATTTTTGTGCCCCAGGGACAACTGTTTTTGGGTCAAAATATTTTGCTGGTGATTGGAACCAGGATATCAACAAAGCTTCATTTACAGCACCGTTACAGCCGATCCTGCGCCTGGGATATAGTAAACATCCAGAGAGTTCACCGGAGGTCAAAGTGGGCAGAGGAGTTGTCTTTAATTAGGGTCGTCTGTAAGCAGTTTCCTTAAGTTGGGGGGGGTGGGACCGCCTGATTGGCAATTTGCGTCTAAACAAAATTAGTAAAGTAAGACCTCGGTCAATGTCATGACTCTGGTCCCAGCGGTGGGTCTCATGGCACCAACAACCTTTTCGGTTGGTATGTCAGTTGATGACATTGAAATTGGCAGGGTGTGCACCAGCCCAGCAGCCTAATTACAGGCGCAACACAGAGGACTTGTAGCAGGAGCACGCGTGTGAATGTGATGTCTTCGATTAGATTGTGAGCCCCATGGGACACGGGTGTTGACAAGTCTTGGGCAGCGCTACATCATCAGTGGTGCGCTATATAACATGGACAGGTGACAGAACACCATGAAGTTGAATAGGTTAACATATGTAATAAACAGGAAAAAAATGGAAGATTCCTCTGAGGAAAGCAAGCTTTTAAAGGAAACATAGCACTTGAAGTGGCAGGATAAGGAAGGGACATACCAAGCACAGCTAGAGGTGAGTGGTGCCGGAGCTTAGTTTTGTTAGTGTTTAAACGCAGGCATCGCGTGGTGTTAAAAGACTTTTTAAACATTATGGCCGAAGCTGCTTCGGCGCAGGGAGGTACGCACTCGGCGCCACATGCGTGCGACATGCACGCGGTACATAGGAAGTGAATAACAAAACTAAGCTCCGGCACCAGCTCACCCTCAGCTGGTGTCCGGTAGTTCCCCCTTATACCTGCCAATCAAGTGGTAGGTGTCCTATAGGCCAGTGTGAGTTTGAGTGACATTCTTTCCTATGAACTGCATTCTGAACCTACAAGTAACTAGTTTAACTCCTTAAGACACAGCCCTTTCTGTCGTTTTGAGTTTTCCATTTTTCACTCCCCACTTTCAAAATTCATAACTTTTTTAATTTGTCCTCATACAGAGCTGTATGAAGGCCTATTTTTGGTTAACAAATTGTGCTTCCTTTTGTTTTTTTTTTTTATAATTTTTTTTGTTTTCCAATAGTTGAAACATGGCGTCTTTTCACATTTCAGCGAATTCAATATACAATGCATTCATTACATAACATCTTGCAGATAACAACATATCCTTAACTCCAGACATTACAGCCATCAATTATTTACCAAGGAATCAATGTATTATGTTCCCCCTCTCACCTCCCCTCCACTCTCCACCCTCTATCGATGCTGGGGATGTCTGCACGTCGCAATAAGGAAGAGTGGGGCTAGAGGGATAAACTCTTAAAGCCTCACTGGTTCCGATTTGATTTGAGTCTGCTGCCTTTCCTATATCGTTTCTGTTAGGCACATTACGTTGACGATTTTATACGTATGCAATCTAGGTTACGCCATTCATTTACTGTTGGGGACTTGTTACTAGAACACTGTTTTAACTAATACTAGTCTTGCAAGGAAGAGATAATCTTAAGGCCAAGTCACTTTTTAATCTATCGTCTAAAGAGATCGGGGAGCAAGCCCAAACATCCCAACGTTGACGGAAACGGGGGAGAACGCACATTGAAGGCTGATCTGCCAAATTCGTGAATATCACACTCCCAATAGGAGTTGATCTTCGGGCGAATCCCAAAGACATGTAAAATAGCGGCTTGAGGATTTTGACACCTCTTACAGTTAGCATTTTCACTTAACACCCGCTTTAACATTAAATACGGTAGGTAAATAAATTCTGATATAATATATTAAGTGTGTACCTCTATGATTTAAATTTACGTTGATTCGAACCAATTCTATAAATGTCTCGCCATTGTGACATGTTCGGGTGTAAAGCCGATCCGGCTTTGTCCATTCTCTGGCTTAATGGACTGCATTCTGATCGTAATGACCTTAGTCGGTGACTAAAATTAGATAAAGGTTGAGTCGTGACAATCTAATCTAATATAATAACATGCTTGAAGTACCCCCTACGTGTATGCGTGAACCTACGTCGGATGTGTTCTATTCCTAAATGCATGTGCATTGATAGATACCGTAAAACGGTCCCTTCCCCAGAATACCCCATACGCACCAAACGGAAGGAAGGAGTGAACCATACTTCCCCAACTGCTCCAAAGCTTATCCCTTTTTTTCCCAAAACTCGATACTCCATGTTAAATAATTCTACAAAGTTGAGATTTTCCCAAAAGGCGTAAATTTAAAACCCCCTAAGATACCGAATAAGGGGCCTCCTAAGGTCTCTCCATGTTAGTGGCAATAGCCATCGTCAGAGGGAATTTTTCCTATTGAGACTCTTCAATTGACCAGACTCCAAAAGTGCAGGCAAGACAAATCTTCGCCCCAACACGAGGTGTGATCGCGTGAAATAAAGTAGTCTGTCTGTTTCCAGAATAAACTGTGCTGGCCGCCAGAAAACTAATGTAGAAGGAAGGGAGCGAAAGACGCCATCACTTTCCCTATCTAACATAAAGTTCTTGTTTAAACGCACCTTTTCATCCCAGAGTAATTGTATTTAATCCACGAAAAACTCCAAACCATTTCTTGCCTATCAACACGGTGAATTACATAATATATAAATATTTGACGGTAACCAAACATCTTTGTGAGGGACAACTCTCTCTGCACGGAAATTTTTTTAATGGGAGCGTATATTCCATGTATGACCTTGTTTGTTAATTTTGTATCAAGGGGCAAGAGTAAGGTAACATAACGTCGACCTGTGGGCGTGCATATTTAAGCCCAATAATCACATGAAGTGAACTTCAGATCAAACGCAGAAATTAAGGTGTGCGTCGGGTGTCTAGAGGGACCAGAAATAGATTATGGTGTTTTTGAACACCTGAAAATCTGACCAAATTCCTGGATAGCACTTCAAGGATAGGCACAGATATATCAGAATCTAAAGGCGAGGGGACATCATCAGACGTATATAGATTAATAGACCATAGGACCAGAGCAAGTCTCCCCTCTATCTCCATGTCTGCCCAAGCTAGATTGCAGAGGTTCGATTAAACAACGCAAATAGCAACGGGACGGGACATCCTGCCTAGTACCCTCTAGACAATGTAAAAAAATCCGATAATCGCCGTTCACCCTAATACAGACCCTAGGGACTATAAAAGAGTCTAAGCAATTACAACGTGGCCACCGAGCCAAATCTGTTACAGGCCCCAAAAGGAACTCCCACTCCACACTATCAAAGGCTTCTAGAAGCCGGTCTCAACGACAGGATGGCGCGGGACCCCCCCGGCCATTGTCAGGCCCAAACTCCACCTTCTTATATGTTTTGCTCTGGGCACAGTAACCTCCCCTTATCAAACGAGCTGTGTCAGGCAGAATTTTCAGGTGTTTCACCAGATACATAGTGGAACTCGGCCCATCTGTCGCCGCCATGCTGGAGACCTGAAGTTGCAATCATAGCAGCGCAATATGAATGCCCCATACTGTCGCTCTTAATCATGGAAGTCGTCTCCATGGCTGCCTCCACATGTCGTCCCCTTATCAAAAGAGCTGTGTCAGGCTCATTTTTCGGGTGTTTCACCAGATACGTTATGGAACTTGGTCACTATGTCGCCACCATGCTGTGTTATCGACTAAATAGACCGTCAACCTTTTGTTCACATAGGAAATCATTTCACCTCCTTTGGTGAAACCTGAGTCCATTTAGGGTATGTCGTCATGACACTCTCTAGCCTGCCACTGCTGCCGCTGCCTCTGCATGCCGTCCCTTATAGTGTCAGGGTTAATTATTGGATGTTTTAGATGCTATCTAGCCTCATTCTGTCACTCTGTCATGGCCATGCTGTTGCCCATAATTTTGGCATAATGGTGCGATTAAGCAGCCTCAGAGGCATCCATGCATGCTGCCCCTGCTGTTTCCTGTCCATTTCTGTGGTGTTTCCATCATTTTCTGAGGTTCCCAGGTGTTTGGCCAAGCTTCCCTGTGCAGACCCTTGGTCCCCTTGAAAAATGCTCGAGTCTCCCATTGACTTCAATGGGGCTCGTTATTCGAGACGAGCACTCGAGCATCGGGAAAAGTTCGTCTCGAATAACGAGTACCCGAGCATTTTAGTGCTCGCTCATCACTGGAACAGCGGCACCCTGATATCAAGGGGCAACTAGGGCCCCATGCCTATAATTTGGCACCTTCTATACAGCCTGCCCTCAGCCGTAATAGGGGGTATATGTACGAATGATCAGACCTCTTAGGGTCTAAAAAGTAGTTTCAAATAAAAACAAACCTTTGGAATCTAGAATTTAAAGAGAAAGTTAAAATTCTAATCGCCCTCCATCTCCTAGAATGATAAATACACAATGCACAAATAAAATCATAGCCATGGCATCTCTTCATCACAAATGCAAACCAAAAGCTATCGAAAAATAAAAACTGCTACTTTTTGCCAAAATTTTCACAAAAAGTGATCCTGAAGTGTACAGTTCCAATACGTTCTCAATGACATGGAAGTCAGTGCCACAGAAGATGTCAACTTTGCAATTTTTGCAAAGTTTTTAAAGTTATTTAAAACATGATATAAACTATGGAATTGAAATCTCCTGGTACTGACCTCAAGAATATAGGGGATTTTTCATTTGTGATGCACAGTGAAAGCCATAGAAATAAGAATAAGAAAAAAATATGCCCATAAACACAGCATTTTTGGTTCAATTCTACCACATTCCACCTATTTTTTTCCCATCTTACCAGTAGATGGAACAGATTATTAAATAGTGCCCCTAGGAAACGTAATTTATCCTACACATGGCTCTGCATTAAAAACCTATGAAAGATGGATTTTGGAAACACAAAAACATTTTTATTGCAGGTACATTTTTATTTTACTTTGGTCCTTTGACTTACCCAATGATTTTGAGATTGTTTATTCATGACAAGTTGTACTTCAGTTAGTGGGAAATTTGGATGTTAATTTTCCATTTATTTCGAAAAAAGGTGAGTTGACATTTTCTGTTTTAAAATTCAAATGCTACAAATTACTACCCAAATTAGTTACTAATAAACATTTACCAATCTCGGCTTTGTGTTGGCACCATTTTATAAGTACTTTTTTTTTTATACGATGCTAGAAAGATCAAAACTCAAAATTATTTTTTTTTACTTTTTCAAGAAGTTTTAGAATAGCTTATTTTGGGAGCATTGTATTTGTACAGGGTTTTTGAAGTCGTAATAATAGAAACCCCCAATAATCTTCCCATTCTAAAATGTTACCACCTCAAATATTCAAAAAATCACATAGCAAGCTTGGAACCCTTAAGTATTTTACAGAAATTTAAACAAAATTAGGTTTATTTGGAATTTCTAATTTGTCTTACTACGCTCTAAAATTTACCCACTTAAGCCAAATAAAAGTAGAGAAATGCATTGTACAACATATTGGGCAGATTTACTTACCCGGCCCATCGCGATCGTGGCGCCGTTTCTCGCGTGTATCGGGTCCGGCGGGATTTATGATGGCAGTTCCTCCGCCTCCACCAGGTGTGCGCTGCCTGCGCTGTGTAAATGCACTTGATCGACGCCGAAGACAACCGAGCTGGACAGGTGAAGGTAAGCGCGTCCCAAGGGACAATTTTCGGTTTTAAATGCGGCGGGTTTTTCGAGTACGTCAGGTTTTCGTTCGGACCACGCCCCCCAATTTCGTCGCAGCATGCCAGCGCCCATTGCACACAATTCGATCAATGCGCCAAAATCCTGGGGAAATTCAGGTCACAAACGCCGCAAATCGGAAAATTGGGTAACACGTCGGGGAAACGCGAATCGGGGCCCTTAGTAAAGGACCCCCATTGGCAGTTTTTGTTGAGTATGAGGACACTCCACATGTAGATGTAACCGTAAGCTCTAATGTGTTAACAGTTTGGACCGGATGTCATTCCACATTGGAATGGTAAAGCAGGGTTGGTGTGTCAGACAGATATTGTATAAAAGAGTAAGTGTATGTTTGTATATGTATATGTTTCATGCCGTGACGAAGATTTCAGTCCGAGATCAAAACACGTAGCAAAACTAAATAAAAACTGTATTTTAAAACATTACTGGAGCGCATGCAGAAACTCGACCAAGACTCCGTCAGTTCAATCCGTGCTTGTATCCATATCCAGATAAGGCACTGCTCTTCCCTGCCGAAAAAATTCCAAAGACCAGGCTTGTCGGGAAACACTCGTAATCTTTATTTAGGCATGCATTAAAATTCCACTGCAAATAGTCTGGCCAAGCGTTTTCAATGGACTGGCCGTTGCTTAGTCATGGTGCCTGATCTTGGAATTTTTCACTCGTGTTTGTGGCACCGAGCAGAGGGGCGTTCCGGCCATACTGGGACACTCATAGAGCGGAATGAGCTGAATCTCCATTTCTACTGCTCTTCATGCACAGGGGACCTCCAAACTTAGGTGGGCCAACGGAGACATCCACTAGGCTCGCAAGGCCCCCTCAGTGACCAAGTAAAAACCTGTATGGGTCGGTCACTAAGGGGGGGAAAAGAAACTACCATCAGTGATCTTCCTAATAAGTTAGATGTGATGATAGGTTGCTACTATGTTCTATATCCACATACAGTTTAATTAACACAGCCTTTAGTATAAGCAGAGAAAAACGTATCCACTTCATTCGCTGTAGCTCAGATGATGCCACCCCTACCAGGCACGTCTTCGCTGTGCTCCACCTCCACCCTCTGTCCTAAAGCCAGGGTTCTGGGTATCTTCGGAGACAAAGGGAGAGCACCGTAATGCACACATTATGATAGTGACGTTCATTCGTATAATGGCATGCACAAAAGCTCCATTCATCCATTAACGAAACAACAGGAGTGACTTCCTTATTCTCAATAAAATGAGAATTTTAATAACGAGTACCCGAGCATTTTAGTGCTCGCTCATCTCTAGTAATAAGTAATGCGTCTTTGTTTCAATAACAAAGAAATTTATAATAGCATCAATCATCCCTCAGAGGTTTCTGTTTTTGTATTTATATTTTATACACCTCACTGGAGATGAGCACATTTAAAAAAAAAATTAGATTCTGCAGTTTCACTCAATTTTTTTGTCATAAAGTGCTTATTAAAAATGCTATTTTTAAGCACTTGGAGAAACCCCCTGACTCTCTACTACTGCTACTGCAGGGTGCCAAAACTATTAGCTACTTGGAGCCCCTCTTCTATTGACTACTGGGACTTTACACTTTGCACTCTTGGCTACAGAGGCCCTCCTCTCTTATTGGATAATGGAGACCTCCTCAGTTATTGGCTAAATGGAGCCCACTCTCTGTTCAGCTACTGGGACCCACTCTTTTTTTGCTCAGGGTCTCTTCCTGTGCAGTTTGTCTGTTTTAACAGGAGGAAGAACACCCAACTCCTTGATAAATTTCAAGGGGGATGAAGCTGGAATCACTCAATCACTCAATCAACAGCGCCAATGAGGTGAATGTACATGTGTCCCAGTTGCTGGTACTGAGGTCCCTCCCTTTTCATGTGATGGTCTCTCGACACTGTCTGGGAAATAGCACACCAGCAACCCGGCCTGCTCTCTGTTCTCATGCTGAGTTTGTGACATAGAAACAATGCCCCCATAGTAACCAATATAGTCACTGTGCCCCTAAATTAACCAATACAGTTCCAGCCACAACAAGTATTATTATGAGCAGGGGTCTCCGATGGGGACTGAGGTCCCTGACATTGCGTCAGATGTTGGGGCCCATTGTTGAATTCATTGCACTACCAGTGGTATGACACATTGGATTCTACTGTCCCTACAGCCTGTGCTCTTCCGCCAGTTGGCCCACTTTGGGGCATGATGTTTTGGATAACGCCAATGGCATACTTATCATAATCTCCACCAGAAAAGCAGCAGAGAGTAAAATTAAAAATCTTCCCCAGGTCAGAACTTGTTGAAACATGTCCGACCTGAGGGAATTACATTCAGATCTACAAAGAGGCCAGTCTAAATGAATTTGCCCCAAAGGTATTTATGAAATTCTGGTTTGGCATCATGAGTGTAAGATTTTGGTTTTTATAATATGTATGTATTTAGTAAAATAGAATATGTATGTATTAAACTAGTGTGTGCACATATGATTTTTTGGGTGTTATAAATATTACTCATTAACAATATATTCATCACACATATTTTCTAATTAAATGCAGTCTTTGTCCTTTCAACCACCATCAGTAGCTTGGTATTATTTTTAGATGTCATTATGATATAATAATATAATTGCTCATTAAACATTGTGTTACAGCACTTTTTATGTGAGTCATAGGCTTTATTTACTGGTGTTATATGTAACTTTGTGAGCTGTGAACTACTTGGAAATTCACTTAGTCTCTTACTGACGAGACTGATTTTGAAGCAATTTATTAATCTCAATGTAATAAATTATTTTTTTATTGGTACAATGTTTCTATTGCTAGTATTGTCCTGTATGAAAAGAAACAAACAAGAATTCTGTTCTTTTCATTTAGAATTTTATTGATTTATTTAATTTTATTAAGTCCTAGCCAATCAGCATTAAGTTTACTTTCTCATTGATCACTCAGCCTGATCTGTGAGTGGCGGAGGAGAGAACTCTCAGGGATACGGTAGTGCGTGGTACTGGCATGGGGACTGGGACTAGTAGTCAGTACTACTGCCACTGTGCCAGCTAGGTCGGCAGCTTGGCTAACATGTAAGTAGGAGGATTTCTAGAATATTAATGATAATTTAGAAAAGTAATGTGCACCACCGTTTGGGCTACATTCAGTCGGGGCCCCCACCAGATTTTGCGCCCAGGGGCCCACACCTACAGTGAATCCGGCCCTGGATATGATGTATCATGCTGTAAGCCTAAAACTGACAGGAATTCCATCGGATCATACCACTTGCATGATACAATTGGCAACTAGGATCCTTCATTAGTTCCCATCAACCAGACCGCCATATGCATGATTGGCATTGAAACTTCATTTTCACTTCCTGTTGCTAAATTAGCGCTGGGAATTTGTCCTGAAATATTACATAACTTAATTTGTTTGACTTCAATTGAATGTGCTATTAACCTTACTAATCCCAGGAAGGAGACGACAGTGCTGGTGCCTTCTTCTTTGGATTGATAAAATCATGTCCATGGAAACATCAGGCTGCGTGCACCGGACAGCAAGGACTTTATACAGAATTGCTGTCTATTTCCTTTTTTAAGAACCTCTTCCCAAACCATGGCTTACCTCTACATCAGAGTGCGGATAAGGATATAGGGAGAGAGCTCACGGGTTGAGCAGGTGTCTGCTGTATTATACAGAAGACTCCTTCCTATATCCGCTGCAATTGGTGCAGCAGTTAACTTCTGACCCAGTCAAACCTGACTTCAGCACTGGAACAGCGGCACCCATGATATCAAGGGGCAACTAGGTCCCCATGCCTATAATTTGGCACCTTCTATTACAGCCTGCCCTCAGCCGTAATAAGGGGGTATATTGTACGAATGATCAGACCTCTTAGGGTCTAAAAAGTAGTTAAAATAAAAACAAACCTTTAGGAATCTAGAATTTAAAAGAGAAAAGTTAAAATTCTAATCGCCTCCATCTCCTTAGAATGTATAAATACACAATGCACAAATAAAATCATAGCCATGGCATCTCTTCATCACAAAATGCAAACCAAAAGCTATCGAAAAATAAAAACTGCTACTTTTTTGCCAAAATTTTCACAAAAAGTGATCCTGAAGTTGTACAGTTCTCAATACGTTCTCAATGAAATTGGAAGTCAGTGCCACAAGAGATGTCAACTTTTTGCAATTTTTGCAAAGTTTTTAAAGTTATTAAAACATGATAAAACTATGTGAATTTGAAATCTCCTGGTACTGACCTCAAGAATATAGGGGATTTTTCATTTGTGATGCACAGTGAAAGCCATAGAAAATAAGAATAAGAAAAAAATATGCCCATAACAACTGCATTTTTTGGTCAATTCTACCACATTCCCCCTATTTTTTTTCCCATCTTACCAGTAGATGGAACAGATTATTAAATAGTACCCCTAGGAAACATAATTTATCCTACACATGGCTCTGTAATTAAAAACATATGAAAGATGGATTTTGGAAACACAAAAACATTTTATGCAGGTACATTTTTATTTACTTTGGTCCTTTGACTTACCCAATTGATTTTGAGATTGTTTATTCATGACAAGTTGTACTTCAAGTTAGTGGGAAATTTTGGATGTTATATTTTCCATTTATTTCTGAAAAAAAGGTGAGTTTGACAATTTTCTGTTTTAAAATTCTAAATGCTACAAATTACTACCCAAATTAGTTACTAATTAACATTTACCAAATCTCGGCTTTGTGTTGGCACCATTTTATAAGTACTTTTTTTTTTATTACGATGCTAGAAAGATCAAAACTCAAAATTATTTTTTTTACATTTTCAAGAAAGTTTTAGAATTAATTATTTTTGGGAGCATTGTATTTGTACAGGGGTTTTTGAAGTCGTAATAATAGAAACCCCACATAAATCTTCCCATTCTAAAAATGTTACCCCTCAAACTATTCAAAACATCACATAGCAAGCTTGTTAACCCTTTAAGTATTTTACAGAAATTTAAACAAAATTAAGGTTTTATTTGGAATTTTCTAATTTTGTCTTTACTACGCTCTAAAATTTACCCACTTAAGCCAAATAAAAGTAGAAAATGCATTTACAAACATATTGGGGCAGATTTACTTACCCGGCCCATTCGCGATCCAGTGGCGCGTTCTCTGCGCTGTATTCGGGTCCGGCCGGGATTTATGATGGCAGTTCCTCCGCCGTCCACCAGGTGGCGCTGCTGCGCTGAAATGCATCTGATCGCGCCGGAATACACCGAGCTGGACCAGGTGAAGGTAAGCGCGTCCCAAGGGACACATTTTCGGTTTTTAAATGCGGCGGTTTTTCCGAGTACGTCAGGTTTTCGTTCGGCCACGCCCCCCAATTTCCGTCGCATGCATGCCAGCGCCGATGCACCACAATTCGATCACATGCGCCAAAATCCTGGGGAAATTCAGGTACAAACGCCGCAAATCGGAAATATTCGGGTAACACGTCGGGAAAACGCGAATCGGGCCCTTAGTAAATGACCCCCATTGTGCAGTTTCTTTTGAGTATGAGGACACTCCACATGTAGATGTAACCGTAAGCTCTAATGTGTTAACAGTTTGGACCGGATGTCATTCCAATCTGGATGGTTAAAGCAGGGGTTCGGCTGTCATATGACAGATATTGTATAAAAGAGTACGTGTATGTTTGTATATGTATATGTTTTCATGCCTGACGAAGATTTCAGTCCGAGATCAAAACACGTAGCAAAACTAAAATAAAAACTGATAATTTTAAACCACTTACCTGGAGCGCATGCAGAAACTCGACCCAAGACTCCGTTCATTTCAATCCGTGCTTGTATCCCATATCACAGATAAGGCACTGCTCTTCCCTGCGAAAAAATTCCAAGATCCAGGCTTGTCGGGAAACACTCGTAATCTTTATTTTGGCATGCATTAAAATTCCACTGCAAATAGTCTTGGCCAACGCGTTTCAAATGGACTGGCCGTTCTTAGTCATGGTGCCATGATCTTGGAATTTTTTCACTCGTGTTTGTGGCCCGAGCAGAGGGGCGTTCCGCGCCATACTGGGACACTCATAGAGCTGGAAGGTGAGCTGAATCTCCATTTCTACTGCTCTTCCCTGCACAGGGGACCTCAAAACTTAGGCTGGGCCAACGGAGACATCCACTAGGCTCGCCTAAGGCCCCTCAGTGACCAATGTAAAAACCTGTATGGGTGGTCACTAAGGGGGTAAAGGAAACCTACCATCAGTGATCTTCCTAATAAGTTAGATGTGATGATAGGTTGCTACTATGTTCTATATCCACATACAGTTTTAATTAACACAAGCCTTTAGTATAAGCAGAGAAAAACGTATCCACTTCATTCGCTGTAGCCTCAGCTGATGCCACCTACCAGCACGTCTTCGCTGTGCTCCACCTCCACCCTCTCGTCCTAAAGCCAGGGTTCTGGGTATTCTTCGGAGACAAAGGGAGCACCGTAATGCACACATTATGCATAGATGTAGAGTTCATCTGTATCATGGCACTGCACAAAAGCTCCATTCATCCAATAACGAATACACAGGAGTGACTTCCTTATTTCTCAATAAAATGAGACATTTTATTGCAGAGCCTTGGTCCCCTTGAAAAATGCTCGAGTCTCCCATTGACTTCAATGGGGTTCGTGATTCGAGACGAGCACTGGAGCATCAGGAAAAGTTCGACCCGAGTAACGAGCACTCGAGCATTTTAGTGCTCGCTCATCTCTAGTGATTACCCATTTAAGAACAAACAGAACAATGTTTACTTTGTGCTGCTGGTCCTTTTCTTTCCAAAGTTTTGGCATTTTCTGTTCTGAAAGTGCTTGACAAAAATCTTTCTCATCAGAGGTGAAGTGGGCGGAGACTAATATCTGTCTGTCTATGCCCTCAGACTGAGGCCAGTTAGCTTGCCCACAGATCCCATGATGCCTTGTGTTCTCTCTCAAAGTAATTTAGCATTAAATCCATTTTGTTTCCCACAAGTAAATCCACTGAACACTGCACATACAGGATGTATATGGTATCTGGCAGCTTCCATCACATGGAGGAGCAGGGGACATGTACAATACATACAGGATGTATATGGTGACAGCCTGGCAGCTTCCATCACATGAAGGACAGGGGACATGTACAGTGCACATACAGGATGTATATGGTGACTGGCCTGGCAGCTTCCATCACATGGAGGAGCAGGGAACATGTAATAAGTGGGAGAAATCCAAGTAAACCAGTTACATGAAGTCTATAGCCTGTACATGAGGTGCAGATAGAGACAGAGAAAGTTCTGTAGAATCACAGACTGAGATGGAGGGACTGATAGGGAACAGGGGAGATCTTGTACCTTACTATTCGGTGCAGGAGACATCTGTATCCACAGTTTTGGACACATCTAGCTCTGTCAGATGACCCCATCCTCTGTGAGCAGGGATCAGCAGCCTCTCTTCTCCCAGAAGTTCGTAGAGTTTGTTGTAGAGTCTGTTTATATTACAGTTACTACAGACCTTATCACCACAGGCAGAGGAATGAGCTACTGCTGCACTGAGATAATCTGAGGGCGATAGCAAAGAAACTGTTGTAAATAGCTAACAATGATAACAGACAAAGTTGTTTTACATCCTAAGAAGTATTAATTTTTTGTGGAAAAAAACTTTACAGTTAATCTTTAAACTTTGATAATGAAGCAAGAAATTAGAAAATATTGCCAAATTACCCTTTTTTATGTAAAACAGAACTTAAACTAAAGTTAAAATTTAATGATAACTTCATTCTATGTTAAAGGGTCTACTTGACAATAAGTTGATCCCAAGGTGTCCCTGTCCTGGGATTCCCACTGTTTAGCTGTAATTTATGGGAAAATCACCCAGCAAGCGTACAATTTCCATACAGTGTCACCACAGGGGGAATTACACATGAATCGCAGTTCAAAGATGTAATATATTGTATATATTAATTATATAGGCATAAAGCTCTATTATAAAGCTCAGTGGTAAGCTCAAACTGTGAAACGGTTTTGTAATTAAAACAGTAGCATTGAAACCTAAAAAAAAGATGATTCAAATATTAAAACAATGTTCCAAATTTAGCTTTCCCTTTAAAAGGTTTGTCAAGGAAATAATTATCTTGAATTTGTATGATTTGTTATTTGTATAGGGCAATTACAAGCTTTGTTGAAATATACAGGCATCTTTTGAAGTGTACAGGCAACTTTTTATGACATCCTGGAGTTTTTACAGCCTGATAAACTCTGACCTGAAGACTCCAAAGGATATGCGGTCAACCCACCCCCCCTCCTGCATCAGGACTTGGAAACAAAGAACTGTTTAAATATTCCTGGACTTTCCCCCTCATTAACACTTTGTCCAATCCTGAATGACCCTGTGGACTAATTAATCAATTGGAGGTTCTGAACCCTGAACTAAACAGAGATGTTATAAAACAATATGAGATACAAGAAATAGGGGCACATTTACTAAGGGTCTGAATCGCACATTTTCGCCGATTTGCGCCGAATTGCCCCAGGATTTTGGCGCACACGATCGGATTGTGGCGCATCGGCGCCGGCTTTCACGAGACAGAAATGGGGGGTGTGGCCATCGGAAAAAAAAGCCGACGGATTCGGAAAAGCCGAGAAATTTAAAAAAAATTTGTGTCGCAAAAATTGCACTCACATACACCGAGACGGAGAAGGTAGACTTCTGCGCAGCAGCGACACCTAGTGGACATCGGGTGCATGACCTTAGTGAATCCCTGCAGAACACGAATCAGCGCCGGAGAACGCGCCGCTGGATCGTGACTGGACCGGGTAAGTAAATCTGCCCGTTCACTTTATGGGGGCTGCTAAGACAAGCAGGGGTGTTCCATATTTCTCCCACCTCCAGGAAATCAGGATTTACTTTCTGTTTCTGTTAGTTTTTTCACTTTTTATTTTATAACTGTTTTGCTGTTTTGTAATTCATTTGTTTTTAACATCTTTTTTGATGCACTGAACACCTTTTTGTAATGAAAGCGTTTACTGTAATTTTGGTCCCTGTATGCTGTGCGAACTCATAGCCTTGTAAAGTGTGGTTAGCTGTGTGACTGCTAGAGTGCTGAGTGTGCATGTCTAGTGGTGTGACAAGGTGACTGCTTGAGAGCAAGAGTGGATGTAGAGTTTGATACTTATTGGTCCGGGTATAAATGCAATAAGTGGTGGCAGCGAGTCTGGGGGGTGCTGGAGCTGTATGAGGCGTGATTTATGCTCAATTTGTGTCCAGGTTAAAAGGTGAGCGCAGGTTTGAGTAGGCTAAATTAACCTGTACAGTTGCACCCCATGTCACGTGACGAGGCAGCGGCGTCCTCGCTGTGACAAGGTTAATTAATTTACTATTTTCTATTCATTTTTAAGAATTTGCAGGAAAGTCGGAAAATCTGTATTTTGAAAGTATAACTCCAGACAAACTATTTTTTGGTCTCTGTGACAATTGGATTTTCAAACTTTTGGATTGACAATAAATCTTCCCTTCACAGGTTATGGGGAAAAACATTTGTTTAATTTTACAGGTTGGACTTGATAGACCTATAGATAGATCTCTAGATACTATGATAACATGTCTAATATGTAAAGTGATATTGTCATTTAAAGGGGATGGCTATTTTTCAATAATTCTCTTCCATTAGACATGTATCTGCTTGTATGTACCTGTGTCTTTGCCTCCCTTAAGAGCTTCAGACTTTCCCTGTTATCCATACTCAGAATCTCTACACAACTTCCTGTTTCTCACTCCTTTAATCTGTCCTCATGGCAGCCTCCAGCGTGTCTTTTTTCTTTCAGTCTGTCTTGCTGACTCACATAGGGAGAGGGAAGGGGGAGCAGGATGAGATTTATAATCTCCTGCTGCAGGTCCCTCCTATTTATCAGTGTAGGATCTTTATTGACATATCTATCTAGTGCAGAGAGAGTCTGCACACACCCATAAAGGAAGCATCAGGTATGATGAATGAATTGGTGAGCATTCAGGGAATATTTATAAGGCAGTAAAGGCACATAAACAATTTATGTTAAAGAGTGGCCAAACCTTTTAAAGAGGAGAACTGAACTGCAAAAATATGACTTGGATATTCAGGTACCAAATGCTGTTGATCATGAAAGGGTTAAAGAAGGTGTACAGTACTTTCATTTTCTGTTTTCTATATTGTAATATGATTTAGGACTTATGAATCCCAGATAAGATATCACTGATAATTTAATATCAGATATTTGTGAAATGGAAATATATGCATTACATACTTTTTCAGGTTTTTTACATTTGTACCTTTACACATAATTTGATTTATTTAAAGGGGTTTTCCCATGAAAAAAATTCTCAAAACTCAATCCTCTAGTGATGTTTACACAATAAAGATCATTTTTAACCCTACCTCCAATCACAGTAATGGTCAGTGTAAGATTCCAGGGTGTGGTTGGGCACTCTTTAAGCAGACGCTTCATGATCCCTATGTGCTATGAGATGCTGTGTGCTGACAATGTGCTTAGATTATCAGGGTACAGGTTTATATACACTTTTATTTACCTTCTGAATATTCACTAGTAATTAGAGCTGGGATTTGTCCTGAAATATTACATAACTTAATTTGTTTGACTTCCAATTTGAATGTGCTATAACCTTACTAATCCCAGGAAGGGACGACAGTGCTGGTGCCTTCTTCTTTGGATTGATAAAATCATGTCCATGGGAAACATCAGGCTGCGTGCACCGGACAGCAAGGACTTATACAGAATTGCTGTCTATTTCCTTTTTAGAAACCTCTTCCCAAACCATGGCTACCTCTACATCAGAGTGCGGATAAGTGATATAGGGAGAGGAGCTCACGGGTGAGCAGGGTCTGCTGTATTATACAGAAGACTCTTCCATTTATCCGCTGCAATTGGTGCAGCAGTTAACTTCTGACCCAGTCAAAACTGATCTGCAGTAAGACTGGAACAGCGGCACCCATGATATCAAGGGGCAACTAGGTCCCCATGCCATAATTTTGGCACCCTTCTATACAGCCTGCCCTCAGCCGTATAAGGGGGTATATTGTAGAAGATCAGACCTCTTAGGGTCTAAAAAGTAGTTAAAATAAAAACAAACCTTTAGGAATCTAGAATTTAAAAGAGAAAGTTAAATTCTAATCGCCCTCATCTCCTTGAATGGATAATACACAATGCACAAATAAAATCATAGCCATGGATCTCGTCTAATCACAAAATGCAAAACCAAAAGCTATCGAAAAATAAAAACTGCTACTTTTTGCCAAAATTTTCACAAAAGTGATCCTGAAGTTGTACAGTCTCAACGTTCTCAATGAAATTGGAAGTCAGTGCCACAAGAGATGTCAACCTTTTTGCAATTTTTGCAAAGTTTTTAAAGTTATAAAACTGATAACAACTACTGTGAATTGAAATCTCCGGTACTGACCTCAAGATATAGGGGATTTTTCATTGTGGATGCACAGTGAAAGCCATAGAAAATAAGAAATAAGAAAAAATATGCCCAAACAACTGCATTTTTTGGTCAATTCTACCAATTCCACATATTTTTTCCCATTCTTACCAGTAGATGGAACAGATTATTAAATAGGGCCCTAGGAAACGTAATTTATCCTACACATGGCTCTGTAATTAAAAACATATGAAAGAGGATTTTGGAAACACAAAAACATTTTTGCAGGTACATTTTTTATTACTTTGGTCCTTTGACTTACCCCATTGATTTTGAGATTGTTTATTCATGACAAGTGTACTTCATTAGTGGGAAATTTTGGATGTTATATTTCCATTTATTCTGAAAAAAAGGTGAGTTTGACAATTTTCTGTTTTAAAATTCTAAATGCTACAAATTACTACCCAATTGTTTACTAATTAACATTTACCAAATCTCGGCTTTGTGTTTTGCACCATTTATAAGTACTTTTTTTTTTTATTACGATGCAGAAAGATCAAAACTCAAAATTATTTTTTTTACATTTTCAAGAAAGTGTTTAGATTATTATTTTGGGAGCATTGTATTTGTACAGGGTTTTTGAAGTCGTAATAATAGAAACCCACATAAATCTTCCCATTCTAAAAATGTTACCCCTCAAACTATTCAAAAAATCACATAGCAAGCTTGTTAACCCTTTAAGTATTTTACAGAAATTTAAAACAAAATTAGGTTTATTTGGAATTTTCTTATTTTGTCTTACTACGCTCTAAAATTTACCACTTAAGCCAAATAAAAGTAGAAAATGCATTTACAAACATATTGGGGCAGATTACTTACCCGGCCCATTCGCGATCCAGTGGCGGTTCTCTGCGCTGTATCGGGGGCCGGCCGGGATTATTTTTGATGGCAGTTCCTCCGCCGTCCCCCAGGTGCGCTGCTGCGCTGAAATGCATCTGATCGCGCCGGAATACACCGAGCTGGACAGGTGAAGGTAAGCGCGTCCAAGGGACACATTTTCGGTTTTTTAAATGCGGCGGGTTTTTCCGAGTACGTCAGGTTTTCGTTCGGGCCACGCCCCCCAATTTCCGTCGCATGCATGCCAGCGCCGATGCACCACAATTCGATCACATGCGCCAAAATCCTGGGGAAAATCAGGTACAAACGCGCGCAAATCGGAAAATTCGGGTAACACGTCGGGAAAACGCGAATCGGGCCCTTAGTAAAGGACCCCATTGTGCAGTTTCTTTGAGTATGAGGACACTCCACATGTAGATGTAACCGTAAGCTCTAATGTGTTAACAGTTTGGACCGGATGTCATTCCACATCTGGATGGGTTAAAGCAGGGGTCGGCTGTCATATGACAGATATTGTATAAAAGAGTACGTATGTAGTTTGTATATGTATATGTTTCATGCCGACGAAGATTTCAGTCCGAGATCAAAACACGTAGCAAAACTAAAATAAAAACTGAAATTTTAAACACTTACCTGGAGCGCATGCAGAAACTCGACCCAAGACTTCGCTCATTTCAATCCGTGCTTGTATCCCATATCACAGATAAGGCACTGCGCTTCCTGCGAAAAAATTCCAAGATCCAGGCCTTGTCGGGAACCATCGTAATTTATTTTTGCATGCATTAAAATTCCACTGCAAATAGTCTTGGCCAACGCGTTTCAAATGGACTGGCCGTTCTTAGTCATGGTGCATGATCTTGGAATTTTTCACTCGTGTTTGTGGCCCGAGCAGAGGGGCGTTCCGGCCATACTGGGACACTCATAGAGCTGGAAGGTGAGCTGAATCTCCATTTCTACTGCTTTCCCTGCACAGGGGACCTCAAAACTTAGGCTGGGAACGGAGACATCCACTAGGCTCGCCCTAAGGCCCCTCAGTGACCAATGTAAAACCTGTATGGGTGGTCACTAAGGGGTAAGGAAACCTACCATCAGTGATCTTCCTAATAAGTAGATGTGATGATAGGTTGCTACTATGTCTATATCCACATACAGTTTAATTAACACAAGCTTTAGTATAAGCAGAGAAAAACGTATCCACTTCATTCGCTGTAGCCTCAGCGATGCCACCTACAGACGTCTTCGCGTGCTCCACCTCACCCCTTCGTCCTAAAGCCAGGGGGTCTGGGTATTCTTCGGAGACAAAGGGAGCACCGTAATGCACACATTATGCATAGATGTAGAGTTCATTGTATCATGGCATGCACAAAAGCTCCATCATCCATTAACAATACACAGGAGTGACTTCCTTATTTCTCAATAAAATGAGACATTTTATTGCAGAGCCTTGGTCCCCTTGAAAAATGCTCGAGTCTCCCATTGAATTCATGGGGTTCGTGATTCGAGACAGCACTGGAGCATCAGGAAAGTTCGACCCGAGTAACGAGCACCGAGCATTTTAGGCTCGCTCATCTAGTGATTACCCATTTAAGAACAAACAGAACAATGTTTACTTGTGCTGCTGGTCCTTTTCTTTCCAAAGTTTGGCATTTTCGTTTGAAAGTGCTTGACAAAAATCTTTCTCATCAGAGGTGAAGTGGGCGGAGACTAATATTCTGTCGTCTATGCCCTCAGACTGAGGCCAGTTAGCTTGCCCACAGATCCCATGATGCCTTGTTTTCTCTCTCAAAGTAATTTAGCATTAAATCCATTTTGTTCCCACAAGGTAAATCCACTGAACACTGCAGAGTGCACATACGGGATGTATATGGGGACCAGTCTGGCAGCTTCCATCACATGGAGGAGCAGGGACAGTTACAATACATACAGGATGTATATGGTGACAGCCTGGCAGCTTCCATCCATGAAGGACAGGGACATGTACAGTGCACATACAGGATGTATATGGTGACTGGCCTGGCAGCTTCCATCACATGGAGGAGCAGGAACAGTAATAAGTGGGAGAAATCCAAGTAAACCAGTTACATGAAGTCTATAGCCTGTACATGGGTGCAGATAGAGACAGAGAAAGTTCTGTAGAATCACAGACTGAGATGGAGGGACTGATAGGGAACAGGGAGATCTTGTACCTTACTATTCGGTGAAGGAAACATCTGTATCCACAGTTTTGGACACATCTAGCTCTGTCACATGACTCATCCTCGTGAGCAGGGATCAGCAGCCCCTCTTCTCCCAGAAGTTCGCTAGAGTTTGTTGTAGAGTCTGTTTATATTACAGTTACTACAGACCTTATCACCACAGCAGAGGAATGAGCTACTGCTGCACTGAGATAATCTGAGGGCGATAGCAAAGAAACTGTTGTAAATAGCTAACAATGATAACAGACAAAGTTGTTTTACATCCTAAGAAGTATTATTTTTGTGGAAAAAAACTTTACAGTTAATCTTTAAACTTTGATAATGAAGCAAGAAATTAGAAAATATTGCCAAATTACCCTTTTTATGTAAAACAGAACTTAAAACTAAAGTTAAATTTAATGATAACTTCATTCTATGTTAAAGGCGACTGACAATAAGTTGATCCCAAGGTGTCCCTGTCCTGGGATTCCCACTGTTTAGCTGTAATTATGGAGAAAATCACCCAGCAAGCGTACAATTTTACAAGTGTCACCACAGGGGGAATTACACATGAATCAGTTCAGTTCAAAGTGTATATATTGATATATATATATATAGGCATAAAGCTCTATTATAAAGTCAGTGGTAAGCTCAAACGTTGAAACGGTTTTGTAATTTAAACAGTAGCATATGAAACCTAAAAAAAGATGATCAAATATTAAAACAAATGTTCCAAATTTAGCTTTTCCTTTAAAAGGTTTGTCAAGGAAATAATTATTGAATTTGTATGATTTGTTATTTGTGATAGGGCAATTACAAGCTTTGTTGAAATATACAGGCATCTTTTGAAGTGTACAGGCAACTTTTTAGACATCCTGGAGTTTTTACAGCTGATAAACTCTGACCTGAAGACTCCAAAGGATATGCGGTCAACCACCCCCCCTCCGCATCAGGACTTGGAACAAAGAAATGTTTAAATATTCCTGGACTTTCCCCTCATTAACACTTTGTCCAATCCTGAATGACCTGTGGACTAATTAATCAATTGGAGGTTCTGAACCCTGAACTAAACAGAGATGTATAAACAATATGAGATACAAGAAATAGGGGCACATTTACTAAGGGTCTGAATCGCACATTTTCGCCGATTGTCGCCGAATTGCCCGGATTTTGGCGCACACGATCGGATTGTGGCGCATCGGCGCCGGCTTTCACGAGACAGAAATGGGGGGTGTGGCCATCGGAGAAAAAAAAGCCGACGGATTCGGAAAAGCCGAGAAATTTAAAAAAATTTGTGTCGCAAAAATTGCACTCACATACACCGAGACGGAGAAGGTAGACTTCTGCGCAGCAGGACGCCCTAGTGGACATCGGGTGCATGACCTTAGTGAATCCCTGCAGAACACGAATCAGCGCCGGAGAACGGCCGCTGGATGTAACTGGACCGGGTAAGTAAAATCTGCCCCGTTCACTTTATGGGGCTGCCAAGACAAGCAGGGTGTTCCATATTTCTCCCACCTCCAGGAAATCAGGATTTACTTTCTGTTTCTGTTAGTTTTTCACTTTTTATTTATAACTGTTTGCTGTTTTGTAATTCTTTGTTTTTAACATCTTTTTGATGACTGAAACCTTTTCGTAATGAAAGCGTTACTGTAATTTTGGTCCCTGTATGCTCTGCGAACTCATAGCTTGTGAATGCGGTTAGCTGTGTGACTGTGGAGTGCTGAGTGTGCATGTCTAGTGGTGTGACAAGGGACTGCTTGAGAGCAAGAGTGGATGTAGAGTTTGATACTATTGGTCCGGGTAAATGCAATAAGGTGGCAGCGAGTCTGGGGGTGTGGACTGTATGAGGCGTGATTTATGCTCAATTGTGTCCAGGTTAAAAGGTGAGCGCAGGTTGGAGTAGGCTAAATTAACCGTACAGTTGCACCCCATGTCACGGACGAGGCAGCTGCGTCCCGCTGTGACAAGGTTAATTAATTTACTATTTTCTATTCATTTTAAGAATTTGCAGGAAAGTCGGAAGATCTGTATTTGAAAGTATAACTCCAGACAAACTATTTTTTGGTCTTTGTGACCAATTGGATTTTCAAACTTTGGATTGACAATAAATCTTCCCTTCACAGGTTATGGGGAAAAACATTGTGAATTTACAGGTTGGAATTGATAGACCTATAGATAGATCTCGAGATACTATGATAACATGTTTCAATATGTAAAGTGATATTGTCATTTAAAGGGGATGGCTATTTTTCAATAATCTCTTCCATTAGACATGTATCTGCTGTATTACCTGTGTCTTTGCCTCCCTTAAGAGCTTCAGATATTCCCTGTATCCATTACTCAGAATTCTACACAACTTCCTGCTTCTCACTCCATGAGTCCGTCTAATGGCAGCCTCCAGCGTGTCTTTTTTCTTCAGTCTGTCTTGCTGACTCACATAGGGAGAGGGAAGGGGGAGCAGGATGAGATTTATAATCTCCTGCTGCAGGTCCCTCCTATTTATCAGTGTAGGATCTTTATGACATATCTATCTAGTGAGAGAGAGTCTGCACACACCCATAAGGAAGCAGCATCAGGTATGATGAATGAATTGGTGAGCATTCAGGGAATATTTATAAGGCAGTAAAGGCCAATAAACAATTTATGTTAAAGAGTGGCCAAACCTTTTAAAGAGGAGAACTGAAATGCAAAAATATGACTGGATATTCAGTACCAAATGCTGTGATCATGAAAGGGTTAAAGAAGGTTACAGGTACAGTACTTTCATTTTGTTTTCTATATTGTAATATGATAGGACTTATGAATCCCAGATGAAGATATCTGATAATTAATATCAGATATTGTGAAATGGAAATATATGCCTTACATACTTTTCAGGTTTTTACATTTGTACCTTTACACATAATTTGATTTATTAAAGGGGTTTTCCCATGAAAAAAATTCTCAAAAATCAACTCTAGTGTGTTTACACAATAAGATCATTTTTAACCCTACCTCCAATCACAGTAATGGTCAGTGTAAGATTCCAGGGTGTGGTTGGGCACTCTTAGCAGACGCTTATGATCCCTTGTGCATGAGATGCTGTGTGCTGACAATGTGCTTAGTTTCAGGGTACAGGTTTATATACACTTTTATTACCTTTCTGAATATTCACTAGTATCTGACATATAGAAAGAGAGATGAGATCCATGAGATGCCTATTGCACACAATGACAATCTCCAGCTCTTGCTACATGTCAGCTACCCACACATCAGATCTGCTGTGCCTGTCTCCCCCTCCCTGGATAAAGAACTTATATGCCTATAGCTTGTAGTTCTCCACACGCTGTGTACATGCTGGCAGGACATCGGCGAGTGTGAATCAATGAGTGAGCTCCATCCTTGAATGCAAGTGGTGGGGTGAGAGTGAAGGGAGGCAGAGAGGAGAGAGAGAACAGCTCCGTGAAGCCTCAGGCAAGATGGCTGCCGACCTAAAGTCAGAAGTTACAGGGGTGTTTGTCTAGGGGCAACTGATATTGAGTACACCAGGACTGATGAGAGCAGGTTGGAATTAATCTGTGAAATGCTGCATTTTTGTAATAACGTGAATTAGGGAATGTGTTATTTTGTTATCTGAGTACCATATGGGAATACCCTAAAGAGAAGTCGTAACTGCAAATTAATATCACATTAATATTGAAAACATGATAATTTAGAGGTATTTTGTTGAATATTAAAATTTCTCCATATTAAAATAAAAAACAGTAAAAAAAAAAAGTTTAATTACGCAACCAAACACAAATCAGTTTCTATGGATATTCAATCAAATCTGTAAAATAAACATACAAAATAATAATGAAGGAATGGAGTTTACTTCCAGTACAGTCAGAATGAGGCTCGGCTAAACTCATTAATGCTGAATGTTCCAGTTCGGTGTTGAATTTCCTCTGGGGAAATTGTTTAGTATTTTGTGGTTTTCTATTTCCTTGAATTGAGTGAAAGTCTAATGAAACTAGTCAGCCGACACAAGAGTAGCTCGTCTACCGCGCATTCAGGCTATAGAGATATTGTACACTATGAATCAAGGTAGCTGCAGAGTATACATTCTAGTGCAGGAGGCCATGTTCACTTATAATTCTGTCTTTGTACACAACTGCTGCACAGAGGAATCATCCCAAACACGTGCCCCATTGGACATTCAAGGACCCACACTCTGATGAAGGGACTTGAACATAAGAACTTAGCACCCCATAGGTTAGGTTGTCAAAAGCTTTATTTAAAGGAAATCTATCACGGCACCGTTTAGTTAGATAAAGGGATATTCCCATTTCAGCAAATTAATGTTATGTTTGTATATAAAAAGTTGTACAACTTTCCAATGCACTTTCTGTATTCATTCCTCAAGGTTTGCTAGATCTCTGCTGCTGTCATTTCTTAGAAAGCTTCTATGTTAACTGCTAGTGGACAGAAATCTGACCAGGTCACCAGGTGCAAGGTCGTTATATCACACAGCTCTGTGATACTAACGAGCCGTGCATCTGTGTGACTATGGTCAGTTTCTATCCACTGGCAGTTACCATAGAAGCTTTCTATAGAATGATACGCAAGCAGAGATCTAGAAAACAGTGAGTAATGGATACAGAAAGTATATTGGAAAATTATGTAACTTTTTATCATAAAAACATTAACATTAATCTGCTGAAATGGGAACACCCCTTTAACTATTAACCAAGAGCCCCCCCACCCCCGGGGGAAACAGCAACTTAATCTGAGGGGCTATGGCTTCTATGTATTGCTTGCTATACATCTGTGCTTTTGTTATTCGGCTTATGTTTTTGACTATTCTTCTGCGTACAGGATTCTGTACTTTATATGCTAACTTAGCTGTATTGTCGGCCTCCCTTTTGTGTTATTTTGTTTGTCTGTTTAGTTACCCTTCCACACCTTGGGAAGGGACCATCATTGTGGTTGTCCCCTCTCACCTAGGATACCCAGAAGCAAGCGAGCAGGGCTGTGTTATATCCTGATCACTGAAGCTTAGACAAATCTAATGTTTTATGTTTCCTATAGAATTTGTTTCAACAGGTTAAGTGTATAAAGAGAAACTTAAGAGGATTGTCCGCTTCCAGAAAATAACTGATATGGTTTCTGTAAGGCAAAGTTATCCAATTTTTTTAATGGTCATTTACTAAGGGCCCAAATCGAATTTTTTCCGATGGGTTATCTGAAAATTTCCGATATGCGCCGATTTACCCTGAATTGCCCCGGCGCTTGACATGCGCTTACCTGCACCCACGATGAACAGTTAACTTCAGTGCATTCCGATGAACTTCAGCGCAGCAGCGCCACCTGGTGGACGTCGGAGGAACTACCTTAGTGAATCCCGGCAGAACCCGAATCCCCCGCAGAGAACACACGCTGGATCGCGAATGGACCGGGTAAGTTAATCTGCCCCACAGTGTTCAATCATTTCTATGGGAAGTGTGGACACATTTGCACCTTTATCTTTTCCGTGCACTTTCATTATACAGCATACAACACAATTGTGTTGAGTCGCAGTAATAAATGCGGCACAAACCCCCGACTAAGCACTTCCATGCCCCTATAGGTGCACAGTTTTCTAAAGTGTCAAACAAAGTGCAACTGCGACACAAAAGTGGCGCAAACACTTTGCAAATACAGGTGCAAGATCCAAAGAACTTCTTTTTACCACAAAGGTGGACAGAAAACTATTCTTTGCTGCTGCTATAATTTCCCACACCCTTACAATATACAATACATAATACAAAAAGCAAGTCTATAATATCCCTTAAAAAAAGAGCTAAACAGCTACAGAGCATATTTATTAATAATATCGAATACTTAGACATATCAGTTTATAGATGAGCAAAAATGTCCAAATAACTAACAGTTACAGTATATATACAGTTGGTATAGAAAGTATTCAGACCCCCTTTAAATTTTTCACTCTTTGTTTCATTGAAGCCCAAAAAGTTTTTTTTTTGCTCATTGATATACTTGATGCACCCCATCTCGACAAAAAAACCCACAAAAATGTAGATATTTTTGCTATTTTATTAAACAAGAAAAACTGAAACAGAACATGGTCATAAATATTCAGACCCTTTGCTGTAACACATATTTAACTCTCATGCTGTCCATTTCCTTCTGATCCTCCTTGAGTTGGTTCTACTCCTTCATTTAACTGATTGGACTTTATTAGGAAAGGCACACACCTGTCTACAGTATATAAGACCTAACAGCTCACAGTGCATTTCAGAATACATGAGAATCATGAGGTCTAAGGAACTGCCAAAGCAGCTGCTGACGGAAGCCTCTTCTCAGTGCAAGACATATGAAAGCCACATACAGTGTGCAAAAAACATATGAAGGAAACCCAGACTATGAGAAATAAGTTTGTCTTGTCTGATAAGATGAAGATTGAACTTTTTGGTGTTAATCCTAAGCAGTATGTGTGGAGAAAACCAGGCGCTGCCCATCACCTGCTAAATGCAATCCCAACAGTGACACATGGTGGTGGCAGCATCAGGGACAGGATCACTGGTGGCATATGAAGGAAAGATGAATATGGACTAGTACAGAGATATCCTGGATGAAAACCTCTTCCAGATGCTCTGGACCTCTACAGACTGGGCTATAGATTCACCTTCCAACAAGACAATGGGGCAGATTTACTTACCCGGTCCATTCGCGATCCAGCGGATCCAGCATTCTCTGAGGAGGATTCGTGTCTTCCAGCGATTCACTAAGGTAGTTCCGCCGATGTCCGCCAGGTGTCGCTGTTGCGCTGAATTCCGTCGGAGTTCAGAGAAGTTCACCAAGCCAGGCTGGGTGCAGGTAAGCGCGTATCAAGCGACACATTTTTTTTTAAAAATACAGCGAATACACCGAATCCGATGGGTTTTCCGACGGCCATGCCCCCGATTTCCGTCGCGTGTATGCCGGTGCCGATGCGCCACAATCTGATCGCGTGTGCTAAAATCCAGGGGCAATTCAGGGAAAATCGGCGCAAAACGGTAAAACTCGGGTAACCCGACGTAAAAACGCAATTTGGGCCCTTAGTAAATGACCCCCAATGACCCTAAACACACAGCTAAAATACCAAAGCAGAGGCTTCAGAACATCTCTGTGACCATTCCTGACCGGCCCAGCCAGAGGCCGGACCTAAACCCAATTGGGAATCTCTGGAGAGACTTGAAAATGGCTTCCACCAACATTCACCATCCAACCTGAAGGAACTGGGGAGGATCCGCAAGGAAGAGGCAGAGGATCCCAAATCCAGGGGTGAGAAACTTGTTGCATGTTCTCAAGTATATATACTAGCTTCTACTCAACACTGAGCAAAGGGGCTGAATACTTATGACCGTGTGATATTTCAGTTTTTCTTGTTTAATAATTCCTGTTTTTATTCTGTCAAGTTGGGGCACAGTGTACATTAAAGAACGAAAAAAACTTTTTTAATCTTACCAATTGACTACAATTAAAGAAATAGTGAAACTTTTTAAGGGCTCTGAATACTTTTCGTACCCAGTGTATATACTCATTATTTTTGACATACAGTATATACAAAATCTCTGTTGTTGTATGTCATGCAATGAGAACAGGCAGAGAACATGTTCCACTTACATTTCTTATTCTAGCCTTCACTATTGTAGGAATAAAGTCAAGTAACAGAACTACACACTGTTTAGTCTAGCAATGGTCAAAAGACATAAATCAAATGCAATAGGCCTTATTCTAGACGTCTCCAAGATTGTGAGACATACACTTCTGAGGGACTGGTAACTTTTTCTATACATATAGAGAGATTTAGCACAGAACACATTCCTGCAACCTGCCAGAGAAGAAGAAATATCTATAACTCCTTATTAGCTGTAGCTACATTACAGCAACGCACACTATTATTTTTAGAATGTAGTTTGAGTGTTTTAGTGAAGTACGCTCTCACTCTACTCAACCATTAAAGGAAATCTACCATCAAAATCCATCAATATAAATCAGGTACATTACTCATAGATCCAGGCACTGTGACTGTGCTAATCTTCTTATATTTGTTATCCATGGACTCCTTCCTTCTAATATCAACTTTTAGAATTATACTAATGAGCCAGAAGGGCTATGGGGGTTGTCTGCATAAGCAGTTATACTGTCTCGGCCTCCCCCTGCTCCCTCAGCACTTTCCCCATCCCTCTGCCTGATGTTATCTAACTGCAGCTCAGAAAGTCTTAGTGCAACAAACAGACTGTGCAGATCTGCAGCATGGAGTGGCTATGGTAACGCAGAGCTCTTCTGGGTGATTAGCATCATTTTAAAAGCTGATTTTAGAAGAAAGGAGGCCATGGATAACAAATAGGGTAGTAGGCAGCCACAATGAATGAAGAAAGGAAACTGCCACAGGAAAAAATGCCCCCTAGTATAATGAGTCAGAGAGAGCAGTGCAAAGAAGACAGAGAAGAGGGAGAAAGTCACTGGCCACCAGAATACAAAACCAGGGAGCATTACATTAATAATAACAGTATTATCAATGTATAATACATTATTGAGGCATTATAAAGATTCATAAAAACAAATACATCCACAATATGCTAAATGTAATCACTGTTGTGTTATAAATTGTGAGGGCGGAGCCGCCGGCATGGGGGATAGCCATAGGGCGTGCTTGTGCAATTTTCAAAAATTAGCGCACATTCACGTGTACAAATAAAATTACAAATTTGGGAGAATTGAAAAAAAACATTGGGGTAAATCTACTTAAAAAGTCAGAAATTGCTCTAAAAGGGCTATTTCTGTGTATAATGATGGGTTCACTAAGATCGTGCGTTGGAAATCATGAATCTGGCGTTTCCCCGCAGTGGCCCGACAGAGTTCACCAACATGCGACACAATATGAAAGTTAAATACGGTGCTTGGTCCGGATCAGTTGGACCAACTGGTGGCATGCCCCCTAACAATACTTCTTAAATACCACTTTTTACCTCTGTAAGCCAATTACCACCAAAAGAATGTGCAAAGTCTGACAAAAGTGTGGAGAAAGCCCTTAGTAAATGTGCCCCATTGTTGACCTATTTTCCTACAGGCTTCGATGTTACATCTTTTCCTCTACGGTCCAATTGACACATCCCCTTTGGGTCAGTACAATCACAGAATTTATATAGTTTTTAAAATGTTTTTATATCTTTAAAAAAAGAAAATTAAGCAAAGAAGGTCTGGCATTTTCTGACAGCTGTAACTTTTTCATACTTCGATGTATGCAGCTGTGTAAGGTGTCAGTTAAACAATATTTAACCCTTTAGGGATGTGGCACTTTTTCATTTTTGCATTTTCATTTTTCACTCCCCACCTTCAAAAATCTGTAACTTTTTTTTTTCCATGTAAAGAGCTCTGTTTGGGCTTGTTTTCTGCGTCACAAATTGAACTTCATAGTGATGGTATTTATTATTCCATGCCGTATACTGGGAAGCGGGAAAAAAATTCAGAATGCAGTGAAAATGATGAAAAAACGCATTTGCGCCGTTTTCTTGTGGGCTTGGATTTTACAGTTTTCACTGAGCGCCCCAAATGACATGTCCATTTTATTCTTTGGTTCGGTACGATCACATGGATACCAAATTTGTACATGTTTTATAATGTTTTCATACATTTAAAAAAAATTAAAACCTTCTGTACAAAATAAAATGTCTTCATTTTGCCATGTTCTGGCACTAATAACTTTTTCATACTTCAGTGTGATTTTTTTTGTGACTTTTGATGACGTTTTTAATGCTTTCATTTTTAGGACTGTATGGGCTTTTCATCACTTTTTATAGAATTTTTTATATTTTTCAAAATGTCAAAAAACTGGCATTTTCGACTTTGGGCGCCAATTTCCATTACGGGATTAAACGCTGGGAAAAATCGATAATATATTTTGATAGATCGGACAGGCGGGTGTTGGCTGTATTATACAGCCGTTACCTGCTATGTATGGAGAGAGCTCAGCTTGTGAGCTCTCTCCATACACCCCTTGCCGCATAAGGACGATATAGTTCGTCCTCGGTCGGCAAGGTGTTAGAGGATGCTTTCACAAAATATTAGGTCTTGTCAGGTAGGGCAAAATTGTCTATTGCCTTCATTACCTATATCCAACAGTTTGCTACCCTCCTCAGTTGAGCCAATCAAATGAGTGATTTCTTATCTCCTCACTCTGTACTTATTATCTCTGTTAGTAACTAGACTTTTTTCTCAAGAAACTGGAGGGATACTACTGCTGGAAAAGAGAGGCTGTTGCTCCCGGTTCAATCTGGAGGGAAAGGTAGACCATGTCATCCGACTCTCTGTGTAGTTAGTAGGAGAGCCTTGGGTTTGTGCATCTTCATGAATGCAGAAGTCCCCTCAGACTACAACTTCACTCCCCTGCAGGACCCCATCCCCTGTCCATCAGACACTTTATCTACACAGAAGAAAAAGACTCTAAAATTCATGAAATTATTTCACTGCAGGTTTCTACTACTTATTACATGCTCCATTCCCCTCTATATGAAGAAAGTTTCCAGTTGATTTACTTATCATCAAATTTGCTGCTTAGCTCTGTCATTAAAATAGAACAAAGAACACATAGATGGGAACTATAGGAAGGATTTAATAGATTGACCTATAGGGCAAAGACAGGAAGACTCTGCCATCAGGTAAGAAAGAGGATGCGCTGAGTCTGTTCATGCTGTTTTTTAGTTTGTGTAAACCTTGTTTAATTCCTTTTCCTGACGGTCTTGATTGAATTGCACCACACCCGAGAGTCTCCTGGCTCATGAATAGTTAACCCGCTGTTACTGACTAAAACTCCCTATACATTGCTCCTTTGCAGTTCTGTCTTGTCTGGATTTCTGATCCAATAACTTCCTGGGGTCGGGACTCTGAATTCACATAAATCTGCCTCTCATAGTTTTTTTGCCTGTGATAGTATTAGAAATTAGTAATATTCTGGTTATCCTGTTATTCTGTAGTCTGTATCCTGGAATTTTTACCCTTTACTTGTAGGGAATGGGCCATAGTTTCAGAGACAAATGTCTCTGTCTGTATCACATCTCTGTTCCCAGATTTTTTTTTTTTATAATCAATTTTATTTTGCCTTTTTTTCCTTACATAATTAACATACACTTTTTACATGTTCAAGACAGTATACAAATATGCATATTATAAAATGACAGGCTTTCACAATTTACATCTTGTTAAAAAGAGAATATGCTCAACATATCATCTTTATCCTACGCCAGTGAATCTTAAACATCCAAATAAAATCCAACTTCGAATCCAAAGTAAAAACCAACCCCATTTTGCCAATGGAGGGAGTATGGAAAAAAAAACCCCTTATTAATATCTTTTTTCGAACTAACATTTTTCCACAGCTGTTCTCCATATTTTTTTCCACCTTCCCGGGGATCCCATTTTATCATAATATATTTTTTTCATAGTTCCTTATTTTCTCCAACAGATCTCGCCATTCCCCAATAGATGGTGATATTGGCTTCATCCAAGTCGTTGCAATCAGTATAGCATCCGATACTTGCATGTAGTGAAATGCAAACCTATTCTCCATAGAATAACTACTTTGTAGCTCATGCAGGGGAATCAGTGCTCCATTCTTAAATAAGTGATCTACTTTGGTGATACCCAACAACTCCCATATCTGTGTATCTGTGATTTAAAAAAAATTCCTCTAAATTATGATTATACCAGATCGGTGTACAGATTAATGCACTTGCTTTAATACTGATCTTCCTAATAAATTTCCAACACTCATTTATTAAATAATACATAGGTGTCCTCCTAGATCCTCTCGTTCCCAATAGCCCGGCTTCTAATATCTCGAAAAGGGACATTTTATGCCCTCCTGTGATGTTTTTACGCATCACGACAGAGTCCCGCCATTTGTTAATAAAAAGAATTTTGGCTGCGAGAAAATATAATTTGAAATTAGGTATTGCAAGGCCCCCCTCTTTACTTACTTTATACAGATATTCAATCTTAATTCGAACATGCTTCCTGCCCCATATCAATTCATTTAATAAGCTCTCTATCAATTGAAAAGGCTTATCTTCTATCCACACCGGGGATGCACAAAGAACATACAATAATTGTGGCAATATCACCATTTTAATTAAGCCGATTCTATCCATTTTTGAGAGAGGTAATTTAGTCCAAATAGATATTTTCGATTTAGCAATAAGGGGAATGAGATTGAGCTCTGTAAATTTTTCAATATGCGCCGATATCTGCAACCCAAGATAATTCAGACTCTGCTGTGGGTCCAATACTAAAAGATTGTTTCTCTAACCCTGGGTTGGTCCCGAAATCCTGTATGACTTGTATGGATTCTCCCAAACATAGTAAAACGTCATCTGCATAAAGTAAGATTTTGTCCGCCTTCCCATCACAACCACAACCTACTATGTCAGGATCTGCCCTAATTAAGCAAGCCAGAGGTTCAATAAATAAAACAAATAGAAATGGAGACAATGGACATTCTCCGAAACATTACCATTTACCATAACCCTTGCCATAGGAACACTGTAAAGCAATTTAACCCAAGAAATAAAATTATCACCAAAACCCATCCAATGCATAATCGTCCATAAGAAAGGCCACTCCACCCTGTCGAAGGCTTTTGCCAACCCCTTGGTTGAATTGAATATTCATAAAAAGTCATTCCAAGTTAGACGATAGGAGTCTGCCTGGAACAAACCCGCTTTGATCCGGGTGGATGAGTCCATCCACTACTCCCTGGAGTCTCAACGGCAATGCCTTAGCCAGAATCTTAATATCGGTTTTCAACAGCGATATAGGCCTATATAATTCTCTCTCATGGGGGTTCTTCCTTTTTTTGGGAATTAATACTATTAGGGCCTCTCTCATTGACCTACTCAATCTTCCCATTTGTAAACCACTGTTGAACACCGAGAGCAACATTGGTAACAAAACATCACCGAACCTTCGATATACATCCATACCTGGACTTGTAATTCCGGAAAAGGATTTAATTGCCCCAGTAATCTCCTCCAATGTCAACGGTTGTTCCAGCATCTCCATTTGTGAAACAGAGAGCACAGACAGCGGAATATGGGAGACATGTTCATTCAAGGCCTCCTTACCAATTCTATGTTGGGTTGTATATAGAGTAGAGAAAAACTCTACAAAGGTTTTTAGAATAGCATCAGTGGTACCCACTAAGGCACCGTCCTCTTTCTGTACACACTCTATCCTATGGCACCCCTGTTGCTGCTGTACGATATTAGCCATGAGTTTCCCAGATTTACAAGACTCACAAAAATACTTCTGTCCTCTGTTCTCTGTTGAACCTTAGTTTCCATGAATTTAGCATATTCCTTTTTTGCAAGCTTCAATTTTGCCAGATTACTTTCTGTAACCACTCTGGTGTATTCTTCTTGTGCATAGTACACATAATTTTTAAGTTCCGCCTTCCTTCTCATAAATTCCCTCCTACAAAGATTTATTTCCTTCATCCACCATGTTCATCCATAATATGAATTTTTAATGCATCGCACACAGATTCAATTTGCGTAGAATTGATATTCTCCTTCCAAAATCTCAACATCTCCATTTTCGCCTGTTCATCCTTTTCCAAGATGACTAACCGGTCCGGATTTAGTTTAGGGGGCCTTTTAATGCCCCTAAACTCCATATCCAATGTCAAAGTGATCAACGAGTGATCGGACATACTGGCCACCTCGTATTTCATGCTTTTGATGTAAGACAGCAAACTCTCTCTAGCAAATATAGTGTCAATCCTCTGTTCCCAGATTCTTTTTTTTTTTAGGGGAAATTTGTTTCAAATCATTATGAACCCAGAGGTACACGTTAAGTAAAATTCAATAACTAAAATAATCACTTTCCCAGTCTGTGTTTTAAGAATACGTAGGTCAACCTTATTCTTACTAATTATGGAAATAGCTCACCTATCCTCAATTCACAGCATAAATAGTGTCTAGTATACTGGAGCAATCAGCAACTGTCTTATAGATCAACATTAAAGATTCTAGATTAAAACTGACCAATCTAGTAGATTTAAGCACATGAGAACAGAAGGACCAATGTGGAAATACTATGACAGCAATGCTAAATGTCATGACATCAATCCTCTGACTGATCTATAAAGACCAGTGCATGGAGCTGGAGCAGAAAGTTTGATGATGATGGAAAAAGAAAAAGGAGAAGTGTCAGCGATAGCCGAAGAAGGAAGATAAAATGTGAAAAAAAAGGAGTAGGCAGTCACAGTAAGTGAAGAAAGGAAACTGCCACAGGGAAAACGCCCCTAAGAATAATGAGCCAGAGAAAGCGGAGCAAAGGAGACAAAGAAGAGGCTAAAGGGAGAAAGTCACTGCCCACCAGAATACAAAACCACAGAGGCTCACATGTATAATAAAAGTAATATAAATGTATATTAATTATTGATCTATAAAAATGAATACATCCACAATATGCTAAATGTTATCACTGTTGTTTTTTGGGGCCATTTAGCTGTTAATTATACAATGGATGGAATAGTTTTGCTTGATCTCTGCAGCCCCCAGCCTGAAGAACCATTATATAAGTATTTGTTGTCTTTTTCCCCTAACGTGAAGTAAGAACAATTATATATTAGGCCTATGGACTGTAATACATCACTAATGTACATTATATAGTACTGATCTCAATGTATAACACAATGGGGCACATTTACTAAGAACAGTGGTGTCTGTACTATGTACTTGTGTAGTGTGCAGGGGGCGCCAGATACAGGATTTCTGGTGCCCGTTCTTCATGAATCTGGCGCCCCCTGCACTGCCCGGATAGAGTGCACCACTTTTTTTTTTTGGTGAACCTTAAACATAGGGCGTGCAATACACTTCTGTCAAACTTTGCATGTTAAATCTGGCACATGGTCCGATTGGGCAACGGAGCGCCCCCTTCAGTGCAGAAATTGTTTTGTACACAGTGCTCCGGCATATTGTTACAGATAGATAGGGATAAAGACACGGTTACATACATGTTACAACAGTTAGAATCACAGAGTTACCAATTTTATATCATTTTGTTAATCCTTTATGGGACGAGCTGATGTTTTCCATGATACCGAGTTGGGAACTATATGACCTTTGTATCACTTTTTATTCATATATTTATGGGAGGCAAGTTGGGCAGATCGTTCATGACATGGTATAATCCGTTGTACATTTTTTAAACACCCTCAATAAGGTTACCGCTGCCATAGTTGAGTTGTGGCACTTAGTTGGGTTGTGTTCGCTTAGGGTTGGCAAGGCAAGTAGACAGGGACAGGAGGAAGGGGGTATAGTTTCAGGGACAAATGCCTCTTAACAGGTTAACTGCTGGCATTGATTGCTGCAGTTAAGGGCAGATGTTTGCTATATAAAACAGCAGACACCTGCCCTGCAGAGAGAGGGCTCAGCCTAAGGGTCCTAGCTATATAGCCTTAATCGTACTGTGACGGATATAGTTGTAACCTGGTAAGGAACTGGTTAAAGAAAAAAAGGTTCTCTGTCCCAGTTTTTGTCTCTTTTCTTTGTAGTGAGCAGAGTTTTGAAAGCCATCTCAAGTTCATACACAGCAGGTAGATAAGGAGAGGAGACAGAAGATTAACTCTTTCCATACTTGCAGAAATTTTTACTTGATGATTTAGTTCTAAGAAAACGGGTCTATCCAGTGACTGAATGTAAGAAGATAAATAGAAATGTTATCAGCTGATTTTATTTATCAGCTGTAAGCTTGAGTTTAGGAGGGTGGTGGTATTAGAGGGGAGAGAAAAGCAAAAATAAAAACCATTTACTCTGCTCAAGATCCCTGGCCCTATAACATCTATCTCTTGACTGACGCATACGACTGAACCATGGCCACTGACTGCAGTGATCTCAGAAGCAGGAATGATGCCCTCACCACCCGGCTTCTGCGGATGCAGTGGTCTAATGAGCATCAGCACCTCTAGTCTAGACAGGTGCATGACAGGTGAATATTACTGGGGTATTCCAGGAATATGAACGTCTGATACAAAAACCCATAATGCTATAATTAAATGAATATAATAAAACTCAATGACATAGTCACAAAATGGAGCCGAAATAGTTTGATTTTAGTATTCACAAGATGTATGGGCTTCTAAGTAGGATTATCACCAGATGACCACCACTAGAAACTACAAGTCCCATGATCCTTTAGATCTCAGTAACCCCTCCTCCCCCTAATGCTCTGCTCCCAGTGATGATGTAACAGTTGTCCTGCTCTGTTACCATAGTAATGATGTGTAACTGCTATCACTGAGATGACATCTCACCACAACACTGGCTATACTGGATGCACTGCAACCAACCGACTACAGCCAAACATAGTGGTGATCACATGACCTGCCCAAGCAGGAATGTGACCCCGTCCATCTTATGTCCTGTTTGGGCTCCGCACGGAAAAATCAATGGACTTAAAGGGCCAGTAGTTTGTCTCCATTACAGTGTATGTCAACACATCATTGTCTGCTATGGGGAACAAATTTTCAAATAACAACTAATTAAGTATTAGCTTATAATGTAAGGAACTAAGAGGACGAACACTAAAATGCTCGGGGTACTCGTTATTCGGACGAACTTTTCCCGATGCTCGGTGCTCGTCTCGAATAACGAACCCCATTGAAGTCAATGGGAGACTCGAGCATTTTTCAAGGGACCAAGGCTCTGCACAGGGAAGCTTGGCCAAACACCTGGGAACCTCAGAAAAGGATGGAAACACGGAAGGACAGGAAAAAACAGCAGGGCAGCATGCATGGAGCCTCTGAGGCTGCTTAATCGCACCATTATGCCAAAATTATGGGCACACAGCATGCCAGGACAGAGTGACAAGATGAAGCAGATGCATCTAAAACTGGCAATATTTGACCCTGACACTAAGGGGACGGCATGCAGAGGCAGCGGCAGCAGCGGCAGGCTAGCAGATTGGCATGGCGACATAACCCTAATTGGACTCAGGCCTTCAAACCATATGGTGTCAAGAGAACCAAGGAGGTGAGCAAGAAGCGCTCAATAAGTACGGTACATGATAAAAGTTGCCAGTATATTTTGTGGATTACACACAGGGTGGCGACAAAGTTAACATGGAAGCCATGAAAACAACCCAAAATTCTGCCTGAACACAGCTCGTTTGTAATGGGGACCATGTATGCTTACAGCTCATGCCAGTCGCGCACTGGCTGCCAGTCTCCTTTCGAATACAGTTTAAAATAATAATACCCTCATCCTAAAGCTCTGTATAATGCTGCCACCCCCCTACCCTCTCCTCTCTTATCTCCGTCTAATCGCCCAACCCGCTCTTAGATCCGCCAGTGATCTTAGATTAACCTCGACCCTAAGTGCGGACCTCCCATCGCGCGTCTCCAAGACTTCTCTAGAGCTGCACCAAATTCTATGGAATGCTCTGCCCTGGACTATCAGACTAAGACCTAACCTCCAAAGTTTCAAACTGCTCTTAAAAACCTTTCTTTAGGCAAGCCTATAACACTCATTAACTGCATGAAGTTTTAACTCTTCTACAACCCGTCCTGTGTCGTCCTCCCTCCATCTGTTTATCCGACAACCAACAGGCACCAACTTCTCTGCAGTCCATTCGACCCTGGACCGGTATTAAGATACGGCTGAGTGGTTCAAGCGACAGCAATTCCATTTATTATATTTTGTTTCTATTCCCTAAGAAGAATGGCTTGACGTTTAAATAGTCTTTTACCTCGGTTACCCCATCATCTTCATAAACCGTAAGCTCTGGCGAGCAGGACCTCACTCCGTTGTTTCCATACAATGGTGTGCTCTTTTACAATACATTTGTATTTGTTTCCTATGATTTGTAAAGCGCTACGGATATGATGGCGCTATAATAATAAAGATTATTATTATTATGTTTATGGAGGCAGTGAACTAGTATTAGATTAAAGGTGCTGCAACTATGTTAGTTGGATTTGTGAGGAGCTGGCGCTCTGCAGCCAGGCGAGCTTTTGCCAATCCAAGCCCCTGTCTCTAGCTACTACTCCCAAACAGCACTTCTAAGAACCTTTTTGATAAGATCAAGTGTAGTAGCGTTCTTATAAGTTTTAGGATATGGCGGGGTGAGGGAATGTAAACGAATGGCAAGAAGCGCTGAAATAATATCCTAAATGGTAAAAGGTTGCAAGTCATATTTTGTGGATTCAACACGCAGGGTGCGACAAAGTTAACAACTTTGATGTGAATGCCGTAATAGCTCTTGTGGCGGTGTGCCTTTATATCGCCTAGCTCACAGTTTCAACACCGCCTGCTGTCGCTTACGACGGCACTGGCTGCTGTTCCTAGAGCTACGCTGATGGCGCCATGCCCACGGATGGTAATTCGGAGGAGGAGAGTGGAAGGGGGGTGGGAGAGCGTATAGTAGCCTTTGAGACCCTGGATCCCGGGTAGTGCCCCGCAATTCTCTGCGTCGGCAGTTATGACCAGCCCAGGGTCAGACTCGGTCCCAGCCTGCACCAAGTTAAAGTGTAGTAGCGTTCTTATAAGTTTGGGATATGGCGGGTGAGGGAATGTAAACAGATGCGCAAGAAGCGCATGATGCCGCATGGAGCTGGCGCTCCGCTGCCAGGCGAGCTTTTCGCCAAATCAAGCCCCTGTCTCTAGGCTACTCCCCAAACAGCACTTCTAAGAACCTTTTGTATAAGATCAAGTGTAGTAGCGTTCTTATAAGTTTAGGATATGCCGGGTGAGGGGAATGTAAAACAGATGCGCAAAGCGCATGAATGCGCATGGGAGCTGGCGCTCCGCTGCCAGGCGAGCTTTCGCCATTCAAGCCCCTGTCTCTAGGCTACTCCCAAACGCACTCTAAGAACCTTTTGTATACATCAAGTGTTAGTAGCGTTCTTATCAGTTTAGGATATGCTGGTGAGGGGGAATGTAAACAGATGCGCAGAACGCATGATGCGCATGGAGGCTGCGCTCCGCTGCCAGAGCGGCTTTCGCCAATTCAAGCCCCTGTCTCTTAGGCTACTCCCCAAACAGCACTTCTAAGAACCTTTTGTATAAGATCATGTGAGCGTTCTATAAGTTTAGATTGCCGTGAGGGGAATGTAAACAGGAGCTGCGCAAGAAGCGCATGATGGCGCATGGAGGCTGCGCGCCAGCTGCCAGCAAGTGCGCGCTTTCGCCAATATTCAGCCCCTGTCTCTCTAGGCTACTCCCCAAACAGCACTTCTAAAGAACCTTTTGTATAGCATCAAGTGTAGTAGCGTTCTTATAAGTTTTAGGATATCCGGGTGAGGGAATGTAACAGATGCGCAAGAAGCGCTGAAATAATATCCCTAAATGGTAAAAGTTTGCCAGTATATTTTGTGACAAAAAAACCCCATACAGCAGGGTGGGCGACAAAGTTAACAACTTTGATGTGGACTCCATGAAACAACCCAAATTTCTGCCTGACAACACCCTCGTTTGATGGAAGGGACGAGTATGGAGGCAGCTATATGGACACTTTGGAGTACAATGGAGAAACGTGTGGTGAGGCTGCTATGTGAGACAATTTAATTTGGATGTGCTGTATGTGGCAGTCCCAAACATTTTTCAAACCAAGGAGCAGGTAGGTGGCCCTCCAGTAAAATGGAATAGATTGAGTGTCCCCCGTATGTGGCAGTCCCAAAATGTTTCATAACCCAGAGCAGCAGGTAGGTGGCCCAGTAAAATGGAATAGATTGAGTGCCTGTATGTGGCAGTCCAAAAAATTTTTCAAACCAGAGGAGCAGTTAGGTGCCCTCCAGTAAAATGGAAGATTGATTGCCTGTATGTGGCAGTCCCAAAAATGTTTCAAACCAGAGGAGCAGGTAGGGTGGCCCTGCTAAAACTGGAATATATTGAGTGCCTGTATGTGGCAGTCCCAAAATTTTTCAAACAAGAGGCATAGGTGGCCCTCCAGTAAATGGAATAGATTGAGTGCCTGTATGTGGCAGTCCCAAAAATGTTCAAACCAGAGGAGCATGTAGGTGGCCCTGCAGTTAATGAATAGATTGAGTGCCTGTTGTGGCACTCACAAAAATTTTTCAAACAGAGGACCGGGTAGGTGGCCTCCAGAAAATTAAATGCATGAAGTACTATAGCAAGAGCCAGTGGGCCCTGTCAAAAATAGCCATTTTCTCCGTGCTTATGTACCAAGAGGCAGGATGAAGGAGGAAAAATGAGGAGCGAGGAGTGGTGGATCAATGATTCAGGTTGAGCTTCCTTCACCTGGTGGAGTTGGAAATTCTGAGAAATCAGCTTATTCGTTTTAATAAATGGTGACAGATCAGCGCTGTCGCGCTGTCAGTCGGAACAGGCGTGTACGCTATCGGTGAATGTGCCACCAGCTGCCACTGATCAAACCACTAACCAAGCACGCTAGCGGCAGGGAGGCAAGAAACCTTCCAAGGCGTAACAGCGCCAGTTCGTGGGCGGCCACATGTCCAGCTTTGAAACCCAGTATTGTAGGGAGCTGTGTTGATCATCTTAGGACGATGGTATGGTCAGGCTACGTACTCCCTCAAACACATCTTTTGTAAGATCACGCCTACTCTGCCGTCGATGGGGACAGGTGACAGTTGCGCTCTTGCGGGGTGACATAAAGCTGGCAAAAGGCCTGTTAAAGCGTACCCTTGCCCAGTGCTGGACAAGCTGCTGCTCGCCTTACTCTCCCTCGCTACTTGTCCCGCAGAACTAACGCACTCTGCCGCTAGGCCTGTCGAAGGGAAATACCTGTTTCAGCTCTGTGCAACCAGGGCCAGCTGGTTATTCATGCATTCTCCACTTCTTTCCTTCTCACGGGATTGAGGTGGAACAGATTTTGCTTGACCCGTGGGTCCAGGAGATGAAACCTCAGTATCGGTGGGTGGTGGAATAAATTCTTTGAACGCGAGGGTCACGGGATAGGCGCCTAGCATGAAATCTGCCATATGCCGCCAGAGTACCAACGCGTAAGAATTCCACTCCCCTCACGGCCTACTGTCCATGTGTCCTTTCCTCCTTCCTCCTCAACTCCTCCAACTCCTCTTCTTCTGCCATACACGCTGACGTACAGGACTGCAACATGTCCCCCTCTTTGTCTCACCAACATTCTCCTCCTCTTCCTCCTCATCCTCCTCACCTCCACCTTCCTCCGATATGCGCTGAGAAACAGACCTGAAGGGTGCTTTGGCTATCACCAAGGGAATATTCTTCCCCTGTCCTTGTGACGGAGCGCAAGCTTCCGACTTCATGCTGACCAGAGAGTTTTTCAAACAGGACCAGCAGGCGGATGGTGATGCTGATGATGTCGGCATCGCCACTGACCATGCTGTGTTGATCCTCAAGTTACTCATCACTGAAACAGATACAGACATCCACTTCCACTCCTCATTGTATACTTGAGGAACTGACTGACCTGACTACCCGTTCTGGGGAGTTGACATCTGGCAGTCTACACTCGCTCGGCGCTGCTGTGTAAACTCTGGATAACATGGGTTCAGTGTTTAATGCCACCTCGTGGGCACGTCGTCACAACAGTCGGTGAGCGGGCATTTGGCGGCGGCGCTGCGCGGCCCCTGAGAGTTGGCAAAGCATCTGGGCTGACTTCCTGAAATGCCGCACAGATGCGGCGCACCTTCGTGAAGCAATCAGACAGATTGGGGTATGTCTTGATAACCGCTGAACTATCATCAGATTTAACCATGGGCCAGGCATGGGGCAGCATGTTTCAGTCTGGCCGAGTTGGCAGATCCCGCCACCGGTTACGGCGTTGCACACAACACACAACCTTCCCCGGCTTGAGGTTCAGCGGGTGCCAGCCACATATCGTCTGCGCCGTGATGCCCTGTAATAGCTCTTGGGCGGTGTGCCTTTTGTCGCCTAGTGCTCAGCATTTTGAGCACCGCTGCTGTCGCTAAAAAATAGCGACGGCACTGCTGCTGGGCCTAGAGCTAACCCGACTGATGATGGCGCCGTGTGCCCACGATGGTAGTTGTCGGAGGAGGAGGTGGAGAGGGGTGGGAGGAGGGAGGAGGCATAGTAGGATGCCTGAAACACCTGGACGGGGCGAGGTTAGGCCCCGCAATCCTCGGCGTCGGCAGTACCATATGAGCAGCCGCCCCCCAGTGTCAGACTCGTCCCCAGCCTCCACCAATTTAACGCAATGTGCCGTCAGCGATATATAGTGGCCCTGCCCGGCAGCACTCGTCCACTTGTCCGTGGTCAGGTTGGACTTGTCAGAAACGGCGTTGGTCATGGCACGGTGATGTTGTCTGACACTGCTGGTGCGGGCTGGACGGCACACATCGGAAAAGTAGTGGCGGCTGGTACCGAATACCGATGGGCGGCCGGGCCGCCATGGGTTTGCAAAAGGCCCTCGGTCTCTAATAGCCTATAGGCAAGCAATCCGCCAAGGCTAAGCAATCTGGAGATGTGCACATTAGTGCTTGGGCGTGCGGGTGTTTGCACTATATTTGCGTTCCTCTCCATCGTCTGGGGTAATGGAGAGCTGAACGCGGTTGATGCTGTTGAGATGTGGGGCGACGATGGGGTTTTTGTGGCAGGGCTGGGCAGGGGCTGACTAGCAGCTGACACAAGGGGAAGGAGCAGTGGTGTCACTGCCGGAGGTGAACGTGCTTGTTGCCACTGAGTGGGGTGTTTAGCATTCATATGCCTGGCATACTGGTGGTAGTTAATCTAGTTTGTTGGAACCCCGGCTGAGCCTGGTTTGGCAAATGTTGCAACACAGTCCGTCGGTCATCCGGTTGTTTCCTTAAAGAAACTCCATACTTCTGAAGATCTACCCCGCCGGCAGAGCCCTCGCCACGGGAGCTTCACTAGTTGCCCACACATTTGGCGGCTGATGGCACCAGCTCTGGGCCCTGCCTCTCCGTCTGGCCCCACCACTGGCCTCTTCCCACCTGTTCTGCTGGTCGAGGACTGTCTCCGTCTCAAAGCACTGTGTTCACCCGCCTCTCAACCCAGCTTGGGTCTGTCACCTCATCATCCTCTCCGATCCCTCGGCTGCTCCCCCCTCGGACTTCCTGCCTACAACAACTTCCCCACTTGTCTGACAACCGTGTCTCCATCATCGTCGTCACCTCTTACACACTTCCCTACTCAAGAAGGTTCATCATCACTCCACAGACTGTGACTGTTGGAACACCTGGGCATCTGAAAATTCTCAGGGCAGCAACCGTACAAGTGGTTTGAACTGTGGGCAGGTCAGAACAACCGTTCCTCGAGTACTGCGGTTCAAATGCCAAATTTTCCTGGGAGGGGGCAGACTGGGGGGGAGGAGGCTGAGGTGCAGGAGCTGGAGGAGTGGCTATTCGTGACATGGGTGGACTGCGTGGACGACTGACTGGTGGTGGACAAATTGCTCGAAGCATGTCATCATCCACGACATCACCTGTTCGCACTGTTCTGCCTCAACAGTGCTCTACACGAGTCCCTTAACTTCATACTGAACCTAGGGACTGTATCTCTGCGCGTTCCCCCCCTGCTCCCTCATCATCCATGTGGTGTCTCACCTCACCCGCCCAGGACCACGGGCCTCATGACCCCTGCATAGTTGTGAACGCCCACGTCCCCGCCCTCGTCCTCTACCCCTAGCCCTCGTGTTAAACTTTGAAAATGAGAGTTATAACTTTGTTTTTTTTTTTTACTTTTTTTTGTTTTTTTTTTTGTGTTTTTTTTTTTTTTTGTGTTTTTGTTTTTTTTGAGTTTTAAACCAACAATGCAATCCTATTGTCTATGGCTATTTGCTAGCCAAGTATCAAAGCACACTACTATGCCAGATGAGATGACCTGAGTGTGCCTATTGAAATCCAACCCCACTAAATTTTTCCCACTTCGGTTCTTTGCTTGGATAGTGCGTCACTAAGCCAGAACACAGCGGTCGCAAGTCCACTACAAATTGCTCAGAATTGGCTAGTACATGACTGCCAACAAGAAAAAGTACAGCCCACCAGCAGATCAACAGAAATCAAATAATTAGAACGCTACTGTATGCGTAAGTAAGCCTCTTTGTATCTCCTATGGCTATTTTTTCTACCAAGTATCAAAGCACACTACTATGCCAGATGAGATGACACTGAGTTAGTGCCTAATTGAAATCCAACCCCTACTAATTTTCCCACTTCGGTCTTTGCTATGGATATGTGCGTCACTAAGCGGCAGAACACAGCGGTCGCACTCTTCACTCAATTGCTCAAATTGGCTAGTACATGCACTGCAGAAAGTACGCCACCAGCATATCCAACCAGAAATCAAATCTCATAGAACTCTACTGTATGCGTAAGTAAGCTCTTGTATGTCTCCTATGCTATTTTCTAGGCCATTATCAAAGCAACTACTTTTCCAGATGAGATGACACTGAGTTAGGCCTATTGAAATCCAACCCTACTAAATTTTCCCACTTCGTTCTTTGGCTATGGATATGGTTGTGCCACTAAGAGCTTAAACACCACGGTAGCAAGTCCCCCTGCTAATTCCCCTCACAAAATGGTACTGTCAATTCAAATAAAAACAAGTAGAACGTTATTTTAGCCCTAAGAAGGGCTGTTGGGTTCTTTGAAATCCTCCTGCCTAACATTAACTAATGAACACCCTAACGCTTTCCCTGACCATGCAGCCTCTCCTCCCCTAGCGGCATCCAGACACAGAATGATCCCGAGCATCGCGGGCAGCGCTAGTCTATCCAGGGTCACCACCTGAATCTGGCCGCCAACCACTGCTAATCGACGTGTAAGGGTACCACGTCATGCTGGGTGAGTGCAGAGTCTCCTGGCTTTGATTGGCTCTGTTTCTTCTGGCCGCCAAAAAGCAAAAACGGCGGAGCTGCATTTTCTCGAGCGGGCGAAGTATTCGTCCGAGTAACGAGCAGTTTCGAGTACCTAATGCTCGAACGGCATCAAGCTCGACGGCATGTTCGCTCATCTCTAGTAAGGACCCATTTGTTTGTAAATTATGCTTATTCCTGGATTACCCCTTTAAACTGAAGCAGGGTAAGTAGCTTTTATTTTTTTCCTCTGCCCCCAGTCTTGGCCTGTCATTGTTTTTTCCAATAGTTTGCTAACGATGCCTTAGTGCCACAATTATCATTGTGACGTGCTGACTATATTTTTGTCAGACCTCACAGACAATGTGCCCTTAAAAGGTTTGGAGTTGAGGAGTTGAATTGAAATTACACCAGTACTGTGGCCAACACTGAATTTTTACTCAGCATTAAGGCAACAATCTTGAAGGTTCTAATAGTAAGAGGCAAGTAACTTGGTGTTTACAAACTAATCAATTCCATGAACTCCCCGGAAGTTTACCCTGGTGTACCCTACTATCTCTCCCTTTATGTTCTAGCTGAACAAAGCAGCCACCATTATAAAAATACTAAATCAAGGGTGTAAACTAGGAGAGGCGGCCCCATAGTGGACTGAATGGGCCCCTTAAAAATTGTACATATTAAACTCATATATTCACAACCCTTATTAATATCTTTCTACATCACCATACAATCTTCACTCAAAAACACACATGATAGAGCATATGACACATCACAATACACACACCAATATACAGTGTCATATAAAGCCATAATAAAGCATATATACCACATACAGTATATAACCTACATACAGCTAAAACATAACAGATACACCATATATACCAGTTATAAATCACATATATGTTCTATACTATTATGTTGTACAATGTGCAGCGTAGTGTGTATATAATGGTACATATCATCCCTTCTTTGGTGTCAGGCGTCCGATAATGGGCCCCCTGACCCTGTGCGCCCAATAGCACTGCTATAACTTGCAACCAACGTGTAGTAACGACGACCTGTACTAAATATAACTCAGTGTCAGGGGCTCAGCACATACCCCCCACAACTTGGCCCTTCAATGCGGCCTATTGAAGATAGGTGACTGCTAGACTGATGCGGCTAAGTAGGCTACTCACACTTACATATGAACGTGTCAATAATGTATGTCTAGTTTATAAAAAGTTATGTACATTTACCATATATATAGGCGGTAAGGGCGTCCCCTACTTAAGAACACCCGACTTACAGACGACCCGCTAGTTACAACAGACCTCTAGAGGTTGGTAAGTTACTGAACTTTAGCTCTGGGCTACATAATCAGCTATAGCAGTTTCATCACGGAGTCTGTATGAAGCTTTATTGTTATACTCCTGGTTCTTATGACAATCCAACATTTTTAAAATCCAATTGTCACGAGACCAAAAAACAATTGTCTGGAGCTACAATTATAAAATCAGCTTGACGTACTTCAAATAATTCAACATTAGAACTAACCTACGAATCTATCTTGTACTTAACCCAGGGACTGTATATAGAATTAATAGGAAAGAAAACATAATGGGCTCATTTACTAAGGGTCCGAATGCCGCACTAAAGTCGGGTTTCCCCGATATTTTTCCGTTTGTGGCTGAATTGCCTCCAGGATTTTTGTCGCACATGACGGGTGTTCGCATCGGCGCAGCTTCATGATCGTTCACGCACAGAAATCGGGGGCTGTGGGCTGTTTGTACGACCCTACGGATTCGGAAAAAACCGAATTTATAAAGAATTGTGTTGCAAGATCAAGCACTCACACTGCAACCAGAAGAAGGAGGTGAATTTCGGTGCACCTCTCGGCGTAGCAGCGACACAGGAAGGAACTGAACGCACATCTATGTAAATCTGCTCTCCATTGTTTGTAACTATTTTATAATCCCCACCTGCTTTGGTAATCTATAGAGTGTTTAAGGCTCATTTCAATTACTTTTTGTTTCAATTTTTCACTCCATTGTCCCTTTCAAAAATCCATAACTTTTTATTTTTATGTATACGAGCCATACTCCCTAGGGGGCTTATTAAAGAGGTGGTCACTTTCAGTAAATACTTAAATTATTTGTGTAAGAAAAAGTTATACAATTTTTCAAATATCTTTCTTATCAATTCCTCATGGTTTTTCCAGATTCTCTGCTTGCTTTGCTCTATAGAAAGTTTTCTACGTTTACTTCAGTGGATAGAATCTGTCCATGTCATGTGATGTCACACAGTGTGGCAGGTGCCGTTATTTATCACACAACTCCTATTACTCTCATGATGGATAGTGGCTGTGCTCCTGCGTGCCCATCACATGACCAGGGACAGATCTAACCACTGGAAGTAAATAGAGAAGCTTCCCATGAAGACAGCAAGTAGAGATCTAAAAATAATTTCTTTATTGTAATCGAAAACGGGAGGAATTCATACCGAAAGTATGTTGGAAAATTGTATAACTTTTCCTTACACAAACATATCAATTATTTGCTAAAGTTTACAACCCTTTAATATTCCACACCATGTACCAGGAAGCTGGAAAAAAATCCAATGTGGTGAAATTGTTGAAAAGACTATTTTTTTTACAGCTGTTTGACCCATTTTTAATCACATTGTGTGTGTCGCACAATCGCAAAAAAGTGGCGATTTCGGACATTTGCACCATTTTCGTTATTTTGTTATTTTATTTATTTTATCAGTTCTAAACAAATTTGAACTTGGAGAGCCAAAATATTGTTTAGGCTTAAAATTTACATACACACAGCACTCCTGTAGTTTTTTGTGCGGCTGTTTACGGCTGATTTTTCTTCTCGTACTCTATTTTAGGGGGTCACTGCGAACTTTGCCTTTAACTTGTCCTGCAAATAAATTCTGACTCTAAAGAAGCTGCATCTGTCACCACCAACTAATGTGAACAGATCTTACCACAGACCTGAGGACAAGTCCTGCCTCATACATTAGGCCCATGCTTAGTAACACACAGGATTATCATAATAAGGGGAACCCAAAAAATGGCTGATCTCTTACATTTATTTCTGATTCTGACAGATGTAGGCCACATGTTTAGGGATATGACTTCTAACACCATCTGTGCGGAGTTTTAGCAGTCTGAAGGGACAATAGGTGCGTCTGTGGTCTTTAGGCCTAGAGGTAGAGGCAGTGTCAGAGGAGGAGGGTGCCATAGTGACAATCTCCATTTTGGAGAGGAACATTAGAAGGAGAGGTAAAACAAAGCCGGACAGCTAGGGGGGAGACGACCGGCTGCTGATACGTGTCTGGGATCTACAGTGACATGTTGTGGGGTTATGGCTTGTAATAAGACTATTAGAAGAAAGCTAAGTAGATAATAAGTAACACTAGAATACTAAGGGCTCTATTCCACTGCGGTGTCATGTCCTCCCTGTAAAGTGACATACACCTCCTATTATGTATAAACATGGCAGGCACTTTCTTTATGGATTTCGCTCCATACATTTGCCCCTTTGACATCCATAGTGTCACTTTGGTCTTATACATATGTTTTCCTTGCAGCTTTTTAGCACATATGCCAAGCACCTAAAACCCGCACCCTAAAACCCCCTAAAACGTGCACATTCAAAATGGGTTAAATAAAAAATGAACCACAATTTCTTCTCAACATGCCAACACCCCACATGGGTCTGTAAACTGCGGTATTGGCACACATAAGAAACACCCCGCATGTGGCCCTAATTTTTTACCTGAAAATAAAACAGTATAATAACAGTAGAATAAAACAGTAGTAAGAGCGCCTTCATATTTTAGGCCTAATTTGGTCATTTACACTGCATTTGCAGGCAATTGGAGAGGCTCTGAATTAAAATAACCCTCAATGGGTGACCCCATTTTAGAAACAACACCCCTAAAGGACTTCATCAAGGGGTATACTGCGTATCTTGACACCAACAGATGCCTTCTGAGTGTACAGGGCAGGTGCAAAGTAAAAATTGCTTTGGTTTTAACAAATACAGCATTTTGCTGCCCAATATGTTGTGCCCACCTCATGTCAGTGTGTAAAGAGTTCTGTTATGCAGAGTTTCCAGATTTATGGCACACCCTACTTAAAGGGGTTTTGCCACAAATATAAGTTAGGTCCTATTCACTTGCTGATCGGTGGGTGTCTCAGTGATGAGACACCCACAGATCACGAAAACGAGTAATCCGATGGGGTACCACGACCCCTTGTTGCTCCATTACAGTAACGGAGCAGATGGCCACCCATGACCATTCTGCTCCAGTTATCTCTATGGAGCTGACGAGGGGTCCGACTGAGGTACATGGGACTCCAGCGAACCCCTCATCACCGATCAGCAAGTTAGGCCCTTAGGTAGGTAGGGCCTTACTTGAATTTGTAGGAAAACCCCTTTAATCTTATGTCTAGAAATAAGTCTCCTTATATAAGGCATCAGGTGTGAAAGACCAGCATGCACATAGGTATAGCTTGGTAATGTTCACCACACTGGAGTGCAGCTCCATATGCTCTGAGATGGAATAAATGTAAACCTTATATGTAAATGTAAACCCATATATTAACTAATTTTAGAAATGTATACCCTCTAAAGTTCCCTCTAATGGTGAAAATTGTTTTTATCCAAGAATCCACCATTTCTGTACCCAAATGCCTAGATTTACCATGAAGACTGTGCCAGAATTCTGGGAGTAGACTGCACATAAATATATGTGTAAACTGGTTGCATATGTATGGAGTGTTTCTGCTAGTATTGTGCTAGTATTTATGTCGCTAAGTCTGACAGAAATCTGACGCACACCCCTTGAACTGATAAATTCAGATAAATTCTGAACAAGCACTTTGGGCACGTGCACCATGCTCCACAATCATGAAGACAGAGATTGCACTTAGTGCAGTTTGTCTCACTAATAGTAAATCTGGCCCAAGTGTTGTACCAAGATTGGTAAAGAACGTGGAGGCTCACTTGATAAACTGTTACGTGGGATTTCACTGGTAAACAATTTGGAGACATGTGTCTCTGTTGATATGAGCAGGACACAATATAATGACAACTGACGTAGAAAAATAGCACATTTTACTATTGAGCTGTACATTACTGTATATACTCGAGTATAAGCCGCATAAGTTTTTCAGTACAAAAAATGTGCTAAAAAATGTAAACTCAGCTTATACTAAGAAAAAATAAGTCAAAACTCACCTTTCCGGTGCTCCCCGCAGGTCTTCTCTTCTTCTGTCAGTAGCTACAGATCCGTGCACAGCGGCCATACAGCAATGACTGCCGCTGACATCATAGTGTACACCACTGCTGCGTGCACAGACCCGGACCCGTCGCTGACCTGGAGCTAAAGCAAGAAGAGGACTTACCCTGGGCGGCAGAGAGGTGAGAACTTAGTTTATTTCTTTTTTAACTGGGCAAACTGGGGGCTGGCTATGTATATACTACATGGGGCTGTCTGGCTACATAATAAAGGGGGCTGGCTGGCTATATACTAAAGGGGGCTGGCTGGCTATATACTAAAGGGGGCTAACTGGCTATATAGGAAAGGGGGCTGCTATATAATAAATGGAATGGCTGGCTATATACTACAGGGGCTGGCTACATACTAAAGGGGGCAGGATGGCTATATACTAAAGGGGGCGAGCTATATACTAAAGGCGGCTGTCTGGCTATATACTAAAGGGGGCTGGCTGGCTATATACTAAAGGAGGGTGGCTATTTACTAAAGGGGATGGCTGGCTATATTCTACAGAGAGTTGGCTATATACTAAATGGGCTGGCTGTCTATATACTACAGGGGCTGGCTATATTCTAAAGGGGGCTGGCTGGCATTCTACTAAAGGGGGATAGCTATATAATAAACCAGGCTGGCTATATACTACAGGGAAATGGGTGGCTATATACTACAGCGGAATGGCTGGCTATATACTACAGGGGGCTTGCTGGCTACGTACTACAAGGGTATGGCTGACTACATACTTGTGCATACTTGTATGTGCTGGCTGGATATATATGGTGGAGGCTGTGACCAATGCATTACCCACCCTCGGCTTATACTCGAGTGTATAGGTTTTCCAAGTTTTTGGTGGTAAAATAAGGTACCTCGGCTTATACTCGAGTGTATATGGTAATTTCTAGAAACTAGAAACTGGGGGGATGTCAAAATGCTTTTTTGAAAGATTTGTTAAAAGTGAATAATAAAGGTTTGGATTTGATGCCTGAAAAATGCCCGATTTGTATTGAATCAACAAAACCAATTAACGCTTATCTATAGTGTATCAGAGATGTAAAGTAAGATTTAACACCAGATCAGCCATTGTGATAATGCACAGTATAAAGTGGGTATGGCCTATTCACCATGGGGTTCATAGAAAAATTTACCAATTAATACCTATCTAAAAAATACACCCTTATTGTAATGATCTCTACTATTACCAAGCATATGATACCAATGAAAGTATATATACGATACAAAAGTACAATTAAAACAATTACTACAGTTATAGTTAATCATTAAAAGGTTGTATTTAGCCAGATTTAGCCATCAGTAATATAAAAGTATCCATCTAAAAACACATAAATGAAAACATGTGGTGGTGGACACCCCTCCTATTATTGTAAAAACTATATACCCAAAAGTGAATTAAAATAGTTAACAACCACGGCATGGCACATTGTTTTACATATGAGGGACACCATTATGGTAATCAACACCAAAGCACCCCGATGCAGGTTTCACTGTTGCTTCCACGGGGTTGGTAATTTGACCATTTGCACCCAGTAGCTTTATTTGTGAGTTATGCACTCCCTTTTGGACCTTACCAGAGTCATATGACCAGCAATCGGACTCTCCATGAAGGGTTTGTTTGGACAGGAAGTCAGTTTCTCCAATTATTTCTATGATTATCTTGATATGAATCTAAGGGATGTACTATGCTTCTGTAAGGAAACAGCCTGGATGGACAGGAAGGACATACAAGGACATTGAGCTCTAAGACTTAAACCCCTTTCCAGCTGTCCTTGCCCAGCCTACCCTAAGAAATAGGTCACAACTGGTTTTCTTCTTGAAAGTTTCCTTCCTGCACCAAAGTGCAGAGACAAAGACATAACAATCAAAGAGAAGTCAAAAAGATACAGGACAGAACCACAAGGACAATGCCGCACAGAATCAGTAGGCAAATGGATAGTCAGAAAACAAGAAAAGGGTCAATGAATAAAAAATACAGAATGCCAGTTGGTTCAAAGTAAAACTATAGCAAGAAAAGAGGAATTAGTCAGCAATCCTTTTAGGAGATTTTAGAGTCCCAGTCCTGAAGATGATTGGATCAGTTTTTTCCAAACGGGACAGAATTATGAGTGGAGGGAGATTCAGCCTATTACGGCATATTAGCCATTTGCAAATAAGAGCAAACTCCACAGGAGACAGAGAGGTGTGATGGAAATCAATTTTGACAGGAAGGAAAGGAGTAAACCAGTGTTCAGAATAGCAAGGAAAAATGAGCCACACTCCACAGATAGCACTGATGGCACTGAAATGCGAACAGGCACAGATATCACAGGATAAATGTAGAAAACGGTCTGATGGTGGTCACATGACACAGCTGAGGAATGACAGGGGGCAGATAATTCTTATGCAAAAAAGATGACCTTTGTTACAGTTTGTTGTTCACTTTTCTTTGAGACTGATCCTTTAAGCTAACCACATTATTCCTAATAACCACATGTAAATCTGCATCAAATCTGCATATTTTTATATGCATAATTCATGTGGTTGTCTGTTAAGTGTTGTGCAACTTTAATTTAAATCTGCATGCATTTTTTTTCATCTCTTTTTTCCACCTTAAATCCAACATCATTTCCAGTAAAAGGATTGAAATGTTAAAATACGAATCCTCTGAAAAGCCACATTAATTCATTTTATAAATTGCACAACATTACCATGTCGAAAAACATCTACATGACTTCTTTGTCCAAATAACATTTAGTTAAATAAGGCGGGGACAGGAACGCCCCATGCCGGCCTACTTGACCCTGCCAGCCACAGAACCCCTCCAGGCCCCCCTGGCATTGAGCTGGCGTGAAGGGAAAAATAATTGCAAACTCTAGTGATACGCTAGTATTTTTTAAGTTCCTACTTTACTAAAACATAAAAGTCATGAATAACCTATAACTTTTAGACCACTCCCCCACTGGCCGTACCCCCCTGGCATGGAGCTGGTGTGAAGGGGAAATTGATCACAAATGCTAGTGATACCCTACCATTTTATTTCAGGGCTGCTACGCCAGTGTTCTAGTGCAGAAGCCCTAATAAATGAGCCCCACTGTCTGCAGCTTTAATATCCTACTGTGCTACAACATAAAAGTCATAAATAGTCTTCAATAGAGATGAGCGAGCACTAAAATGCTCGAGTGCTCGTTATTCGAGACGAACTTTTCCAGATGCTCGAGTGCTCGTCTCGAATAACGAGCCCCATTGAAGTCAATGGGAGAATCGAGCATTTTTCAAAGGGACCATGGTTCGGGAATAAAATGTGTTAATTAATTGAAAAAGAATGTCTTCTGATAAGTTATCAGATGTATGCAAACATCTGCAATCTATTCTTCACTGTTCCGCGCGTATATTATCTCCCGACAAGTTAACAGATGTGAAGAACAGTGAAGAATAGAATAAAAACAGTGACCACATGATCATTTAAGTGAAAAACACAGTGAAGAATAGATTGCAGATGTTCTGCACATCTGCTTACTTGTCGGGAGATACGCTGTCCCGGGATCCGCTGCTCTTCTTCCACTGAAGTCTCCCCGATGTCTCCGTGCCCCGATGTCTCCGTGCCCCTATGTCTCCGTGCCCATATGTCTCCGTGCCCATATGTCTCCGTGCCCATATGTCTCCGTGCCCCGATGTCTCCGTGCCCATATGTCTCCGTGCCCCGATGTCTCCGTGCCCATATGTCTCCGTGCCCATATGTCTCCGTGCCCCGATGTCTCCGTGCCCATATGTCTCCGTGCCCCGATGTCTCCGTGCCCCGATGTCTCCGTGCCGCTCCCCGATGTCTCCGTGCCGCTGCCCGATGTCTCTGTGCTGCTCCCCGGTGTCTCTGTGCTGCTCCCTTGTGTCTCCGTCCTGCTCACCGTGTTCTGCAATGTCTTCTTCACACATATATATTGTTCTTCACATACTATTTTGTTCGCGCCGTTCCGCGCGTATCTCCCGACAAGTAAGCAGATGTGCCGAACATCTGTAATCTATTCTTCACTGTGTTCTTCACTGTGTTTTTCACTTAAATGATCCTGTGTTCACTGTGTTCACTGTTTTTATTCTATTCTTCATTGTTCTTCACTGTGTTTTTTTAATTAAATGCTCGATCTCGAGCAGGGGAAATACTCGTCCGAGCAACGAGCCGTCTCGAGTACCTTAATGCTCGAACGAGCATCAAGCTCGGACGAGCATGTTCGCTCATCTCTAGTCTTCAACTTTTAGATGCACGTACAGCATACACCAAAACTGGTTTGGGGAGGACTTACACACTGATCTCTCTCCATACAGGGGACACATCAGCAGACACCTACTGGTAAAGAAGACCTCTCAGGTAAATTTGGAACCATAAACCGCCTACATGTCCATATGGACCTGTGGTTTAGGGTCCCAAATTGACCTATATATTATCAGTCAATGGCTGCAATAAAAAACCCCAAACATTTATACTTACCTGGACATCAGCAGATCCTGCGTCGGCGCCTCATTGCATTGTGAATAGTGAAGCTGAGACAGGATCCCGACTTCACTCCACTAAACCATTGGTCCAAATCACACAGGCAGGTTTCCTTTAAGTGCCACAATCGGTGCTTATCCTGCTTAACCAGTTTTCCTGTCACCTATAAAGCAGTGGTGCATGGGTCGGGGGCATCTATAAGTTAAAAATAAAATTTAAAAAAAAACTTTTAAAGTGAAACAAAATAAAAAATTCTAATCACTGCCCTTTCCCTAAAACACACATATCTACTGTATATATAAATAAATTAACAAATTAAAATCATTAACATGTAAGGCATCAGTGTGTCCCAAATTGATCATCTATCAAAATCTAAAAATAATTATCCTATAGGATAAACAATGAAAAAAAATTACAATATTTTGCTCATTTGCCTCCCGTAAAAATTTGGATGAAAAGTGATCGAAAATGATATTGATGAAAATTTTGTTTTATCCTGCAAAATATTTGCCATCTGCAAACATTGAAGTATAAAAAAGTTACTTTTGAGCAGAACTACACTGCGAGGTTCTGGTTCATACCTAACTTAAACGGTTTGGGTTCCCTGGACCCAACCGCCCCATTGTTAATGGCCACGATCTTTGCATGCACTTTAAATAAAGTTGGCAAAGTCACAGCACGAGTGATCTGGCACATGGAGCGCGAGTGATCTGGCACTTACATGTCACCGTCGGGTGCGATAACCCTCCTTAAAATGTCGCGTTCGCTCTCAATTGATTTAAAGTAACCAGCAGCATTTGAAGAGTTAACACCCATGATCACTGCATGTCAGTGCCGGTGCTCTCAGCCTTCATTCATGTAAATGCTGCTGACGACTTCAACAGCACCATTTAAAGAGTTAACACCTATTATCGGTACCGACACCAAACTGATTTTAAAATTTCGGTACAGCTGAACTTGGCCAAACTTAAATTTTAATAGGTCCACTCAACACTAGTTACCAGGTCAGAATATAGTAATGCAAAGTAAAGGTATCAAGACATAACTATGTAGTTGGTTTCTCTGTGATGGTACTTACCCAAAGAATAAAGGTGATGTGTGATCTACTTTATATTTTTTTTAATATGTTTTAGGGGGCTAGTTTTAAATACATATAATGTGGCTTTTTTAAAATCTTCCTACAAGATACATTTATGCTTCCACTAGGCCATAGTAATATCTATTATATTGTAAGCTCTTGTGAGTACAAGCAGTCCCCGGATTACGTACAAAGGTAGGTTCTGAAGGTTTGTTCTTAAGTTGAATTTGTATGTAAGTGGATTGTAAACCAAGTACACTCACTAACTGTGTGCCCCTCTGGCGGATCTGCTCTTCTTTTAGCTTCTTATGCCCCCGATTTACAAACAAAAAGCTTTTTTAAGAAAAAAAGCTTGAAAAATTATGCAATGAGTCTGAAGCCCCTCAGTTAATTTGTATGTTAACAAATTAACCTGAGGGGCTTCAGGCTCATTGCATAATTTTTTCAGCTTTTTTCTTAAAAAACCGAGGGATAATAGCTAAGACGAGCAGATTCTTTCAGAGGTGGCACACATTAGTACATCAGTGTTCTTGGTTTACAATCCCTCATCCTGGTGGTAGATTTCCTTCAATCAGATCTTTCTACAATTCGGACATAGACTCTCAGACCACATTCTAGATATAGGTTCTTTTTTTGGCACCAGACTGAGACTGAATTGCCACAATGTTTTGGCAAAAACTAAATCACTCAACTTTATGCACATGCATGCTCGGCTGAGCATGAAGGTGTTCTTATTGGTATATGGAAATAGCCGTTGCCTAACCTAAATACTTGGATGGAAAGAAAAGATCTGGCAGGCTAAATGTTAATAGTTCCAAACTCTACTTTCACCATTTACATTAGATAGACATCCAAGGATGGATGAAAGACTTCCAAGGGCACTGAACTGTGTGAAATTGTATGGCCAAGAGGGGGACCCTATCTTTTCTGCTGTTTGGGACCGTTCAACGTAACCTTCAAAGATTCTTCTTGTATACAACGGTCCCCCGTCTTAAGAACACCCACTTACAGATGACCCTTAGTTACAAACAGACCACTGGATGTTTGGTATTACTGTACTTTAGGCCTAAGGCTACATTCAATCAGCTGTAACAGGTATCACAGATGTGTCTGCAATTAAGCTTGTATGTTTCATCCTGGTTCTTATGACAATCCAAAATTGTTTTTTAACATCCAATGTCACAGAGACCAAAAAAAATTTGTCTGGAGCTACAATTATAAAATATACAGTTCCGACTTACATACAAATTCACATTAAGAACAAACCTACAGAACAGTACAGTCATGAGGTGTCCTTGTCTTTGTATCTCTACAGGGCCGTATTAAACTTGGTGACGATTTAGGTGGATGGGACAGGAGTATTTGTTCTAACTATCCACATCTAACACACTACTGTACTTAGGTACTGTACAGTTATGGTAAAATCTCTGTTTTGGTTCACGTGATACTTATATATGGAGGCTACTTAAAGTTGCAAATTAGGCACCTAATGGACGGGGGGTGGTGCTGAAGAAACTTGTTATAGGTCCCTTTTCTCAGGATGTTGTTGCCCAGATCTAGACACTCACCTAGAGAATCAGAATATCAGCCATAACATACCTTACAGAGATAAACCACTCACAACGGCCACTTTATTGGTACACCTGTCCAACTGCTCGTTAACACTTAGTTCTAATCAGCCAATCACATTACGGCAACTCAGTGCATTTAGGCCATGATGACATGGTCAAGACAATCTCACCCCTGCAGTTCTCTCCTGAGCATCAGTATGGGGAAGAAAGGGGATTTGAGGCCTTTGAACGTGGCATTGTTGTTGGTGCCAGAAGGGGCTGGTCGTGAGTATTTCAGAACTCTGATCTACTGGGATTTCCGCACAACCATCATAGGGTTTACAGAGAATGAGTCCAGAAAAGAAAAATACACCAGTGAGACGCAGTTCTGGTGGCGGAAATGCCTGGTTGATGCCCAAAGTCAGAGGAGAATGGGCAGACTGGTAGCAGCTGATAGAAGGCAACAGTGACTCAATCCCACCCGTTACAACAAACAGGTAGCAGTAAGAGCATCTTCTGTAACGCACAGTATGTCGAACTTTAGGCAGATGGGCTACAGCAGCAGAAAACCACACCGGGTGCCACTCCTTTCAGCTAAGAACAGGAAACTGAGGTGACAATGGACACACGCCAATCGAACATGGGAAAGTAGAAGATTGGGAAAAACTTGCCATGGTCTGATGAATCTCGATTTCTGTTTGCGACATTCTCGGATAATGTAGGGTCAGAAGTTGGCGGCAACACATGAAATCATGGATCCCATCCTGGCCTTATACAACGGTTTCAGCTGGTGGTGGTGGTGTCATGGGGTGGGAATATTGTTCTTGGCCACTCTTGGGCCCCTTGGTATCCAATGAGCATGTTGCAATGCCAAAGCCTACCTGAGTATTGTTGCTGACCATGTCCATCCCTTTATGACCACAATGTACCAAACATTGATGGCTACTTTCAAGCAGGATAAATGCGCCATGTCATAAAGCGGAATCATTCAAGAACTGGTTTCTTGAACAGACAATGGTCACTGTACTCAAAGTGGCCTCCACAGGTCACCAGATCTAATCCAATTAGAGCATCTTTGGATGTGGTGGACGGGAGATTCGCACATGGATGTGCAGGCCGACAAAATCTGCAGAACTGTAGTGTGCCATACATGTCAATTGGCCAAATCTTCTGAGGAATTGCTTCCAGAAAAACTTGTTGAACTCTATGCAACGAAGATTGAAGGCAGTTGATTGAAGCAAAGGGGTCCAACGCGTTTACTAGCTGTGTACCTGATAAAGTGGACCGGTGAGTATATCTATGAGAAGCTAGAAGCTACTCTACAGTGAAATTTTTATTGGCAGATAATAACGAGTGAATAGAGCCGCCCCATTCAGGAGAACAAAATATATATACATAGAAATGCTCACCTGTCATATGTAGATGTAAGCAAATAAGAGTCAAATAATGACTCTTACATGGTAAACATCATCAGAGGATCTCGCTCAGTAGTGTGCTCAGGCAGAGACGTCGTAAGAACATGATGTCCGCCCACTGATACCAAAGACGGCCTACAATCAGACTGAAAGCATCTGGGCAAAACTTTCACATTCAGGTCATGGTTAGGTCACAGTCAGTCTGTACATATGGTGGAACACCATATCCTAAAATAACTGGAATAGGACCCTCCCCCTCCACCGCCCAGAGATTAGGAGAGTGTAGCAATCATTCACAGCACAGTAAACAACCTATAGACAACATACAGTCTAATGATAAAACCTGAGTTACAGGGTATTGACCAATATACTCCCCTCCCCATATACTGACCTCACACGGATTCACACCGATCAGGCACCAGCCCGCAGAAACTTGCGCAGTAGAAGAGATTGGTATTAACTCTTTAGCTAACGCAGCTGTTAACCATCTGAAAACATCTGAAGCCTCATTAAACAGTTAAAGTCAAAGTAAAAGTTCCATGGACTGAGAGAAACTCGTCCATGTTTTGCTTTCTCTTCATGACCATCTCTTAGTTGAGCCTGGTAGGGAACTGCTCCATTAAACTGGGGTGCTGCCCACTCACAAGTATCCCCCCATTTCTAGGAGATAAATTGCTATCTTTGGGCCCCAGTGGCGAGACCTCCCAGATCACAAGAATCTCGGTCTGTGTGTAGCCCAGATGAATAAAGAGGCAGGTAAAACTGGGTGCAATCCACTCACAAGTGTATCCCCCATTCCAGGATAAATTCTGATTGGTGGGGACGACTCCACAGTAATCAGGAATGGGGGTCTGTTTTGTAACACCCAATAAATAAAGAGTTAGGTCTGACATCCCCTCCATCCACGTCTATGAGAGCTGAAGGAAGTAGCCACGTAATGTTGCTCCGCTATCTCCGTTAGTGCCATACAGATGAATAGACAGCTTGTGCCACCAGTTGCGGTGTTCCTTTGTGTACAGCGGACCCCGTTCTAGTGATCCATAAGGGTCCCACCATAGATCAGCTTTTATCCCCATCTTCAGGATAAGTGGCTAACGTATGGACTTTACAACCCCTTTAATGTGCGGTAACCAGTGTCAGATGAGTAGTAGTCCAATATCCAGCACCATGACTGGTGAGCTGTTGTAAACACTGGAGTGATGTGCTGGTACTGCTGCGTCAGTGCCATGCATTGTATAGTGGCGGCGCTCTGTACTGCAGATCTCAGCCCCATTCACTTCAATCGAGTCATGTGACTGATGGACATGACATCATAGAGTGGAGATCCTGGAATGCTTCAAACCCCTCTGGACAGGGGTGACAAGATTTATACCTTGATTTCCTATTCCACTTATAGATGATCAAACATAAGTCCCAGATCACCCCTTTAAAGGGATTGTCCCATCAAAAGAACACAAGCTCTCAAACACACAGCCCACACCATTCTAATACGCTTCGTTGTATGCCCATTACCACTCAATGGACACCGTTTATCACGTTGGTTCAATCTTGGAACCTGTGATCCATCTACATCAGCTCAGTCTTCTACTGATAAAGGGGTTGCTATGCCCCCCTTACTCCCTAATACTACATTATAGGCTGTATATGGCCCTATGACTCAGGACACTTGTTTACTTGATATCGGTCTTGTATTACACCATCACACTGATCCTGAAGCCAAAATCCGAAATAAACCCTGTATAACACTGGGAGAAATGTTACAAAACCAACAAAATCTCCAAAATCATAAAGTCTCCAAAACAAAAACACAAGAAAACAAACAAACACACAATGTATCAGCAGAAACAACAGAACACCACACTGGCTTAACCCTTTCACGCCCAGATCCAGAAGCAGCAGTGGATCTACAATCACATGCATTAACCCTCCCGGCCACAGAGCACATTGCCAGCATTGACCTCCAGGATAACAACCCGCCCCATCCTCCTGCAACGGCCGCGTTTAACCCAGTACAACGCCGGATCTGCTGACGACGCGACCCCAGCCCTGGTGCACTCCCCGATCACCTCGTCAGCGGCCATAAGTGGCCCCCCACGCCTCTGTGTTCTCATTGTGAGCCCCAATTACTCCGATCACGTCCCGCAGAGCGGCCACAGCACACGCGGGACCCGCGCTGGCCGTCTGCTATGACGTCAGAGATCGCTGTAGACGGCGCTCCTATTGGCCGCCCGGCTACGTGTCTCCAGTAGAACTCTACAGGAGGCGTGGCTGAGCGCGCGGCCTCGAGCAACGAACAACGTTATGTGAGAGGACGGGCACAGCGCCACCTAGCGCTCAGCTACAGGAAACCAGGCGGCGTTATACTAGCAGATTCGTAAGGATCTGCTGAGCTTGACACTGCGGCAGGAAGAAACTGAGGTTTTGTAGTCGGTTTGGTGACCATACATCATTTCCCTTCAAATTTGTATGTTAACTATCTTTTCTACTTGATTGAAATAGGTAATAGAATAGATTATTATAATATCTTTCTAGTATTATTTTGATGGAAATATGCAAATCTGTTTTCCAGGATGGGACATTATAAAAGTCATGCTTGTTGTTAAGGGGGGCAGCTTTCAATGGAGCAAAAAGAGGCAATGTTTCCTTGTCGCATTTGGAAAACATTTTTGCATTTGCCAGACTTCCCCAGTGGAGAGGTCAATGGCTGTAAGTCTCCACATGTCAGTAAGTCTATGCAAGGAGAACTCTTACTTCCCGACCCTATTATTGACTGGAAGTCAAATCCAATCAGTATTAGATACATTACTTACTGCTTCCTTACTGATACGCGTGTGGAAGTATTCCGTGCGTTGCTTCCATCGTTTTCTGAATCCCATTCTGTATGTTAAAAAGCACTGCTCACGATTATAGGGTGCATATACAAATAATATATAAAAACATTACAGGCGGTCCCCTGCTTAAGAACACTGACTTACAGCACCCTAGTTACAAACGGACATCTGGATGTTGGTAATTTACTGTACTTTAGCTTAGGCTGCAATACATCAGCTGAACAGTTATACACAGGTGTCTGTAATGAAGCTTTAGTGTTAATCCTGGTTCTTATGACATCAACATTTTTAAAAATCCAATTGTCACAGAGACCAAAAAATATTTGGCTGGGGTTACAGTTATAAAATATACATTTCCGACTTACATACAAATTCAACTTAAGAACAAACCTTTAGAACCTATCTTTTACGTATCCGGGGATGCTTGTACTCACAAGAGCTTACAATATATATTTACTATGGCCTAGTGGAAGCATAAATGTATCTTTGTAGGAGATTTTAAAAAGCCACATTATATGTATTTAAAAACTAGCCCCCTAAAACATATTAAAAAAATATAAAGTAGATCACACATCAACCTTTATTCTTTGGTAGTACCATCACAGAGAAACCAACTACATAGTTATGTCTTGATACCTTACTTTGCATTACTATATTCTGACCTGGTAACTAGTGTTGAGTGTGACCTATTAAATTTAAGTTTGGCCAAGTTCAGCTGTAAAAAAAAAAATGACATAAAAATGTCTGATCCCAGTTATTTTATAAAAATAAAGCAAGAGAAATTGATTTGCTGAGTTCCCAAGGTGCGGTACTCAAAAAACAAAAAAAAAGAGAGAGAAAAAGAGAAACTACCCAGGATGGCCCTATTTTATTGTTAAACAAGTTTCTATCTCGTTCAAGAGAGCCCATTTTTCACTAAGTTGTTTTATATGGATTATTCCATCCCTGGATAGTATCTCTTCATATCTATAATAGGTAAAGAGTCTCTCACATATCTTTTCCAGGAGTGGAGGGTTCGTACTGTTCCATTTTGAGGTAAGTTCAGCCCGTGTTGCTATAAGTAATTTATCAATTATCCATCTTACTTTTGCTGGAATTATCTCTGCGGTCAGATTCAGTAGTGCTAGTTCTGGGCTTGGGCAAATTTCTGTGCCTGAAATTCTAGTAATGATACAAAAAATACTGTCCCAGAGGTCTTTTATTCGGGGGCAGGACCAAAATACATGGTAAATATCGGCTTTCACCCCACATCCCCTCCAACACTTGTCACTATATGCTTGAAATTCTGTCAGTTCCAACTTTGTGCTAGCTGTTTAGGTTTTAGTGTACTCTAGCACAAAAGGCATTGGCCCAGATTTATCATTGGTGATGGCAAACTGCATGTGAGACCAGCGCACGGTCTAACGCGCCAAACACGCTTAAACTGAGTGCACCGGGTTTTTTTCTGGAGCGCTCAGTTTTACGAGCGTATGCCACAATTATGTGGGGACTTCCAAAAATGTGATGACCAGTGCGAATCTTCATCAGGACGCCCCTTTTTTGTCACCACTACATAAATACATGTGCAAGCTGCATAAGAAAACGGGAACAAAGCCTTTAATAAATCTGGGCTAATGTCTAGGGAGACTGGTCTTAAGAATCCTCACTATCATAACCCTGACCTTGACCCCAATCCAACATCTATGGGGTCAACTAGAATTGTGTTACAGGACCCCTTGTCCAACTTTGGTGCCTGACCTCCGATTCGAAATGCAGGTTAAAGGGGAAGAAATATTCCAGGTAGATTTAGTTGCAAGAATTCTTTAGCTCCATAATAATGGGATGTCCTCTGCTCCTGTAGTTGTCCCATAACCTCTGTCCATATAGTGTATGTCAGCAATTTAGATAGTATTAAGGGTATCAAAATATATATAAAATTTTAATTTATAACAAACAATATGAACCAAATAACCAAAAAAAAAAAATTACTAAAAAATCAAATATATTTTAACCCCTACAGGACTCAGCCTATTTTGGCCTTTAGGACGCAGCCCCAGTTTTCAAATCTGCCCTGTGTCACTATAAGTGGTTATAGCTTTGGAATGCTATGAGATTGTTTTCTCGTAACACATTGTACTTCAAATTAATTAAAAAATTTGGATGATATCTTTTTTGTTTAGTTATGGGAAAAAAAACAAAAATTGGCAAAAATCTGGAAATTTTCTTTATTTTCAAAGTTCTAAATTCTCTACTTTTGATGCAGATAGTCATAGCTCCCAAATAAGTTCATAACTTACATTTCCCAAATGTTTGCTTTTTGTTGCCATGATTTTTTTTAGATTCCATATATTTTACTAGAATGTTATGAAATGGAGGCGCAGTCTACAAATTGTAATATTTTTTTGACTATACCTTCATTTTGGGTGAGAAATGAAACATTTACAATGGATTAAAAGAAAAAAGGCTCCACAAAGTTTGATACCCATTTCCTCCCGAGTACACCAATACCCCATATGTAGTGGTGACCTGCTGTATGGGCGCACGGCCAGGCATAGAAGGGAAGGAGGCGCCATCCGGAGCAGATTTGCTATGTCACATTGTATGTATACCCACAGAAAGGGCTCTGAGTGCCCGTGCCATAGGTTCGCCACCACTGCTATAGGGGCTTATTTCTTTTTCCACCTGAGATGAATTTTTCTGGTACGGAATTTTGGGGCATCTATAGCTAATTGGTAAGATTTTATTAACTCTTTGTTGGTAGAGGAAATAAAAATCATCAATTTTTGGGAAGATTTTTTTTTTTTTTTTTTGGCCGTTAACTATTCCATAAAAATAGTATATTATTTTTATTCTACCTCATTCATATATATTTTATTTTTTTTCCCATTTTTACGGAATAAAAAGTAATTTGGCAAAAAATGTTAATTTTAGCACCACCGTCTTTCATATACATAACCTTTTTTTTACAGCATTTATTATAGGGTATTAATTAAAATTTATCTTTTTTGGAGCGTTTTTTTGGGGGGGTTTACGGGATTCACTTTGCGGATCTAATAATGATTCTGTTTTAATATGCAGACTGTCACGGACGTAGCGATGCCAAATATGTGGGGGTTTTGTGTATTTTATTCATTTGTACTGAATAAAAACTAATTTAGAGAAAATCTTGTTAATTTTAGCATCACCATCTTTTCATATGCAGAACTTTTTTTATTTTTTGGCTGACAAATCTGGTTAGGGTCTTCTTTTTTGCAAGAAGAGTTGTTCTTTTTAGTGGCTTATTTTGGAGTGCGGAACATTTTTTTTTTATCACTTTTTAGAGCATTTTTTAAGGTATTAATTTAAAATAACCTTTTTTAGAAAGTTTTTAGTGTTTTTTTTCCTCCGGCATTTACCGTGCGGGTCCAGTAACAAATCTGTTTTATTATATAGATTGTTATGGACGCGGCAATACCAATTATGTGGGGTGTTTTGGTGTTTTTTTATACTTTATGAAGTGTTTTTATGGGAAAGTGACATTTTAGGGGCTTATATATTTATGTATTTATTTTTTATTTATTCTAATGTGTAAACTTACATTGTTTTTACATTGTTTTACTTTTCCATACTTGAACCAGCAATGCTTCGATCGCTGGTTCAAGTTCAATACACTGCTCTACAATACTAATTTATTGAAGAGCAGTGCAAACTGTCTGCACATGGCAGTTTACAGTCAGACCCGGAAGGGGTCTGACTTCCAGGAACATCGAGGGCACTCGGCAGTCCTCGGGGCTGCCCAGAAGTGGACCGGATCCCCTGGTAAGCGGCACGGGGATTCCGATCCATAGCAGGAACACCCTTGCATGCCGCGGTCATGCTTGACCACGGCGTGTAAGGGGTTAACACCTGCGCTTGGAGCCGGCTCCGATCGCGGGTGTTAGCGCTGTGTCAGCTGTGATAGACAGCTGACAGCCGCTGCTTCTGGTGCCGGCTCCGTTCGTGAGCCAGTGCCAGAAGCAGGACGTTATAGCACGTCCCGTGCGCTAAGTATCTAGCCGCAGGGACGTACTATAACGTCCTGGTGCGCCTAGGGGTTAAATAAGTTCTTAAAAAGTAACGAAGACCCATGACTATACATATAGTTAATAAAGTTATAGTTTGTAGTGTTTCACTCTAAATGCGCCATTGAATTTTCTTAGTAAAGTCATGACTTTTTATTGGCCTGAGCCCAATCTGTAGTTTAGTTTCCTCTGATTTCAGTCCTATGAAGCCACTATGGGGTTAATGTATGAGTAATTTTATCATTTTATCATACCGTGATTATGTAGCCGGTCACGTATCATGTAGTAAGGAATAAGTCTTGCTATGAAATTCATCTCCTTACACCGGGTGGATATTTGCTTAACTCCTATCACTATTTGCCTCCTCCGCCTCTGCTGGCCCCATATTTACTCAAGCTTAAAAGTTAACCCTCTGTTATAAGGATTGAGGGAGATAAAACGATACATGTCTAATAATAGTATCTGGTGATAGACTAGTTTCAAACATAATCATTCTTAGAATGGCGCTTTTACACCACTAAACTCTCGCCCCCCTCATAGACTGTAAGCTCTTGTGTCACCCCCTCATCCTCATAGACTGTAAGCTCTTGTGTCACCCCCTCCTCCTCATAGACTGTAAGCTCTTGTGTCACCCCCTCATCATCTTAGACTATAAGCTCCTGTGTCCTCCCCTCAGTCTATGAGGATGAGGGAGGACACACAAGAGCTCTGTATTGGCACCCGGGGTATGACGGTGTATCGGCAGTCGTATTGAGTTTGAATACAAAGCTTTGAAATATGCTTCTATAGTTGATGTATATATTGTGATACTATTGATATGCAAACTTCTGCTGACTGCTTTACATATGGAAAGGATTGACTTATCCTTTAGCCTTCAGCAGGTGCCGTGTTTGGTATAAACTATGAGTCCTTTTGTTTTCTGCACACATCCTTTCCAATAGGACATCCAACCACAACTTTTGCCACATTTATGATTATTACCAGTGTAGTAGTCTTCTATATGTAGACTCTTCATTCCGTCTTTCTTCCTTGGTGGTGTTTATAAAGCATTACTGCAGGTATGACTTTTTTATTTATTTATTTTTACTCTTACTCTTATAGATTTCACTTTTGTTTCTAATTTATTGTGTACATTATGCTCCCAATATTTATAGAAGGTTGAAAGGACAGCAGGAGCCCTGGGTCACTGGTTGAATTCAGTGTTTAATAGTGTGTAATTTTGGTAAAAAATCATTTTATTTATTGACTGGTTTATGGTCATGACTGTTTTAGTCTTTTACACCCTGTTTCCTATATCTCTTTTTGTTGCTTTTCAGATCTGTTGTTATTGAAGATGGTGTTTATGGGGTTCAAAAATATCTTTGAAAAATGTAGGTGCTTATTCAATCTTAATATCATTTTAGGAGCTGATATGTCAGAGACTGTTGATTTGTAGTAACTTAGAGCGACCAGAAACCATTTTATTGGGAATTTGTCAGTAGTTTAGACCATACATATCTGCAGACCGTATTGTCCTTGTGCCTTTACTGCCTTAATAATCCCTGAATGTTCATCAAGTGATTCAGCATTCCTGCTACTTACTCTAGTGCTGTCTGCAGACTCTCCGTGCTTCTTTATTTACATGGCTGAGCAAATTATAACTGGACAGTGAAAAAAGACACAGTGGGAGATGCCATGAGGGTGGGTTGGAACAGTGAGAGCCTGGGAATTGTCTACGTATCCAGAGAGCAGCATGGTGAGAACGGAGAAAGGCTAAAGCTCTCAAAAGAGGCAAAGGTACATGTACATACATGCAGACCTGTCTAATGGAAGAGATTTATTGAAATGTGGACAACCTCTTTTTTTATTTGTGTTAGTAGCAGCAAAACTGTGAATAGTAAAGTTATATTCTAGCTCTGCAACGACAGCGAGGGCTTTGATTTAGTATTTCTTCCTGAAGAGCTTTCTGCTTTCTCACACCTGAGCCGAAAGCCTTGGCTAAAAACATAACAGTTCTACTTACAACATACACAAAGGTACGGTTACACAGCTCTCTAGCACCAATACCTAACAATGTCTGCAAATTTCTATGGTAAAAACTGCCTTTTCATGTCAACAAGGCCTTAGATTGACAATGCACTTAACATTTGACCACCAGCTATTGAATCTAGCTCCACCAAATGCTCTCACATATTCTAACTATGGGTTCATGTGATCTGAAATTGGGAGCGATTGTAGACTGCCAGATGTCAACTTCCACCAGAACTGGTAGTCAGGTCAGTCAGCTTCCTCAAGTCTACAATGAGGAGTGGACGTGGATGTCTGATATCTGTCAGGTGCTGAGTAACTTTGAGGAGTCAACACAGATGGTCAGTGGCGATGCCGCCATCATCAGCCTCACCATCCCGCTGCTTGGCCTGTTGAAAAACTCTCTGGTCAGCATGAAGTCGGAAGCTTTGCGCTCCTCACAAGAGACAGGGGAAGAAGATTCCCTTGTTGATAGCCAAAGCACCCTTAGGTCTGTTTCTCAGCGCATATCGGAGGAGGTGGAGGTGGAGGAGGATGAGGAAGAGGAGGAGAATGTTGGCGAGACACAAGAGGGGACCATTGTTGAGTCCTACACTGTTGAGCGTGTATGGGCAGAAGAAGAGGAGTTGGAGGAGTTGGAGGAGGAGGAAATGGACAGTCAGGCCAGTGAGGGGAGTGAATTCTTACGCGTTGGTACTCTGGCGCATATGGCAGATTTCATGCTAGGCTGCCTATCCCGTGACCCTCGCGTTCAAAGAATTTATTCCAGCACCGATTACTGGGTGTTCACTCTCCTGGACCCACGGTACAAGCAAAATCTTTCCACTCTCATCCCTGCAGAGGAAAGGAGTGTGAGAATGCATGAATACCAGCAGGCCCTGGTTCACAAGCTGAAACAGTATTTCCCTTCTGACAGCGCTAGCGGCAGAGTGCGTAGTTCTGCGGGACAAGTAGCGAGGGAGAGTAGGCGAGCAGGCAGCTTGTCCAGCACTGGCAAGGGTACGCTTTACAAGGCTTTTGCCAGCTTTATGTCACCCCAGCAAGACACTGTCACCTGTCCCCAGTCTCGGCAGAGTAGGGCTGATCTTTACAGAAAGATGGTGAGGGAGTACGTAGCTGACCATACCATCGTCCTAAATGATCACACAGCTCCCTACAACTACTGGGTTTCAAAGCTGGACATGTGGCACGAACTGGCGCTGTACGCCTTGGAGGTTCTTGCCTGCCCTGCCGCTAGCGTCTTGTCCGAGCGGGTTTTCAGTGCAGCTGGTGGCATCATCACCGATAAGCGTACACGCCTGTCGACTGACAGCGCTGACAGGCTGACGCTTATTAAAATGAATAAAGGCTGGATTTCTCAGAATTTCCAATCTCCACCAGGTGAAGGAAGCTCAACCTGAATAATTGATCCACTCCTCCTCCTCCTCATTTTCCTCCTTCTCCTCCTCTTTGTACAGTAAAGCAGAGGAAAATGGCTATTTTTTGACAGGGCCCACTGGCTCTTGCTATAGTACTTCATGCATTTAATTTTTCTGGAGGGCCACCTACCCGGTCCTCTGTTTGAAACAATTTTTGTGAGTGCCACATACAGGCACTCAATCTATTCCATTTTACTGCAGGGCCACCTACCTGCTCCTCTGGTTTGAACAATTTTTGGGACTGCCACATACAGGCACTCAATCTATTCCATTTTACTGGAGGGCCTGAATTCACCAGTGACCAAGGGTCTGCTGTCCTTTCACCTCTATAAATATGGGAGCAATAATGTACACAATAAATTAGAAACCAAAGTGAATCATAAGGTAAGAGGTAAAAATAAATAAATAAAGTATACCTGCAGTATGCTTTATAAACACCACCAAGGAAGAAAGACGGAATGAAGAGTCTACATATAGAAGACTACTACACTGGTAATAATCATAAATGTGGCAAAAGTTGTGGTTGGTGTCCTATTGGAAAGGATGTGTGCAGAAAACAAAGGACTCATAGTTATACCAACACGGCCACCTGCTGAAGGCTAAAGGATAAGTCAACCTTTCCATATGTAAAGCAGTCAGCAGAAGTTTGCATATCAATAGTATCACAATATATACATCAAACTATAGAGCATATTCAAAGCTTTGTATTCAAACTCAATACGACTGCGATACACCGTCATACCGGGTGCCAATACAGAAGCTCTTGTGTGTCTCACCTCATCTCATAGACTGAGGGAGGAACAGGAGCTTATAGTTAAGATGATGAGGGGTGACACAGAGCTTAAGTCTATGAGGGAGGAGGGGGTGAACAAGAGCTTACAGTCTATGAGGATGAGGGGGGTGACACAAGAGCTTACAGTCTATGAGGGGGGCGAGAGTTTAGTGGTGTAAAAGCGCCATCTAAGAATGATTATGTTTGAAACTAGTCTATCACCAGATACTATTATAGACATGATTTCGTTTTATCTCCTCAATCCTTAAACAGAGGGTTAACTTTAAGCTTGAGTAATATGGGGGCAGCAGAGGCGGGGAGGCAATAGTGTAGGAGTTAAGCAATATCCACCCGGTGTAAGGAGATGAATTTTCATAGCAAGAATATTCCTACTATCATGATACGTGACCGGTACATAATCACGGTATGATAAAATGATAAAATTACTCATACATTAACCCATAGTGGCTTAATGGACTGAAAAACAGAGGAAACTAAACTACAGATTGGGCTCAGGCCAATAAAAGTCATGACTTCACTAAGAAAATTCAATGGCGCATTAGAGTGAAAACACTACAAACTATAACTTATTAACTATATGTATAGTCATGGGTCTTCGTTACTTTTTAAGAACTTATTAACCCTCGGCGCACCAGGACGTTATAGTACGTCCTGCGGCTAGATACTTAGGCAGGGACGTGCTATAACGTCCTGCTTCTGGCACTGGCTCACGAACGGAGCCGGCACCAGAAGCAGCGGCTGTCAGAGTGTCTATCACAGCTGAAACGCGCTAACACCCGCGATCGGAAGCCGGCTCCAAGCGCAGGTGTTAACCCTTACACGCCGTGGTCAAGCATGACGCGTGCATGCAAGGGTGTTCCTGCTATGGATCGGAATCCGTGCCGTTACCAGGGGATCCGGTCCACTTCTGGGCAGCCCCGAGGACTGCCGAGTGCCCTCGATGTTCCTGGAAGTCAGACCCCTTCGGGTCTGACTGTAAACTGCCATGTGCAGACAGTTGCACTGCTCTTCAATAAATTAGTATTGTAGGCAGTGTATTGAACTTGAACCAGCGATCGAAGCATTGCTGGTTCAAGTTCAAGTATGGAAAAGTAAAACAATGCAAAAACACTAAAGTTATACACATTAGAATAAATAAAAATAAATACATAAATATAAGCCCCTAAAATGTCACCTTCCATCAAAACACACTTCATAAGTATAAAACACCAAAACACCCCACATATTTGGTATTGCCGGTCATACAATCTGGTAATAAAAAAGATCATTACTGGACCCGCACGGTAAATGCCGAGGAAAAAAAAACACTAAAAACCTTCTAAAAAAGGTTATTTTAATTAATACCTTAAAAATGCTCTAAAAAGTGATAAAAAAAAAATGTTCCGCACTCAAAATAGCCACTAAAAAGAACAACTCTTCTTGCAAAAAAGAGACCCTAACCAGATTGCAGCCAAAAAATAAAAAAGTTCTGCATATGAAAAGATGGTGATGCTAAATTAACAAGATTTTCTCTAAATTAGTTTTTATTCAGTACAAATGAATAAAAATACACAAAACCCCCACATATTTGGCATCGCTACGTCCGTGACAGTCTGCATATTAAAACAGAATCATTATTAGATCCGCAAAGTGAATCCCGAAACCCCCCCAAAAAAAACGCTCCAAAAAAGATAAATTTAATTAATACCCTCTAATAAATGCTGTAAAAAAAAGGTTATGTATATGAAAGACGTGGTGTGCTAAAATTAACATTTTTTGCCAAATACTTTTTATTCCGTAAAATGGGAAAAAAAATAATATATATGAATGAGGTAGAAAAAATAATATACTATTTTTATGGAATAGTAACGGCCAAAAAAAAAAAAAAAATCTTCCCAAAAATTGATGATTTTTTCCTCTACCAACAAAGAGTTATAAAATCTTACCAATGCTATAGATGCCCAAAATTCCGTACCAGAAAAATTCATCTCAGGTGGAAAAAAGAAATAAGCCCCTATAGCAGTGGTGGTGAAACCTAGGCACACGGGCACTCAGAGCCCTTTCTGTGGGTATACATACAATGTGACATAGCAAATCTGTCTGGATGGCGCCTCCTTCCCTCTATGCCTGGCCGTGCGCCCATACAGCAGGTCACACTACATTGGGGTATTGGTGTACTCGGGAGGAAAGGGTATCAAACTTTGTGGAGCTTTTTTCTTTTAATCCATTGTAAATGTTTCATTTCTCACCCAAAATGAAGGTATAGTCAAAAAAATATACCAATTGTAGACTGGCCTCCATTTCATAACATTCTAGTAAAAATATGGAATCTAAAAAAAATCATGGCAACAAAAAGCAAACATTGGGAAAGTAAGTTATGAACTTATTTGGGAGCTATGACTATCTGCATCAAAAGTAGAGAATTAGACTTTGAAAATAAAGAAAATTCCAGATTTTTGCCAATTTTTGTTTTTTTTTCCCATAACTAAACAAAAAAGATATCATCCAATTTTAATTAATTTGAAGTACAATGTGTTACGAGAAAACAATCTCATACATTCCAAAGCTATAACCACTTATAGTGACACAGGCAGATTGAAAACTGGGCTGCGTCCTAAAGGCCAAAAAGGCTGAGTCGTAGGGTTAAAATATTGATTTTTAGTAATTTTTTTTTGGTTATTTGGTTCATATTGTTTGTTATAAATTAAAATTTATATATATTTGATACCCTAATACTATCTAAATTGCTGACATACACTATATGGACAGAGGTATGGGACAACTACAGGAGCAGAGGACATCCATATATGGAGCTAAAGAATTCTTGCAACTAATTCTACCTGGAATATTTCTTCCCTTTAAACCTGCATTTCGAATCGGAGGTCAGGCACCAAAGTTGGACAAGGGGTCCTGTAACACAATTCTAGTTGACCCCATAGATGTTGGATTGGGGTCAAGGTCAGGGTGATGATAGTGAGGATTCTTAAGACCAGTCTCCTAGACATTAGCCCAGATTTATTAAAGGCTTGTTCCCGTTTCTTAGCAGCTTGCACATGTTATTTATGTAGTGGTGACAAAAAAGGGGCGTCCTGATGAAGATTCGCACTGGTCATCACATTTTTGGAGAGTCCCACATAATTGTGGCATACGCTGTAAACTGAGCGCTCCAGAAAAAAACCCGGTGACTCAGTTTAAGCGTGTTGGCGCGTTAGACCGTGCGCTGGTCTCACATGCAGTTTGCCATCACCAATGATAAATCTGGGCCAATGCCTTTTGTGCTAGAGTACACTAAACCTAAACAGCTAGCAACAAAGTTGGAACTGACAGAATTTCAAGCATATAGTGACAAGTGTTGGAGGGGATGTGGGGTGAAGACGATATTACCATGTATTTGTGCTGCCCCGAATAAAAGACCTCTGGGACGTATTTTGTATCATTACTAATTCAGGCACGAAATTTTCCAAGCCACGAACTAGCACTACTGAATCTGACCGCAGAGATAATTCCAGCAAAAGTAAGAGGATAATGATAAATTACTTATAGCAACGGCTGAACTTACCTCAAAATGGAACAGTACGAACCCTCACTCCTGGAAAAGATATGTGAGAGACTTACCTATTATAGATATGAAGAGATACTATCCAGGGATGGAATAATCCATATAAAACAACTTAGTGAAAAATGGCTCTCTTGAACGAGATAGAAACTTGTTAACAATAAAATAGGGCCATCTGGGTAGTTTCTCTTTTCTCTCTCTTTTTTTTTTGTTTTGAGTACCGCACCTTGGGAATCAGCAACGATTTCTCTCTGCTTTATTTTTATAAATAACTGGGAGCAGAATTTAGTCATTTTTTTTTTCCTGTTTTTTTGTTTGTTTTGTATTTTTTGTTATGTAAGATGTGTTTGTAGTGTAAGTTCTGTATCTGTATTTGTAAATTAAAAATGTATAAAAAAAGTTGGAACTGACAGAATTATCCAAAATTCTGGAAATAATGAAGACTTGGGGACATTAATCATAAAGCCTCGCCGCACCGGATACAGTGTTGCCAGTTTGGAATTCCAATTATGATGTTAATATAGGTCATATATTGTGCAAAAATTACTCCCTTGTTGTGTAGGAAAAATATAGAATGGGTGTTTTTTATTTTAAAAAAAAAGGATAAAATTGGCCAGATATATCACCATGAGAGATAAATCAAAGAAACCCCAAAAAAAAAGAAAAAAAAAAAAACACAGTAATTCCGTACTAAAGACAAATCACCCTGTAAGCTTTGCATATTGGACCAGTCGGTTTGCTTCACAATTCCAAAGAAACCTATGGGGGAATTAGACATCAATGTAAGTGATTTCAATCTAAGTACTAGCTGCAGAATATGTTGGAGCTATATCCTGTAAATGATAAGTACTTTATATTAACTTTAGCTCTTTTTGTAACATAATTCCCATCCAAAGGGCAAACTGATAGCACGAGTGTTGGAAATAGCCAAACAAATGAAAAACACTAACAAACATCATAAAGCAAGTAAAAACCTGTATGGAAACCTCACTGAATAGGCAGATGTAGAACAGGGTCCGCTTACAGCCACCAGCCTGACATTAGATTTCAATTTGCCAAACGATACATAAAAAATATTTGTGCTTGAAATATTTGTAGGAATTAATAAATTCAAACATTCTTAGAATGCGCAAGTACTTATTAAACGGTTTTTAGCAGAAAAAATACATAAGAGCGACAAACACAGACAAATACATATACATATACAGGCAGTCCCCGAGTTACGTTAGATAGGTTCATAGGTTTTTCTTAAGTTGAATTTGTATGCAAGTCAAAATGTATATTTTTAATTGCAGCTCCATTCATTTTTTGCCCAGGGACAATTGGAGTTTAAATTTTTTTGCTGTAATTGGACCAAGCGATTATCAATAAAGCTTCATTACAGATACCTCACAGCTGATTATTGCAGTCTGGAACTATAGTACATCCAGAGACGTCATCAGAGATCAGAGTGGGCAGAGGGTTCCGTCTTTAGCTAGGGGTCATCTGTAAGTCGGGTGTCCTTAAGTAGGGGACCCGCCTGTAATGTGGTGAAGGTACAGTCACTGCATTCAGCTCTCATCTATATAGTGGAATCACCAGTCGAGAGATGACAACGCGTATAGCTCCAAGGTGGAGTAACTCAGTAGGTACATCAGATAAGGGGAAGGACATGGCGCTAGGTCACACTTTTGTTATCTCCCTCCTCAGGTTGTATATTAAAGCAAATCTACCACCAGGATGAAGGATTGTAAACCAAGCACACTCACATAAACTGGTGTGTGCCCCTCTTGGCAGGATATCGCTCTTCTTTTAGCCTTTTAGCCCGATTTTTACAAACAAAAAGCTTTTTTTAAGAAAAAAAGCTTGAAAAAATTATGCAAATGAGTCTGAAGCCCATTCAGGTTACTTGATGTTATACAAATTAACCTGAGGGGCTTCAGGCTCTTGCATAATTTTTTCAGCTTTTTTTAAAAAACGCAGGAATAGAAGCTAAAAGAAGAGCAGATTCTTTCAGAGGTGGGCACACATTAGTCTCATCAGTGTTCTTGGTTACAATCCCTCATCCTGGTGGTAGATTTCTTCAATCAGATTTCTACAATTCTAGGACATAGACTCTCCAGAACATTCCAGATATAGGTCTCTTTTTGGCACCAGACTGAGGAATGAATTGCCACAATGTTTGGCCAAAAACACAATCACTCAACAATATTTGCACATGCATGCTGGCTGAGCATGAGGTGTTTTATTGGAATAGGGAAATAGCCGTTGCCTAACACCTAATACTGATGAGAGAAAAGATCTGGCATGCTAAATGTTAATAGTTCCAACTCTACTTTCACCATTTACATTAGATAGACATCCAAGGATGGATGAAGACTTCCAAGGGACTGAACTGGTGAAAATTGTATGGCCAAGGAGGGGGGACCCTAGTTTCTGTGTTTAGGGAACCTTCACGAACCTTCAAAGATTCTTCTTGTATACAGCGGTCCCCGTGTAGAAACACCCACTTCAGATGACCTTAGTTACAAAACAGACCACTGGATGTTTGGTAAACTACTGTACTTTAGCCTGAAGGCTACTTAATCAGCTGAACAGGTATCACAGTGCTGCAGATAAGCTTTATTGTTCATCTGGTTCTTATGACAATCAAAATTTTTAAACATCCAATTGGTCACAGAGACCAAAAAAAATTTGTCTGGAGCTACAATTTTAAAATATACAGTTCCGACTTACATACAAATTCAACTTAAGAACAACACCACAGAACGATACCTATATGAGGTGTCCTTGTCTTTATATCTCTACAGGGCGTATTAAACTTGGTGATCGATTTAGGTGGATAGGGCCAGGAGATGGCTTTCTAAACATCCACATACATAACCACTACTGTACTTATGGTACTGTACAGTTATGGTAAAATCTTGGTTCACTTGTACTTATATATGGGCTACTTAAAGTGGAAATATAGGCAACCATACAGGGGGGTGGGGGCTAGAAGAAAACTTTGTTATAGGGTCCCTTTTCTCATGTATGTTGTTGCACCAGATCTAGACACTCACCCTCGAGAAATCAATAATATCAGCCATACATACATACGAGATAAAACTCACCGGCCACTTTATTAGGTCAACCTGTCCAACTGCCGTTAACACTTAATTTCTAATCAGCCAATCACATGACGGCAACTCAGCTGCATTTAGGCATGTAGCACATGGTCAAGACAATCTCTGCAGTTCTCCCGAGCATCAGTATGGGGGGAAGAAGGTGATTTGAGGCCTTTGAACGTGGCATGGTGTGTTGGTGCCAGAAGGGCTGGTCTGAGTATTTCAGAAACTGCTGATCTACTGGGATTTTCACGCACAACCATCTCTAGGGTTTACAGAGTAATGGTCCGAAAAAGAAAAAACATCCAGTGAGCGGCAGTTCTGGTGGCGGAAATGCCTTGTTGATGCCAAAGGTCAGAGGAGAATGGGCAGACTGTTCGAGCTGATAGAAAGGCAACAGTGACTCAAATCGCCACCCGTTCCAAAACCAAGTAGTCAAAGAGCATCTCTGAACGCACGTATGTCGAACTTTGAGGCAGATGGGCTACAGCAGAAGAAGACCACCCGGGTGCACCCCTTTCAGCTAAGAACAGGAACTGAGGCGACAATTTGCACAACGCTATCGAATTGGACAGTAGAAGATTGGAAAAACGTTGCCATGGTCTGAGACCTCGATTTCTGTTGCGACATTCGGATAATAGGGTCGAATTTGGCGTAACAACATGAAAGCATGGATCATCCTGCCTGTATCAACGGTTCAGCTGGTGGGGTGGTGTCATGGGGTGTTTTTTTTCCTTTTCGCTTTTTTTACTTTTGGCCTTTTTTCCTTGTTTTAGCTCCTTTGCCGCTCTGTATTTCTTACCTTCTTCCCCTATACCACCCTTCTCCTACTTTTATTTTTTTTTTTTTTTTTCGAACTATAAAACACTGACTCTGGCCCGTACCTAGATCCATCCAAAGCTCTGGATTTGATGAACAGTCCATACATATGCACAATGTCTCTGTGGCTACACAATACTCGCAGTCATAAACGGAATCATCTCAGAATGGTTTCTTGACATGACAATGGGCACGTACTCAAATGGCCTCCACAGTCACCAGTCTCGATCCAATAGAGCATCTTTGATGGGTGGAAGGGAGATTGGTATGGATGTGCAGCCGACAAATCTGCAGAACTGCTAGTGTGCCATCTGTCCAACAAATCTCTGAGGAATGCTTCCAGAACTGTTGAATCCTAGCACGAAGATTGAAGGCATTTTGAAGCAAAGGGGTCCAACCCGTTACTAGCATGGTGACCTGATAAAGTGGCCGGTGAGTGATAATCTATGAGAAGCAGAAGCTCACTCTACAGTGAAATCTTTTATTGGCCAGATAATAAGAGTGAATAGAGCCGCCCCATATCAGCAGAACAAATATATATACATAGAAATGATCACCTGTCATCATGTAGATGTAGCAATAGAGTCAATTGACTCTACATGTTAAACACAATCAGAGGATCTCGCTCAGTAGTGCGCCTCAGGCAGGAGACGTGTAATGACATATATTCCGCCCATGATACCAAGAGACGCCTAAATCAGAACTTGAAAGCATCTGGGACAAACTTTCACATTTCAGGTCATGTTAGGTCACAGGTAGTCTGCTACATATGGTGGAAACACACCATATCCTAAATACCTGGAATAGGACCCTCCCCTCCCACCGCCCAGAGATTAGAGAGTGTAGCAATCATTCAAGCACAGTAAACACCTATAGACAACATACAGTCTATGATAAAACTGAGTTACAGGGTATTGACCAAATACTCCCCTCCCCAAGACTGAACCTGTCACACGGATTCACACGCCGATCAGGCACCAGCCCGAGAAATCTCGCAGTAGAAGAGATGGGTATTAACTCTTTAGCTAACGCAGCTGTCTAACCATCTGGAAAACATCTTGAAGCCTCATTAAACAGTTAAGTCAAAGAAAAGTTTCCCTGGACTGAGAGAACTCGTCCATGGTTTTGGCTTTCTTCTCTGACCATCTCTTAGTTGAGCCTGTAGGGAACTGCTCCATAAACTGGGTGCTGCCCACTCACAAGTTATCCCCCCATTTCTAGGAAGAAATTGCTGATCTTGGGGCCCCAGTGGAGACGACTCACAGTCACAAGACATCTCGGTCTGTTGTAGCCCAGATGAATAAAGAGGCGTAAACTGGGGTGCAATCCACTCACAAGGTATCCCCATTCCAGGATAAATTACTGATTGGGGGGACTCCACAGATCAGAGAAGTAGGGGTCTGTTGTACACCCCAAAAATAAAGAGTTAGGTCTGACGTCCCCTCCATCCACTGTCTATGGAAGACTGAAGGAAGTAGCCAGAATGTTGCTCCGCTATTCCGCGTTAGTCATAGATGAACAAGACGTAGCTGCTGCCACAGTGCGGTGTCCTCTAGGTGTGTACCATGCGGATAGCCGTTCGTAGTGATCCATAAGGTGTCAGCGATATTATTTTATCCCAGCGTTTAAGGGCGATAAAGGGCGACCGTTGGCGTTTGACACCTTTAAGTGTACCATGTTAGATGAGTAGGAGTCCCATACGGGCAGCACCATGACTGGTGATCGTGTACAGAGCGCTAGGCAGGAGGGTGTCGCGCGTGAGTTACAGTGCTTAGCAAGTCGGGGAGGGGCGGCAGGTGCGGTGGTTTAGTGGGTCGGCGTAGTGTGCTGCTGTCAGGGCTGGGGGGGGGCTATTCTTCCATCGATGTCTTATGTGGTACATTATACTATAGAGTTGGAAGATCGCTTTTTTTTTGATGCTTAGAACCCGTTGGTTAAGGGGGTGACACATGATGAACTTGCAAATTGCGCTGATTCACTTTGAGTGTCAGACACCCGATCACCCTTGAATAGGGTTGGTCCCATCATAGATAACAAGCTCTCAACGCTACCCCCATTCTAAACTTAACGCTTGTTAGTAATTCTCATCCCTTCAATTGGACCAGTCAGCAGTTCCTATACCACAGTGTTGAGGTTACATGGACTATGTGTGAGTACTGCTGTCCAGGTCCATGCAGTAGTAGTCTGCGCTACTGTAAATGCTAGCTCGCCCCCCTTACTCCTAATCAGTCATGTATGAGGTAATGCATCATAGATAGATCTCAGGAACTGCTTTACACCTCTGGAACGGGTCAAGTTGTATTACCCTGATTCCTATCACTGACTGATAAGCATAAGTCCGATACACCCTTTAAAGGGGAAATTGTACAAACTAACAAAACCACAAATCAAGTCTCAAAACACACGAACACACACAACTTGTATAGTTTCAGGAAGGACCCAACACCACATGGACTAACCACGCCAGTCGAATCAGCAGTGTCCTACAATCATCATGACATTATACCACTTTCCTCACAGCAGTGCAGATTGAATCGATACAAGCGCCATCCTCCTGCAACCCGTTTTACCCAGACCCCGATCTGCTCACCCGCACCCCCGATCGATACTCTCATTCATAATGCCACGCCTCTGTAGCTCTTATGGGCGCCCATACTACTCCGGATCACTGTTCTCTGATAGCGGTCTTAACCCATGCACACCGAATAATGAGCCATCGATAACCAACGCGCTGGAGATGTCAAACACAAGTCCAATGCATAGTTCCAAACCAAGAAAACAACAATGTCAGCAGAACAAAAACAAACGCACCATTCAGCAGACGAGCGCGGGTCCTCAATAATGTCCCCCGGCTACGGTTGCGCTGCTCCGTCACCGCACGATCTCTACTGAAACGCGCGTTAACCGTGCGCGCTGCGGCAGGCGACCAGCCTTGGATCCCGTACCCTCGCACGGCCATAGAGCCCGCTGTGTCCGCCAATACTCGTCAGTAGACGGCCAGCGCGCGACCATGGCCTTGCTATGCGTCAAGTCCGTAGAGCGCCTCATGCGCCGGCTAGTTCCAGTAGAACTCACAAGGCGGCTAGGGGGGCTTTCGACGACAAACGTTGAGGGAGGGCAGGCAATGACTAACGACACAAGGTATCAGATTTCGTAAGGATCTTGCTGAGCTCTTGACACTGCGGCAGGAAGAAACTGATGGATTTTGTAGTCGGTGTGGTGACAGTACATCATATTGCCCTTCAAATTTGTTATGTTTAACTATCTATTTTTCACTCTGATTGAAATCTGTAATAGAATAGATTATCTATAATTCTTTCTAGTATTTATTTTGATGGAAATATGCAAATCTGTTTTCCGGATGGGACCATTATAAAGTCATGCTTGTTGTTGAGGGGGCAGCGTTTCAATGGAGCAAAAGAGGCAATGTTTTTCCTTGTCGAATTTTGGAAAACATTTTTGCATAGTTCCGAATTCCCCAGTGGAGAGTCAATGGCTGTTTCCACTGTCAGTAAGTCTATGCAAGGAGAACTCTACTTCCCGCCAATATCTAGGAATCAAATCCAATCAGTATTAAGATACATACTTATGCTTCCTTACTGATCGCGTGTGAATATTCCGTGCGGTGCTTCCATCGTTTCCTGACTCCCAATTCTGATGTAAAAAGCACTGCTCACAGATTATAGGGTGCAATCTACAAATAATATATAAAACATTACAGGGTCCCCTGCTTAAGCACACCTGACTTAAGACGACCAGTTACAAAGGACTCTCGGATGGTTGGTCATTTACTGGTACTTTAGCCTTAGGCTACGCATCATCAGCTGTAACAGTTATCACCGGTGTGCTGTAAATTGAAGCTTGAGTGATTAATCCTGGTTCTTTATACCATCCAACATTTTCTAAAATTCAATTGTCACAGAGACCAAAAATATTTGTGGCTGGGGTTACGTTATAAAATATTACATTCCGACTTACATACAAATTCAACTTAAGAACAAACCTTTAGCACCTATCTTTTACGTACATCGCGGACTGTCGTACTCACAAGGAGCTTACAATATAATAGATTTACTATGGCCTAGTGGAGAGCATAAAGTAATCTTGTAGGACAGATTTTAAAAAAGCACATTATATGTTATTTAAAACTAGCCCCCTAAAACATATTAAAAATAAAAGTAGAGCACACATCAACCTTTATTCTTTGGTAAGTACTCACAGAGAAACCAACTACATAGTGATGTCTTGATAACCTTACTTTGCATTACTCTATCTGGACGCTGGTAACTATTGTTGATGTGACTATTAATATTTAGTTTGGCCAAGTTCAGCGGTAACCGAAATTTTAAATCAGTTGGTGTCGTACCGATAATAGGTGTAACTCTTTACAATGGGGCTGTGAAGTCGTCGCAGCATTTACATGCAATGAAGGCTGAGAGCACCGGCCAGACATGCAGTGATATGGGTGTTAACGCTCAAATGTGCTGTTGAATTTAAATCAATTGAGAGCGAACGCGACATTCTAAGGAGGTTATCGCACCCGACGGTGACATGTAAGTGCCAGATCACTCGCGCTCCATGTGCCGATCACTAGTGCTGTGACTTTGCAACTTTATTTAAGTGCATGCAAGATCGTGGCCATTAACAATGGGGCGGTTGGGTCCACGGGAAACAAAGTTTAAGTTAGGTATGAACCAGAAATCGCAGGTAGTTCTGCGCAAAGTACTTGTTATACTCAAGTTTGCAGATGGCACATAGTTTGCAGGATAATACCAAAAATTTTCTAATATCATTTTCGATCACTTTCATCCAAATTTTAGGGAGGCAAATTGAGCAAAATATTGATTTTTTTTTCTTGTTTATCCTCTGGATCAATTTATTTGTAGATTTGATAGATGATAAATTTGGGACACAATGATGCTATGTAATGATTTTAATTTGTTAATTTATTTAGATATTACAGTAGATACGTGGTTTTAGGGAAAGGGCAGTGATTAGAATTTTTATGTTGTTTCACCTTAAAAGTTTTTTTTCAATGTTATTTTTAAACTTATAGATGCCCGACCCATGCACATGCTTTATAGTGACAGAAAACTGGTTAAGCAGGATAAGCACCGATTGTGGCACTTAAAGCGAAACCGCCTGTGTGATTGGACAATGGTTTTAGTGGAGTGAAGTCGGGATCTGTCTCAGCTTCAATATTCACAATGCAATGAGGCGCCGACGCAGGATCTGATGGGGTTCAGGTAAGTATAAATGTTGGGCGTTTTTTATTGCAGCCATTGGATAATATATAGGTCAATTGGACTAAACACAGGTCCATCATGGACATGTAGGCGGTTTATGGTGCCCAATTACCTGAGAGGTCTTCTTTCAGTAGGTGTATGTGATGTGTCCCCTGTATGGAGAGAGATCAGTGTGGAAGTTCCCCAAAAACCAGTTTTGGCGTAGCTGTACGTGCATCTAAAAAGTTGAAACTAGAGATGGAGAACCTGTTCGTCCGAGCTTGATTGCTGGCGAGCATTAAGGTACTCGAGACGGCGGTGCTCGGAAGAGTATTTCCCTGTCGAGATCGAGCATCGTAAGTAAAAAAAACACCAGTGAGAACCAATGAGAATAGAAGAAAAACAGTGAACACAGTGAACACAGGATCATTAAGTGAAAAACACAGTGAGAACACAGTGAGAATAGCACAGATGTTCGGCACATCTGCTACTTGTCAGGGGATACGCGAGGAACGGGCGCGAAACAAATGTATGTGAGACACAATATCTATGTGTGAAGGAAGACATGGCAGAAAACACGGGGCGAAGGACGGAGACAAAGGAGCAGCACAGAGACACCGGGGAGCAGCACAGAGACATCGGGCAGCGGCACGGAGACATCGGGAGCGGCACGGAGACTCGGGGCAGGAGGGACAATCGGGGCACGGAGAACATATGGGCACGGAGGACATATGGGCACGGAGACATATGGGCACGGAGACATCGGGGCAGGAGACATCGGAGGCACGGAGACATAGGGGCACGGGACCAATGGGCACGGAGAAATCGGGGAACGGATGACATATGGGCACGGCGACATATGGGCCACACGGAGACATCGGGCACGGAGACATATGGGCACGGAGACATGGGGCACGGAGACATATGGGAACGGAGACATATGGGCACGGAGGACATCGGGGCACGGAGCCATATGGGCAATTGGAGACATCGGGGCACGAGAGACATAGGGCACGGAGACATATGGGCACGGAGACATCGGGGCACGGCGACTAGGGGCACGGAGACTATGGACGGAGAATATGGGCGGAGAACATAGGGGCACGGAGACAGCGGGGCACGGAGACATCGGGGAGACTTCCGTGAAGAAGAGCAGCGGGATCCGGACAGCGTATATCCCGACAAGTAAGCAGTGTGAGAACATCTGCCTCTCTTCTTCACTGTGTGTTTCATTAAATGATCCTGTGGTCATGTTTTTATTCTATTCTTCAAGGTTATTCATCTGTTAACTTGTGGGAGATAATCTACGCGCGGAACAGTGAAGACTAGATTGCAGAGTTTGCAACATCTATCACTTATCAGGAGACATTCTTTCAATTATAACCATTTTTTCCCGACCAGGTCCCTTGAAAGAAATGTCATATCCTCCCATTGACTTCAATAGGATGAGCGAGCACTAAAATGCTCGAGTGTCGTTATTCGAGACGAACTTTTCCAGATGCTCGAGTGCTCGTCTCGAATAACGAGCCCCATGAAGTCAATGGGAGAATCGAGCATTTTTCAAAGGGACATGGTCGGGAATAAAATTGTGTTAATTAATTGAAAAAGAATGTCTTCTGATAAGTTATAGATGTATGCAAACTCTGCAATTTTCTTCACTGTTCGCGCGTATATTATTCCGACAAGTTAACAGATGTGAAGAACAGTGAAGAATAGAATAAAACAGTGACCACATGATCATTTAAGGTGAAAAACAGTGAAGAATAGATGCAGATGTTCTGCACATCTGCTTACTTGACCGGCAGATACGATGTCCGGGATCCGCCTGCTCTTCTTCCCACTGAAGTCCTCCCGATGTCTCCGTGCCCGATGTTCAGTTGCCACCTATGTCTCCTGCCCATATGTCTCCGTGCCATATGTCTCGTGCCATATGTCTCCGTGCCCCGATTGTCTCCGTGCCCATATGTCTCCGTGCCCATATGTCTCCGTGCCCCGAGTCTCCCGTGGCCACATATGTCTCCGTGTCCCGATGTCTCGTGCCCATATGGCTCCGTGCCCATATGTCTCCGTGCCCCGATGTCTCCGTGCCCACAATGTCTCTCTGACCCGATGGTCTCCGTGACCCATAGTCTCACACCCATGGCACAAAGTACTACGTGCCCGATGTCTCCGTGCCCATATGTCTCCGTGCCCGAGTCTCCGGCCCCGATGTCTCCGTGCCCGATGTCTCCGTGCCATATGTCTCAGTGCCCATATGTCTCCGTGCCCATAGCTCCGTGCCCGATGTCTCCGTGCCCCGATGTTCTCCGTGGCCCTCCGATGTCTCCGTGCGCTGCCCGATGTCTCTGTGCTGCTCCCGGTGTCTCTGTGCTGCTCCCTGTGTCTCCGTCTGCTCACGTGTTCTGCAATGTCTTCTTCACACATATATATTGTTCTTCACCATACTATTTTGTTGCGCCGTTCCGCGCGTATCTCGACACGTAAGCAGTTGTGCGAAACATCTCTGTAATCTATTCTCACTGTGGTTTCACTGTGTTTTTCACTTAAAAGATCCTGTGTCACTGTTTCACTGTTTTTTATTCTATCATTGTTCTTTAACTGTGTTTTTTAATTAAATGCCTCGATCCCGAGCGGGGAAATACTCGTCCGAGCAACGAGCCGTCTCGAGCCCTTAATGCTCGACGAGCATCAAGATCGGACGAGCATGTTGAGATCATCTATGTCTTCAACTTTTAGATGCACGTAAGCATACAACCAAAACGTTTGGGGAGGACGTACACAATGATCCTCTCCATACAGGGGACACATCAGCAGACACCTACTGGTAAAGAAGACCTCTCAGGTAAATTTGACCATAAACCGCCTACATGTCCATATGGAACTGTGGTTTAGGGTCCCAAATTGACCTATATATTATCAGTCAAGTTGCGCAATAAAAAAACCCCAAACATTTTATACTTACCTGGACATCAGCAGATCCTGCGTCGGCGCCATTCATTGCATTGTGAATAGTGAGCTGAGACAGGATCCCGCTTCACTCACTAAACCATTGGTCCAAATCACCCAGCAGGTTCCTTAAGTGCCACATCGGTGCTATCCTGTTAACCAGTTCTCGTCACCTATAAGCAGTGGGGCAGGGTCGGGGAAGCTATAGTTAATAAATTTTAAAAAAAACTTTTAAAGTGAAACAAAATAAAAAATTCGAACACGTGCCTTCCCTAAAACAACACATATCTACTGTATAGATAATAAATTAACAATTAAAATCCATAACAGTAAGGCATCAGTGGGTCCCAATGACATCTATCAAAATCTAAAAATAATTATCCTATAGGATAAACAATGAAAAAAAAATTACAATTTTGCTCACTTGCCTCCCGATAAAATTTGGATGAAAGTGATCGAAATGATATTGATGAAATTTTGTTTTATCCTGCAAAATATTTGCATCTGCAAACATTGAAGTATAAAAAGTTACTTTTGAGCAGAACTACATGGAGGTTCTGGTTCATACCTAACATAACGGTTTGGGTTCCCTGGACCCAACCGCCCCATTGTTAATGGCACAGATCTTTGCATGCACTTAAATAAAGTTGGAAAGTCACAGCACGAGTGATCTGGCACATGGAGCGCGAGTGATCTGGCACTACATGTCACCGTCGGGTGCGATAACCTCCTTAAAATGTCGCGTTCGCTCTCAATTGATTAAAGTAACCAGCAGCAATTTGAAGAGTTAACACCATGATCACTGCAGTCAGTGCGGTGCTCTCAGCCTTCATTCATGTAAAATGCTGGATGACTTCACAGCACCATTTAAAGAGTTAAACACCTATTATCGGTACCGACACCAAACTGATTTTAAAATTTGGTAACAAGCTGAACTTGGCCAAACTTAAATTTTAATAGGTCATAACACTAGTTACCAGGTCAGAATATAGTAATGCAACAGTAAAGGTATCAAGACACAAACATGTAGTTGGTTTCTCTGTGATGGTACTTACCCAAAGATAAAAGGTGAGGTGTTATCTACTTTATATTTTTTTTAATATGTTTTAGGGGGTAGTTGTTTAAATACATATAATGTGGCTTTTTTAAAATTTCCTACAAGATCATTTATGCTTCCACATAGGCATAGTAATATCTATTATATTGTAAGTTTGTGAGTACAAGCATAGTCCCCGGATACGTAAAAGATAGGTTCTAAGGTTTGTTCTTAGTTGAATTGTATGTAAGGCGGAACGTATATTTTATAACTGTACACCAGCCAAAAATTTTTGGTCTCTGTGACAATTGGATTTTTAAATGTGGTTGTCATAGAAACCAGGATTAACACTAGCTTCATTCAGACACCTGTGTACATGTTACAGTGATATTGTAGCCTAAGGCTAAAGTACAGTAAATACCAACATCAGAGGTCGTTTGTAACTAGGGTGTCGTAAGTCAGGTGTTCTTAAGCAGGGGGACGCCTGAATGTTTTAATATATTGTATATGCACCCTATAATCTGTGAGCAGTGCTTTACATACAGAATTGGGATTCAGGAAAACGATGGAAGCAACGCACGGAATACTCCACACGCGATCAGTAAAGGAAGCAGTAAGTAATGTATCTTAATACTGATTGGATTGACTTCCAGTTCAATACTAGGGGTCGGGAAGTAAGGAGTTCTCCTTGCATTAGACTTACTGACATGTGGAGACTTACAGCATTGACTCTCCACTGGGGATTCTTGGCAAATATGACAAAATGTTTTTCCAAAAGCGACAAGAAAACATTGCCTCTTTGCTCTCATTGAAGGCTGCCCCTTAACAACAAGCATGACTTTTATAATGTCCCATCCTGGGAAAACAGATTTGCATATTTCATCAAAATAATACTAGAAAGAATATTATAATAATCTATTCTATTACATATCAATCAGGTAGAAATAGATAGTTAACATAACACAATTGAAGGGAAATGATGAGTATGTCACCAAACCGACTACAAAAACTCAGTTCTTCCTGCCGCAGTGTCAAGAGCTCAGCAGATCCTTACGAATCTGATGTATAACGCCGCCTGTGTTTCTGTAGCTGAGCGCTAGGTGGGCGCTGTTGCCCTCCTCACATAAGTTGTTTCGTCTCGAGCGCGCGCTCAGCCAGCCCTGTAGAGTTTACTGGAGACCGTAGCGGGCGGCCAATGAGAGCGCCGATCTACAGGGATCTTGACGTCATAGCAGACGGGCCAGCGGCGGGTCGCGCTGTGCTTGGCCGCTCTGGGGACGGTCGGAGTAATTGGGGCTCACAATGAAGAGCACAGAGGCGGGGGGCGCACTTATGGCCGCTGAAGAGGTGATCGGGGAGTGACCAGGCTGGGGGTGTGGTCGCAGCAGACCGGCGGTACTGGGTTAAACGCGGCAGTGTGCAGGAGGATCGGGGCGGGTTGTTACCTGGAGGTCATGCTGGCAATGTGCTCTGTGGCGGGAAGGGGTTAATGCATTGTGGTGATGTAGATCCACTGCTGCTTCTGGATCTTGGCGTGAAAGGGTTAAGCCAGTGTGGTGTTCTGTTGTTTCTGTGATAATGGTGTGTTGTGTTGTTTTCTTTGTTTTTGTTTTGGAGACTTTATGATTTTGGAGATGTGTTTGTTTTTGTAACATTATCCCAGTGTTTACAGGGTTTAATTTCGGATTTTGGCGTCAGGATCATGTGTGTGATGGTGTTAATACAAGACCGATATCAGAGTAAACAAGTGTCCTGAGTATAGTGCGCATATACAAGCATAATGTAGATATTACGGGAGTAAAAGGGGGCACTAGCAGACCCCATCATGTAGAATACTGAGCTGATGTAGAGTGGATCACAGGTTCCCAAGATTGAACCACGTGATAAACTGGTTGTCCATGAGTGGTAATGGCGCCCTACAACAGAATCGTAGAATGTGGTGTGGCGGTTGTGTTTGAGGGCTGTTGTTCTTTGATGGGACAATCCCTTAAAGGGGTGATCTGGGACTGTATTATCATTATAAGTGGAATAGGATCAAGGTAAAATCTTGTCACCTGTCCAGAGGTGGTTTTGACAATTCAGGATCTCCACTCTATGATGTCATGTCCATCATCACATGACCGAATGAAGTGAATGGGGCTGAGATGAGTACAGAGCGCACCACTATACAAGCATGGCACTGACGCAGCAGTCTCAGCACCTCACTAGTGTCTTACAACAGCTCACAGTCATGGGCTGGATATGGATACTACTCATCTGACACTGTACCGCAACATTAAAAGGGGTTGTAAAGTCATAATAGTTAGCCCTTATCCTTAAGATGGGGGATTAAAAGCTGATCTATGGTGGGACCCTTATGGATCACTAGAACGGGGGTCCGCTGTACACCAAAGGAACCACCGCAACTGGTGGCACAAGCTGTTCTATTCACTGTATGGCACTAACGGAGATGCGGAGAAACATTACGTGGTACTCTTAGTTAATAGACAGTGGATGGAGGGATGTCAGACCTAACTCTTATTTATTTGGGGTACAACAGACCCCCATTCTTCTGATCTGTGGGGTCTCCCCACCAATCGTAATTTATCCTGGAACATGGGGGATACCTGTGAGTGGATTGCACCCAGTTTACCTGCTCTTTATTCATCTGGGCTACAACAGACGAGATTCTTGTGATCTGTGGAGGTCTCGCCACTGGGGCCCCCAAAGATCAGCAAGTTATCTCCTAGAAATGGGGGATAACTTGTGAGTGGGCAGCACCCCAGTTTAATGGAGCAGTTTCCCTACCAGGCTCAACTAAGAGATGGTCATAGAAGAAAGCAAAACCATGGACGAGTTTCTCCAGTCCATGGAAACTTTACTTTGACTAACTGTTAATGAGGTTCAAGACTGTTTTCAGAGGGTCAGACCGCTGCGTTAGCTAAAGAGTTAATACCAATCTCTTCTACTGCGGAAGTTTTGCGTGGCTGGTGCCTGATCGGCTGTGAATCCGTGGATAGGGTCAGTATGGGGAGGGGAGTTATGGTTCAATACCCTGTAACTCAGGGTTATCATAGACTGTATGTTGTCTATAGGTGTTTACTGTGCTGTTGAATGATTGACTACACTCTCCTAATCTCTGGGCGGTGGAGGGGGAGGGTCCTATTCCAGGTTATTTTTAGGATATGGTGTTTCCACCATATGTAGCAGCGACTGTGACCTAACAATGACCTGAAATGGAAAGTTTTGTCCCAGATGCTTTCAGTTCTGATGTAGCGTTCTTGGCTACGTGGCGGAATATCATTGTAATTACACGTCTCATGCCTGAGGCTGCAATAATGAGCGAGATCTCTGATTGATGTTTACCATGTGAGTCATATTGACTCCTTTTTGCTACATCTACATGATGACAGGTAGCATTTCTATGTATATTATATTTGTTCTGCTGATATGGGCGGCTCTTCACTCTATTACTGCCAATAAAAGATTTTCACTGTAGAGTGAGCTTCTGCTTTCATAGATATACACTCACCGGCCACTTATCAGGTACACTGGTGTAACGGGTTGGACCCCCTTGGCCTTACAAACTGCCTCAATTCTTCGTGGCATAGATTCAACAAGGTTGGAAGCATTCTCAGAGATTTTGGTCCATATTGACATGAGGCATCACACAGTTGCTGCAGATTTGTCGGCTGCACATCATGATGCGAATCTCCCGTTCCACCACCCCCAAAGATGCTCTTTGGATTGAGATCTGGTGAGTTGGAGGCCATTTGAGTACAGTGACTCATTGTCATGTTCAAGAAACCATCTGAGATGATTCCCGCTTTATTGACATGGCGCATCTATCCTGCTGAAAGTAGCCATAGATGTTGGGTACATTGTGGTCAAAAGGGATGGACATGGTCAGCAACATAATCAGGTAGGCTTGCATTGCAACGATGCTCAATTGGTACCCAAGGGGCCCAAAGAGGCAAGAAAATATTTCCCCACCCCATGACACACCACCCACCAACACGAACCTGAAATGTGATACAGGCAGGATGGATCCATGCGTTCATGTGTTGACGCCAAATCTGACCCTATTATCGAATGTCGCAACAGAAATCGAGATTCATCAGACAGGCAACTTTTTCAATCTTTACTGTCCATTTCGATGAGATTGTGCAAATTGATAGCTCAGTTTCCTGTTCTTAGCTGAAAGGAGTGGCAACCCGGTGTGGTCTTTGATTGCTGTAGCCATCTGCCTCAAAGTTCGAAATACTGTGCGTTCAGAGATGCTCTTCTGCCTACCTGTTGTTGTAACGGGTGGCGATTTGAGTCACTGTTGCCTTTCTATCAGCTAGACCAGTCTGCCATTCTCCTGACCTTGGCTCAACAAGGCATTTCCGGCCCACAGAACTGCCGCTCACTGGATGTTTTTTCTTTTCGGACCATTCTCTGTAAACCCAGAGATGGTTGTGTGTGAAAATCCCAGTAGTCAGTAGATCAGCAGTTCTGAATACTCAGACGCCCTTCTGGCACCAAAAAACCATGCCACGTTCAAAAGCCTCAAATCACCTTCTTCCCATACTGATGCTCGGGAGAACTGCAGGGATTGTCTTGACCATGTCTACATGCCTAATGACACTGAGTTGAGTCATGTGATGGTGATTAGAACATTAAGTGTAACGAGCAGTTTGGACAGGTGTACCTAATAAAGTGGCCGGTGATAGGTTTATCTCTGTAAGTGTATGGTATGGCTGATATTATTGATTTCTCTAGGGTGAGTGTCTAGATTGGTGCAACAACATACATGAGAAAAGGGACCCTATAACAAAGTTCATTCTAGCCCCCACCCCCCATTATGGTGGCTATATTGCCACTGTAAGTAGCTCCATATATAAGTATCAAGTGAACCAAGAGATTTTACCATACTGTACAGTACCATAAGTACAGTAGTGTTTTATGTGGAATGTTTAGACAAGCAATCTCCCGGATCCACCAAATCGATCACAAGTTTAATACGGCCCGTTAGAGATAATAAAGACAAGGACACCTCATATATGTACTGTTCTGTAGGTTTGTTCTTAAGGTGAATTGTATGTAAGTCGGAACTGTATTTTATAATGTTAGCTCCAGCAAATTTTTTTGTTCTGTGACAATTGGATGTTTTAAAATTTTGGATTGTCATAAGAACCAGGAGGAACTAAAGCTTAATTGCAGACACCTGTGAACTGTACAGCTGAGTAATGTAGCTTAGGCTAAAGTAAGAGTAAGTTACCAAATCCAGTGGTCGTTTGTAACGGGTCATCTGTAAGTGGGTGTTCTTAAGACGGGACCGCTTGTATACAAGAAGAAAGAATTTGAGGTTCGTGAAAGGTCCCTAAACAGCAGAACGATAGGGCCCCTCCTTGGCCATACAATTTTCACACAGTTCAGGCCCTGGAAGTCTTCATCCATCTTGGAGTCTATCTAATGTAAATGGTGGAAAAGTAGGTTGGAACTATTAACATTTAGCAGCCAGATCTTTTCTTTCATCCAAGTAATTTAGGTGTTAGGCAACGGCTAATTTCCTATTACCAATAAGAACCCTTCATGCTCAGCCGAGCATGCAGTGCATAATATTGTTGAGTGTGATTAGTTTTTGGCCAAACCATTGTGGCAATTCGTCCTCAGTTGGTGCCAAAAGAGACCTATATCTAGAAGTGTCTGGAGAGTCTATGTCTAGAATTGTAGAAAGATGTGATTGAAGGAAATCTACCACAGGATGGGGGATTGTCAACCAAAACATGAGTACAATGTGTGCCACCTCTGAAAGAACTGCTCTCTTTTACTTCTTATTCCCGTTTTTTAAGAAAAAAGCTGAAAAAATGCAAATGAGCCTGAAGCCTCAGGTTAATTTGTATAAACATACAAATTAACCTGAGGGGCTTGACTCATTTGCATAATTTTTTCAAGTTTTTTTTAAAAAAAGCTTTTTGTTTGTAAAAATCGGGGCATTAGAAGCTAAAAGAAGAGCAGATCTGCCAGAGGGGGCACACCAGTAGTGGTGTGCTTGGTTACAATCCATCATCCTGGTGGTTGAGTTGCTTAATAATACAACCTGAGGAAGGGGATAACAAAGTGGGACCAGCGCCATGGTCCTTCCCTCTTATCGGATTACTATGAGTTACTCCACCCTGGAGCTATACAGCTTTGTCATGTCATACAGACTGGTGATGCCACTATAAGGATGAGAGCGAATGCAGTGACCGTACCTTCACCACATTATAAGGCGGTCCCCTACTTAAGGACACCCGACTCTACAGATGACCCTAGCTAAAGACGGACCCCTCTGCCCACATCTGATCTCTGAGACGTCTCTGGATGTATCAGTTCCAGACTGCAATAATCAGGTGTGAGGTATCTGTAATGAAGCTTTATTGATAATCTTGGTCCAATTACAGCAAAAAAAAAATTAGAAACTCCAATTTGTCCTGGGGCAAAAACAATGAATGGAGCTGCAATTATAAATATACAGTTTGACTTGCATACAAATTCAACTTAAGAAAAAACTATGGAACCTATCTAGTACGTAACTCGGGGAATGCCTGTATATGGATATGTATTTTCTTGTTTGTCGCTTTATGTATTTTCTTTGCATAAAAACCGTTAAATAAGCACATTTGCCATTTTAAGAAATGTGAATATTTAATTAATTCCTACAATAATTTCAAGCACAAATATTTTGAGTATGTTTGGCAAAGTTGAAATCTATGTCAGGCTGGTGGCTGTAAGCAGGAACCTGTTCTACATCTGCCATATTCATAGTGAATGGATTTCCATACAAGGTTTTACTTGCTTTATGATTGTTGTTAGTGGTTTTCATTTTTTTGGCTATTTCCACACCTCGTGCTATCAGTTTTGCCCTGTTGGATGGGGAATTAATTGTTACAAAAGAGCTAAATTATATAAAGTACTATCATACAGGATATAGCTCCAATATTCTGGCAGATCCAGTACTTAGAAGAAATCACTTACATTGATGTCTAAATTCCACTAAGGTTATCTTGGAATTTTGAAGCAAAGCGTACTGGTCCAATATGCAAAGCTTACAGGGGTGGTGAATGTCTTGTAATGGAATTTACGTGTTTTTTTTTTTTTTTCTTATTTTTTTGGGGTTTCTTTGATTTATTTCCGCATGGTGATATATCTGGCCAATTTTATCCTTTTTTTTTTTAAAATAAAAAAAACTACCCATTCTAATATTTTTCCTACACCAACAAGGGAGTGAAAAAATTTTTTGCACAAATATTAGTGACCTATATTAGACACATACATTGGAATTCCAAAATGGCAAACTGTTGTATCCGGTGCGGCGAGGCTTTATGATTAATGTCCCCAAAGTCTTCAGTATTTCCAGAAATTTTGGATAATTCTGTCAGTTCCAACTTTTTTTTTATACATTTTTAATTTACAAATACAGATACAGAACTTACATAACAAACACATCTTACATAACAAAAAATACAATAACAAAACAAAAAAAAAAAGAAAAAAAAAATGACATAAAAATGTCTGATCCCAGTTATTTTATAAAACCTGTTTTTTTTGGTGTGTTATTGTAATTTTTGTTATGTAAGATGTGTTTGTTATGTAAGTTTGTATCTGTATTTGTAAATAAAAATGTATAAAAAAAAGTTGGAACTGACAGAATTATCCAAAATTCTGGAAATACTGAAGACTTTGGGGACATTAATCATAAAGCCTCGCCGCACCGGATACAGAGTGTTGCCGTTTTGGAATTCCAATTATGATGTCTAATATAGGTCAATATATTGTGCAAAAAATTTCACTCCCTTGTTGGTGTAGGAAAAATATTAGAATGGGTAGTTTTTTATTTTAAAAAAAAAAGGGATAAAATTGGCCAGATATATCACCATGAGAGATAAATCAAAGAAGAACCCCAAAAAAATAAGAAGAAAAAAAAAAAAAAAACACGTAAATTCCATTACTAAAGACAAATCACCCCTGTAAGCTTTGCATATTGGACCGTCGGCTTTGCTTCAAAATTCCAAAGATAACCTTATGGGGAATTTAGACATCAATGTGAAGTGATTTCAATCTAAGTACTAGCTGCCAGAATAGTTGGAGCTATATCCTGAAATGATAAGTACTTTATATTAACTTTAGCTCTTTTGTAACAATTAATTCCCATCCAAAAGGGCAAACTGATAGCAACGAGGTGTGGAAATAGCCAAAACAAATGAAAAACCACTAACAACAATCATAAAGCAAGTAAAAACCTGTATGGAATCCATTCACTATGATAGGCAGATGTAGAACAGGTTCCTGCTTACAGCCACCAGCCTGACATTAGATTTAACTTTGCCAAACGATACATAAAAATATTTGTGCTTGAAATTATTGTAGGAATTAATAAATATTCAACATTTCTTAGAAATGGCAAATGACTTATTTAACGGTTTTTATGCAAAAAAATACATAAGAGCGACAAACACAGAAAATACATATACATATTACAGGCAGTCCCGAGTTACGTATAGATAGGGTCATAGGTTGTTCTTAAGTTGAATTTGTATGCAAGTCCAAACTGTATATTTTATAATGCAGCTCCATTCATTTTTTGCCCCAGGGACAATTGGAGTTTCTAAATTTTTTTGCTGTAATTGGACCAAGTTATCAATAAAGCTTCATTACAGATACCTCACAGCTGATTATTGCAGTCTGGAACATAGTACATCCAGAGACGTCATCAGAGATCAGAGTGGGAGAGGGGTCCGTCTTTAGCTAGGGGTCATCTGTAAGTCGGGTGTCCTTAAGTAGGGGACCCGCCTGTTAATGTGGTGAAGGTACAGTCACTGCATTCAGCTCTCATCCTATATAGTGGAATCACCAGTCTGTATGACATGACAAAGCTGTATAGCTCCAAGGTGGTAGTAACTCAGTAGGTACATCAGATAAGAGGGAAGGACATGGCGCTGGTCACACTTTGTTATCCCCGTTCCTCAGGTTTGATTATTAAGCAAATCTACCACCAGGATGAAGGATTGTAACCAAGCACACCACCTACTGGTGTGTGCCCCCTCTGGCAGGATCTGCTCTTCTTTTAGCTTCTATGCCCCGATTTACCAAACAAAAAGTTTTTTTAAAAAAAAAGCTTGAAAAAATTATGCAAATGAGTTGAAGCCCCTCAGGTTAATTTGTATGTTATACAAATTAAACTGAGGGGCTTCAGGCTCATTTGCATAATTTTCTAAAGCTTTTTTTCTTAAAAAAACAAGGGCATAAGAAGCTAAAAGAAGAGTAGATTCTTTCAGAGGTGGCACACATTAGTACATCAGTGTTCTTGGTTTACAATCCCTCATCCTGGTGGTAGATTTCCTTCAATCAGATCTTTCTACAATTCTAGACATAGACTCTCCAGACACATTCTAGATATAGGTCTCTTTTTGGCACCAGACTGAGGACTGAATTGCCACAATGGTTTGGCCAAAAACTAAATCACTCAACAATATTATGCACATGCATGCTCGGCTGAGCATGAAGGTGTTCTTATTGGTAATAGGGAAATTAGCCGTTGCCTAACACCTAAATTACTTGGATGAGAAGAAAAGATCTGGCATGCTAAATGTTAATAGTTCCAACTCTACTTTCACCATTTACATTAGATAGACATCCAAGGATGGATGAAGACTTCCAAGGGCACTGAACTGTGTGAAAATTGTATGGCCAAGGAGGGGGACCCTATCGTTTCTGCTGTTTAGGGACCTTTCACGAACCTTCAAAGATTCTTCTTGTATACAAGCGGTCCCCGTCTTAAGAACACCCACTTACAGATGACCCTTAGTTACAAACAGACCACTGGATGTTGGTAACTTACTGTACTTTAGCCTAAGGCTACATTAATCAGCTGTAACAGGTATCACAGGTGTCTGCAATTAAGTTTATGTTCATCCTGGTTCTTATGACATCCAAAATTTTTAACATCCAATTGTCACAGAGACCAAAAAAAAAAATTTGTGGAGCTACAATTATAAAATATACAGTTCCGACTTACATACAAATTCAACTTAAGAACAAACCTACAGAACCGTACATATATGAGGTGTCTTGTCTTTATTATCTCTACAGGGCCGTATTAAACTGGTGATCGTTAGGTGGATAGGGCCAGGGAGAGTTGCTTTCTAAACTATCCACATAATAACACACTACTGTACTTATGGTACTGTACAGTATGGTAAAATCTCTTGGTTCACTTGTACTATATTGAGGATACTTAAAGTGGCAAATAGGCCACCATAATGGGGGGTGGGGGCTGATGTAGAAGAAACTTTGTTATAGGGTCCCTTTTCTCATGTATGTTGTTGCACCAGATCTAGACACTCACCCTAGAGAAATCAATAATATCAGCCATAACATACAATTACAGAGATAAACATCACGGCCACTTATTAGTACACCTGTCCAACTGCTCGTTAACACTTAATTTCTAATCAGCCAATCACATGACGGCAACTCAGTGCATTTAGGCATGTAGACATGGTCAAGACAATCTCCTGCAGTTCTCCCCGAGCATCAGTATGGGGAAGAAAGGTGATTTGAGGCCTTGAACGTGGCATGGTTGTTGGTGCCAGAAGGGCTGGTCTGAGTATTTCAGAACTGCTGATCTACTGGGATTTTCACGCACAACCATCTCTAGGGTTTACAAGAAAGGTCCGAAAAGAAAAAACATCCAGTGAGCGGCAGTTTGTGGGGGAAATGCCTTGTTGATGCCAAAGGTATAGGAGAATGGGCAGACTGGTTCGAGCTGATAGAAAGGCAACAGTGACTCAAATCGCCACCCGTTACACCAAGGTAGCAGAAAGAGCATCTCTGAACGCACAGTATGTCGAACTTGAGGCAGATGGGCTACAGCAGCAAAGACCACACGGGTGCCACTCCTTTCAGCTAAGAACAGGAAACTGAGGTACAATTTGCACAAGCTCATCGAAATGGACAGTAAAGATTGAGAAAAACGTTGCCTGGTCTGATGAATCTCGATTTCTGTTGCGACATTCGGATAATAGGGTCAGAATTTGGCGTCAACACATGAAAGCATGGATCATCCTGCCTTGTATCAACGGTTCAGGCTGGTGGTGGTGGTGTCATGGGGTGGGGAATATTTTCTTGGCACTCTTTGGGCCCCTTGGTACCAATTGAGCATCGTTGCAATGCCAAAGCCTACTGAGTATTGTTGCTGACCATGTCCATCCCTTTATGACCACAATGTACCCAACATCTGATGGCTACTTTCAGCAGGATGCGGCCATGTCATAAAGTGGAATCATCTCAGAACTGGTTCTTGAACTGACAAGAGGTCACTGTACTCAAATGGCCTCCACAGTCACCAGATCTCAATCCAATAGAGCATCTTTGGATGTGGTGGAACGGGAGATTCGCATCATGGATGTGCAGCCGACAAATCTGCAGCAACTGGTGATTGCCTCATGTCATATGGACCAAAATCTCTTGAGGAATGCTTCCAGAACTTGTTGAATCTATGCACGAAGAATTGAGGCAGTTTGAAGGCAAAAGGGGTCCAACCCGTTACTAGCATGGTGTACCTGATAAAAGTGGCCGGTGAGTGATATCTATGAAAGCAGAAGCTCACTCTACAGTGAAATCTTTTATTGGCAGATAATAAGAGTGAATAGAGCCGCCCCATATCAGCAGAACAAATATATATACATAGAAATGCTACCTGTCATATGTAGATGTAGCAAATAAGAGTCAATATGACTCTACATGGTAAACATCAATCAGAGGATCTCGCTCAGTATTGCAGCCTCAGGCATGAGACGTGTAATGACAATGATATTCCGCACTGATACCAAGAGACGCCTACAATCAGAACTGAAAGCATCTGGGACAAAACTTTCACATTTCAGGTCTTGTTAGGTCACAGGTCAGCTGCTACATATGGTGGAAACACCATATCCTAAAATAACCTGGAATAGGACCCTCCCCTCCACCGCCCAGAGATTAGGAGAGTGTAGTCAATCATTCACAGCACAGTAAACAAACCTATAGACAACATACAGTCTATGATAAAACGAGTTACAGGGTATTGACCAATATACTCCCCTCCCCATACTGAACCCTATCACACGGATTCACAGCCGATCAGGCACCAGCCACGCAGAAACTTCCGCAGTAGAGAGATTGGTATTAACTCTTTAGCTAACGCAGCTGTCTAACCATCTGAAAACAGTCTTGAAGCCTCATTAACAGTAAAGTCAAAGTAAAAGTTTCATGGACTGGAGAAACTCGTCCATGGTTTTGCTTTCTTCTATGACCATCTCTTAGTTGAGCCTGGTAGGGAACTGCTCCATTAAACTGGGGTGCTGCCCACTCACAAGTTATCCCCCATTTCTAGGAGATAATGCTGATCTTTGGGGCCCCAGTGGCGAGACCTCCACAGATCACAAGAATCTCGGTCTGTTGGTAGCCCAGATGAATAAAGAGGCGGTAACTGGGTGCAATCCACTACAAGGTATCCCCCATTTCCAGGATAAATTACTGATTGGTGGGGAGACCCTCACAGATCAGAAGAATGGGGTCTGTTGTACCCCAAATAAATAAGAGTTAGGTCTGACATCCCCTCCATCCACTGTCTATGAGCTGAGGAGAGTAGGCCACGTAATGTTGCTCCGCTATCTCCGTTAGTGCCATACAGATGAATAGAACAGCTTGTGCCACCAGTTGCGGTGTTCCTTTGGTGTACAGCGGACCCCCGTTCTAGTGATCCATAAGGGTCCCACCATAGATCAGCTTTTATCCCCCATCTTAAGGATAAGGGCTACTAGTTATGACTTTACAACCCCCTTTATGTTGCGGTACAGTGTCAGATGAGTAGTAGTCCAATATCCAGCACCATGACTGGTGAGCTTGTTGTAAGACACTGGAGTGATGGCTGAGTACTGCTGCGTCAGTGCCATGATTGATAGTGGCTGCGCTCTGTACTAGCTCCTCAGCCCCATTCACTTCAATCGAGTCATGTGATGATGGACATGACATCATAGAGTGGAGATCCGGAATGCTTCAAACCACTCTGGACAGGGGTGACAAGATTTACCTTGATTTCCTATTCCACTTATAGATGATCAATAACAAAGTCCCAGATCACCCCTTTAAGGGATTGTCCCATCAAAGAACACAAGCTCTCAAACACACCGCCACACCATTCTACGATTGTGTATGGCGCCATTACCACTCAATGGACAACCAGTTTATCACGTGGTCATTTGGAACCTGGATCCACTCTACATCAGCTCAGTATTCTACATGATAAAGGGGTCTGCTAGTGCCCCCCTTACTCCCTAATATCTACATTATAGGCTTGTATATGGCGCCTATGACTCAGGACACTTGTTTACTCTGATATCGGTCTTGTATTACACCATCACACTGATCCTGAAGCCAAAATCCGAAATTAACCCTGTAAACACTGGGAGAAATGTTACAAAACAGAACAAAAATCTCCAAAATCATAAAGTCTCCAAACAAAAACAAAGAAAACAACACAAACAACACAAGTATCAGCAGAAACAAACAGAACACCACACTGGCTTAACCCTTTCACGCCCAAGATCCAGAAGCAGCAGTGGATCCACAATCACAATGCATTAACCCCTTCCGGCCACAGAGCACATGCCAGCATGACCCCAGGATAACAACCCGCCCGATCCTCCTGCACACGGCCCGTTTAACCCAGTACACGCCGGATCTGCTGCGACCAGCGGCCCCCAGCCCTGGTGCACTCCCCGATCACCTCGTCAGCGGCCATAAGTGGCGCCCCCCGCTCTGTGCTCTTCATTGTGAGCCCCAATTACTCGATCACGTCCGCAGAGCGGCCACAGCACAGCGCGACCGCCGCTGGCCCGTCTGCTATGACGTCAGAGATCCTGTAGACGGCGCTTCATGGCCGCCCGGCTACGTGTCTCCAGTGAACTCTACGGAGGCTGGCTGAGCGCGCGGCTCGAGACGAAACAACGTTATGTAGAGGAGGGACAGCGCCACCTAGCGCTCAGCTACAGGAAACACAGGCGGCGTATACTAGCAGATTCGTAAGGATCTGCTGAGCTCTTGACACTGCGGCGGAAGAAACTGAGGTTTTGTAGTCGGTTTGGTGACATACTCATCATTTCCCTTCAATTTGTTATGTTAACTATCTATTTTTCTACCTGATTGAAAATATGTAATAGAATAGATTATTATAAATTCTTTCTAGTATTATTTTGAGGAAATTAGCAATCTGTTTCAGGATGGGACATTAAAAGTCATGGTTGTTAAGGGGGCAGCCTTTCAATGGAGAAAAGAGGCAATGTTTTCCTTGTCGCATTTGGAAAACATTTTGCATATTTGCCAGAATTCCCCAGTGGAGAGTCAATTGCTGTAAGTCTCCACATGTCAGTAAGTCTATGCAAGGAGAACTCTTACTTCCCGACCCTATTATTGACTGGAAGTCAAATCCAATCAGTATTAGATACATACTTACTGCTTCCTTTACTGATCGCGTGTGAGTATTCCGTGCGTTGCTTCCATCGTTTTCCTGAATCCCAATTCTGTATGTAAAAAGCACTGCTCAACGATTATGGGTGCATATACAATAATATATAAAAACATTACAGCGGTCCCCTGCTTAGACACCTGACTTACACGACCCCTAGTTACAAAGACCTCTGGATGTTGGTATTACTGTACTTTAGCCTTGGCTACATCATCAGCTGTAACAGTATCCCAGGTGTCTGTAATGAAGCTTTAGTGTTAATCTGGTTTTTTGTTATGTAAGATGTGTTTGTTATGTAAGTTCTGTATCTGTATTTGTAAATTAAAAATGTATAAAAAAAAAGTTGGAACTGACAGAATTATCCAAAATTTCTGGAAATACTGAAGACTTTGGGGACATTAATCATAAAGCCTCGCCGCACCGGATACAGTGTTGCCAGTTTTGGAATTCCAATTATGATGTCTAATATAGGTCACTAATATTTGTGCAAAAAATTTCACTCCCTTGTTGGTGTAGGAAAAATATTAGAATGGGTAGTTTTTTTATTTTAAAAAAAAAAGGATAAAATTGGCCAGATATATCACCATGAGAGATAAATCAAAGAAACCCCAAAAAAATAAGAAAAAAAAAAAAAAACACGTAAATTCCATTACTAAAGACAAATCACCCCTGTAAGCTTTGCATATTGGACCAGTCGGCTTTGCTTCAAAATTCCAAAGATAACCTTATGGGGAATTTAGACATCAATGTAAGTGATTTCAATCTAAGTACTATGCTGCAGAATATGTTGGAGCTATATCCTGTAAATGATAAGTACTTTATATTAACTTTAGCTCTTTTTGTAACAATTAATTCCCCATCCAAAAGGGCAAACTGATAGCAACGAGGTGTGGAAAATAGCCAAAACAAAATGAAAAACCACTAACAAACAATCATAAAGCAAGTAAAAACCTTGTATGGAATCCATTCACTATGAATAGGCAGATGTAGAACAGGTTCCTGCTTACAGCCACCAGCCTGACATTAGATTTCAACTTTGCCAAACGATACATAAAAAATATTTGTGCTTGAAATTATTGTAGGAATTAATAAATATTCAACATTTCTTAGAAATGGCAAATGTACTTATTTAACGGTTTTTATGCAAAGAAAATACATAAGAGCGACAAACACAGAAAATACATATACATATACAGGCAGTCCCCGAGTTACGTACTAGATAGGTTCCATAGGTTTGTTCTTAAGTTGAATTTGTATGCAAGTCCAAACTGTATATTTTATAATTGCAGCTCCATTCATTTTTTGCCCCAGGGACAATTGGAGTTTCTAAATTTTTTTGCTGTAATTGGACCAAGGATTATCAATAAAGCTTCATTACAGATACCTCACAGCTGATTATTGCAGTCTGGAACTATAGTAACATCCAGAGACGTCATCAGAGATCAGAGTGGGCAGAGGGGTCCGTCTTTAGCTAGGGGTCATCTGTAAGTCGGGTGTCCTTAAGTAGGGGACCGCCTGTAATGTGGTGAAGGTACAGTCACTGCATTCAGCTCTCATCCTATATAGTGGAATCACCAGTCTGTATGACATGACAAAGCTGTATAGCTCCAAGGTGGAGTAACTCAGTAGGTACATCAGATAAGAGGGAAGGAACATGGCGCTGGTCACACTTTGTTATCCCCGTTCCTCAGGTTGTATTATTAAAGCAAATCTACCACCAGGATGAAGGATTGTAAACCAAGCACACTCACATACTGGTGTGTGCCCCCTCTGGCAGGATCTGCTCTTCTTTTAGCTTCTTATGCCCCGATTTTTACAAACAAAAAGCTTGTTTAAGAAAAAAAGCTTGAAAAAATTATGCAAATGAGTCTGAAGCCCTCAGGTTAATTTGTATGTTATACAAATTAACCTGAGGGGCTTCAGGCTCATTTGCATAATTTTTCAAGCTTTTTCTTAAAAAAACGAGGGAATAGAAGCTAAAAGAAGAGCAGATTCTTTCAGAGGTGGCACACATTAGTACATCAGTGTTCTTGGTTTACAATCCCTCATCCTGGTGGTAGATTTCCTTCAATCAGATCTTTCTACAATTCTAGACATAGACTCTCCAGACACATTCTAGATATATGTCTCTTTTAGGCACCAGACTGAGGACTGAATTGCCACAATGGTTTGGCCAAAAACTAAATCATTCAACAATATTATGCACATGCATGCTCGGCTGAGCATGAAGGTGTTCTTATTGGTAATAGGGAAATTAGCCGTTGCCTAACACCTAAATTACTTGGATGAGAAGAAAAGATCTGGCATGCTAAATGTTAATAGTTCCAACTCTACTTTCACCATTTACATTAGATAGACATCCAAGGATGGATGAAGACTTCCAAGGGCACTGAGCTGTGTAAAAATTGTATGGCCAAGGAGGGGACCCTATCGTTTCTGCAGTTTAGGGACCTTTCACAAACCTTCAAAGATTCTTCTTGTATACAAGCAGTCCCCGTCTGAAGAACACCCACTTACAGATGACCCTTAGTTACAAACAGACCACTGGATGTTGGTAACTTACTGTACTTTAGCCTAAGGCTACAATAATCAGCTATAACAGTTATCACAGGAGTCTGTAATGAAGCTTTATTGTTAATCCTGATTCTTATGACAATCCAAAATTTTTAACATCCAATTGTCACAGAGACCAAAAAAATTTGTCTGGAGCTACAATTATAAAATATACAGTTCCGACTTACATACAAATTCAACTTAAGAACAAACCTACAGAACAGTACATATATGAGGTGTCCTTGTCTTTATTATCTCTACAGGGCCGTATTAAACTTGGTGATCGATTTAGGTGGATAGGGCCAGGGAGAGTTGCTTTCTAAACTATCCACATAATAATACACTACTGTACTTATGGTACTGTACAGTTATGGTAAAATCTCTTGGTTCACTTGATACTTATATATGGAGCTCTTTAAAGTGGCAAATACAGGCACCATAATGGGGGGGGGGGGCTAGAAGAAACTTTGTTATAGGGTCCCTTTTCTCATGTATGTTGTTGCACCAGATCTAGACACTCACCCTAGAGAATCAATAATATCAGCCATAACATACACTTACAGAGATAAACACTCACCGGCCACTTTATTAGGTACACCTGTCCAACTGCTCGTTAACACTTAATTTCTAATCAGCCAATCACATGATGGCAACTCAATGCATTTAGGCATGTAGACATGGTCAAGACAATCTCCTGCAGTTCAAACCGAGCATCAGTATGGGGAAGAAAGGTGATTTGAGTGCCTTTGAGCGTGGCATGGTTGTTGGTGCCAGAAGGGCTGGTCTGAGTATTTCAGAAACTGCTGATCTACTGGGATTTTCACGCACAACCATCTCTAGGGTTTACAGAGAATGGTCCGAAAAAGAAAAAACATCCAGAGAGCGGAAGTTCTGTGGGCGGAAATGCCTTGTTGATGCCAGAGGTCAGTGGAGAATGGGCAGACTGGTTCGAGCTGATAGAAAGGCAACAGTGACTCAAATCGCCACCCGTTACAACCAAGGTAGGCAGAAGAGCATCTCTGAATGCACAGTACGTCGAACTTTGAGGCAGATGGGCTACAGCAGCAGAAGACCACACCGGGTGCCACTCCTTTCAGCTAAGAACAGGAAACTGAGGCTACAATTTGCACAAGCTCATCGAAATTGGACAGTAGAAGATTGGAAAAACGTTGCCTGGTCTGATGAGTCTCGATTTCTGCTGCGACATTCGGATGGTAGGGTCAGAATTTGGCGTCAACAACATGAAAGCATGGATCCATCCTGCCTTGTATCAACGGTTCAGGCTGGTGGTGGTGGTGTCATGGTGTGGGGAATATTTTCTTGGCACTCTTTGGGCCCCTTGGTACCAATTGAGCATCGTTGCAATGCCAAAGCCTACCTGAGTATTGTTGCTGACCATGTCCATCCCTTTATGACCACAATGTACCCAACATCTGATGGCTACTTTCAGCAGGATAATGCGCCATGTCATAAAGCTGGAATCATCTCAGACTGGTTTCTTGAACATGACAATGAGTTCACTGTACTCAAATGGCCTCCACAGTCACCAGATCTCAATCCAATAGAGCATCTTTGGGATGTGGTGGAACGGGAGATTCGCATCATGGATGTGCAGCCGACAAATCTGCAGCAACTGTGTGATGCCATCATGTCAATATGGACCAAAATCTCTGAGGAATGCTTCCAGAACCTTGTTGAATCTATGCCACGAAGAATTGAGGCAGTTTTGAAGGCAAAAGGGGGTCCAACCCGTTACTAGCATGGTGTACCTGATAAAGTGGCCGGTGAGTGTATATCTATGAAAGCAGAAGCTCACTCTACAGTGAAATCTTTTATTGGCAGATAATAAGAGTGAATAGAGCCGCCCCATATCAGCAGAACAAATATATATACATAGAAATGCTACCTGTCATCATGTAAATGTAAGCAAATAAGAGTGAATAATGACTCTACATGGTAAACATCAATCAGAGGATCTCGCTCAGTAGCGCAGCCTCAGGCATGAGACAGGTAATGACAATGATATTCCGCCACTGATACCAAGAGACACCTACAATCAGAACTGAAAGCATCTGGGACAAAACTTTCACATTTCAGGTCATTGTTAGGTCACAGGTCAGCTGCTACATATGGTGGAAACACCATATCCTAAAATAACCTGGAATAGGACCCTCCCCCTCCACCGCCCAGAGATTAGGAGAGTGTAGCAATCATTCACAGCATAGTAAACAACCTATAGACAACATACAGTCTATGATAAAACCGGAGTCACAGGGTATTGACCAATAATCTCCCCTCCCCAATACTGAACCCTATCACACGGATTCACAGCCGATCAGGCACCAGCCACGCAGAAACTTCCGCAGTAGAAGAGATTGGTATTAACTCTTTAGCTAACGCAGCTGTCTAACCATCTGAAAACAGTCTTGAAGCCTCATTAAACAGTTAAAGTCAAAGTAAAAGTTTCCATGGACTGGAGAAACGGTTTTGCTTTCTTCTATGACCATCTCTTAGTTGAGCCTCGTAGGGAACTGCTCCATTAAACTGGGGTGCTGCCCACTCACAAGTTATCCCCCATTTCTAGGAGATAAATTGCTGATCTTTGGGGGCCCCAGTGGCGAGACCTCCACAGATCACAAGAATCTCGGTCTGTTGTAGCCCAGATGAATAAAGAGGCAGGTAAACTGGGGTGCAATCCACTCACAAGGTATCCCCCATTTCCAGGATAAATTACTGATTGGTGGGGAGACCTCCACAGATCAGAAGAATGGGGGTCTGTTGTACCCCAAATAAATAAAGAGTTAGGTCTGACATCCCCTCCATCCACTGTCTATGGAGCTGAAGGAAGTAGCCACGTAATGTTGCTCCGCTATCTCCGTTAGTGCCATAGAGATGAATAGAACAGCTTGTGCCACCAGTTGGTGTGTTCCTTTGGTGTACAGCGGACCTCCGTTCTAGTGATCCATAAGGGTCCCACCATAAATCAGCTTTTATCCCCCATCTTAAGGATAAGGGCTAACTAGTTATGACTTTACAACCCCTTTAATGTTGCGGTACCAGTGTCAGATGAGTAGTAGTCCAATATCCAGCACCATGACTGGTGAGCTGTTGTAAGACACTGGAGTGATGTGCCGAGTACTGCTGCGTCAGTGCCATGCATTGTATAGTGGCTGCGCTCTGTACTGCAGCTCAGCCCCATTCACTTCAATCGAGTCATGTGACTGATGGACATGACATCATAGAGTGGAGATCCTGGAATGCTTCAAACCACCTCTGGACAGGGGTGACAAGATTTTACCTTGATTTCCTATTCCACTTATAGATGATCAATACATAAGTCCCAGATCACCCCTTTAAAGGGATTGTCCCATCATAAGAACACAAGCTCTAAAAACACACCGCCACACCATTCTACGATTCTGTTGTATGGCGCCATTACCACTCAATGGACAACCAGTTTATCACGTTGGTTCAAACTTGGCAACCTGTGATCCACTCTACATCAGCTCAGTATTCTACATGATAAAGGGGTCTGCTAGTGCCCCCCTTTACTCCCTAATATCTACATTATAGGCTTGTATATGGCGCCTATGACTCAGGACACTTGTTTACTCTGATATCGGTCTTGTATTACACCATCACACTGATCCTGAAGCCAAAATCCGAAATTAACCCTGTAAACACTGGGAGAAATGTTACAAAACAGAACAAAATCTCCAAAATCATAAAGTCTCCAAAACAAAAACAAAGAAAACAAACAAACAACACAATGTATCAGCAGAAACAACAGAACACCACACTGGCTTAACCCTTTCACGCCCAAGATCCAGAAGCAGCAGTGGATCCTACAATCACAATGCATTAACCCCTTCCCGGCCACAGAGCACATTGCCAGCATTGACCTCCAGGATAACAACCCGCCCCGATCCTCCTGCACACGGCCGCGTTTAACCCAGTACACGCCGGATCTGCTGCGACCAGCGACCCCCAGCCCTGGTGCACTCCCCGATCACCTCGTCAGCGGCCATAAGTGGCGCCCCCCGCCTCTGTGCTCTTCATTGTGAGCCCCAATTACTCCGATCACGTCCCGCAGAGCGGCCACAGCACAGCGCGACCCGCCGCTGGCCCGTCTGCTATGACGTCAGAGATCCTGTAGACGGCGCTCTCATTGGCCGCCCGGCTACGTGTCTCCAGTAGAACTCTACAGGAGGCGTGGCTGAGCGCGCGGCTCGAGACGAAACAACGTTATGTGAGAGGAGGGCACAGCGCCACCTAGCGCTCAGCTACAGGAAACACAGGCGGCGTTATACTAGCAGATTCGTAAGGATCTGCTGAGCTCTTGACACTGCGGCAGGAAGAACTGAGGTTTTGTAGTCGGTTTGGCGACATACTCATCATTTCACTTCAAATTTGTTATGTGAACTATCTATTTTTCTACTCAGATTGATAATCTGTAATAGAATAGATTATTATAATATTCTTTCTAGTATTATTTGGATGGAAATATGCAAATCCGTTTTCCAGGATGGGGCATTATAAAAGTCATGCTTGTTGTTAAGGGGGCAGCCTTTCAATGGAGCAAAAAGAGGCAATGTTTTCCTTGTCGCATTTTGGAAAACATTTTTGCATATTTGCCAGAATTCCCCAGTGGAGAGTCAATGGCTGTAAGTCTCCACATGTCAGTAAGTCTATGCAAGGAGAACTCTTACTTCCCGACCCATATTATTGTACTGGAAGTCAAATCCAATCAGTATTAAGATACATTACTTACTGCTTCCTTTACTGATCGCGTGTGGAAGTATTCCGTGCGTTGCTTCCATCGTTTTCCTGAATCCCAATTCTGTATGTAAAAAGCACTGCTCACAGATTATAGGGTGCATATACAAATAATATATAAAACATTACAGGCGGTCCCCTGCTTAAGAACACCTGACTTACAGACGACCCCTAGTTACAAACGGACCTCTGGATGTTGGTAATTTACTGTACTTTAGCCTTAGGCTACAATAATCAGCTGTAACAGTTATCACAGGTGTCTGTAATGAAGCTTTAGTGTTAATCCTGGTTCTTATGACAATCCAACATTTTAAAAATCCAATTGTCACAGAGACCAAAAAATATTTTGGCTGGGGTTACAGTTATAAAATATACAGTTCCGACTTACATACAAATTCAACTTAAGAACAAACCTACAGAACAGTACATATATGAGGTGTCCTTGTCTTTATTATCTCTACAGGGCCGTATTAAACTTGGTGATCGATTTAGGTGGATAGGGCCAGGGAGAGTTGCTTTCTAAACTATCCACATAATAACACACTACTGTACTTATGGTACTGTACAGTTATGGTAAAATCTCTTGGTTCACTTGATACTTATATATGGAGCTACTTAAAGTGGCAAATATAGGCACCATAATGGGGGGTGGGGGCTAGAAGAAACTTTGTTATAGGGTCCCTTTTCTCATGTATGTTGTTGCACCAGATCTAGACACTCACCCTAGAGAATCAATAATATCAGCCATAACATACACTTACAGAGATAAACACTCACCGGCCACTTTATTAGGTACACCTGTCCAACTGCTCGTTAAGGCCACAATAATCAGCTATAACAGTTATCACAGGTGTCTGTAATGAAGCTTTAGTGTTAATCCTGGTTATGACAATCCAACATTTTAAAAATCCAATTGTCACAGAGACCAAAAAATATTTTGGCTGGGGTTACAGTTATAAAACATACAGTTCCGACTTACATACAAATTCAACTTAAGAACAAACCTTCAGAACCTACCTTTGTACGTAATCCGGGGACTGCTTGTACTCACAAGAGCTTACAATATAATAGATATTACTATGGCCTAGTGGAAGCATAAATGTATATTGTAGGAAGATTTAAAAAAATCACATTATATGTATTTAAAACTAGCCCCCTATAACATATAAAAAAATTATAAAGTAGATCACCTTTATTCTTTGGGTAAGTACCATGACAGAGAAACCAACTAGAGTACATAGTTATGTCTGAATACCTTTACATTTGAACTTTGCATTACTATATTCTGACCATGTAACTAGCGTTGAGTGGACCTATTAAAATTTGAGATTGGCCAAGTTCAGCTGAACCCAAATTTTAAAATCAGTTTGGTGTCAGGCTCGGATACTGGTACCAATCATGGTGTTAACTCTTTTAATGGTGCTGTTGAAGTGGTCAGCAGCATTTACATAAATGAAGGCTAAAAGGAACGGCACTGACATGCAGTGAGCACAAATGTTAATTCTTCAAATGCTGCTGGGGACTTTAACTCAATTGAGAGCGAACGCGCCATTTTCAGGAGGGTTATCGCTCCCAATGGTGACATGTAAATGCCAGATCACTCACGCTCCATTGATTTAAATGCCGCTGTGACTTTATTTAAGGTGCTTGGGTCCAGGGAACCCAAACCATTAAAGTTAGGTACGAACAGAACCTTGCAGTTTAGTTCTGCTCAAAAGTAACTTTTTTATACTTTAATGTTTGCAAATGGCAAATATTCTGCAGGATAAAATTTTCATCAATACCATTTTTGATCACTTTTAATCCAATTTATTTTGTGGGAAGAAAAAGAGCAAAATATTGTCAATTATTTTTATTATTCATCCTATAGGATAATTACGTTTTAGATTTTGATAGATCATCATTTTGGGACACACTGATGCCTTACATGTTTATGATTTTAATTTGTTAATTTATTTATATATATGGTATGCATATGTTTTTTAGGGAAAGGGCGGTGATTAGATTTTTTTCTTTTGTTTAACTTTAAATGTTTTTTTAAAACTTTTATTTAAACTGTCATGACAACTTATAGATGCCCCCGACCCATCCGCCACTGCTTTTTAAGTGACTGATAAACTGGTTTTGCACCTGTTGTGGCACTTAAAGGGAAACTGTCTGTGTGATTTGGACCAGTGGTTTAGTGTCCCAAATCAGGTATGTGCTGTTAAGTCGGGATCCTGTCTCGGCTTCACTTCTCACAGTGCAAGACGAGGGGCCGGGCGCAGGATCTGCTGATTTCCAGGTAAGTATAAATGTTTGGGGTTTTTTAATTGCAGCCATTGACGATTGGTATACAGGTCAATTTGGTACCCTAAATCACAGGTCCAGATGGACGTGTAGGTGGTTTAGGGTTCCAAATTGACCTGACAGGTCTTCTTTAACAGTAGTTGCCTGCTGATGCCTGCCATGAAGAGAGATCAGTGTGTAAGTCCTCCCCATACTAGTTGTGGTGTATGCTGTATGTGCATCTAAAAGTTAAAGGCTATTTATGACTTTTATGTTGTAGTACAGTAGGATATTAAGGCTAACTGCAGACAGTGGGGCTTAATTATTAGGGCTTCAGCACTAGAACACTGGAATAGAAGCCCTGAAATAATCGCAAATGCTAGCGTATCACTAGCATTTGTGATCAATTTCCCCTTCACACCAGCTCCATGCCAGGGGGGGACGGCCGGTGGGGGAATGGTCTAAAAGTTAAAGGCTATTCATGACTTTTATGTTTTAGTAAAGTAGGACATTAAGGCTGACTCCATACAGTGGGGCTTATTTATCAGGGCTTCTACGTCAGAACACTGGTGTATAAGCCTTGAAATAAGTGCTAGCGTATCACTAGAGTTTGCAATTATTTTTCCCTTCAAGCCAGCTCGATGCCAGGGGAGCCTGGAGGAGCATGCAGGCTTGTGTGGCTGGCGGGGAAGTAGGCCGGCATAGGGCATTCCTGTCCCCGCATCATTAAACGAAATGTTATTTGGAGAAAGTAGCAATGTAGATAGTACAGTTTTTTGACATGGAAATGTTTTGAAATTTATAAAATTAAGGTGGCTTTTCAGAGGATCCGGCTTTTAACATTTAAATCCATGGGTGTCACGTCCATGCCAAAACACTGCAGGTGGCGTTAATATGTGTGTGAACTGTGCCTCAATGTTTGTGTTTATGTCTGCCACACCCCTCAGATTCTGTCTTGCAAGAGTTAATACTCTGGACCTGTAATATGGATTTCGCTCCATACATTTGCCCCTTTGACATCCATAGTGTCACGTTGGTCTTATACATATGTTTTCCTTGCAGCTTTTTAGCACATATGCCAAGCACCTAAAACCCACACCCTGAAAACCCCTAAAACGTGCACATTCAAAATGGGTTAAATAAAATAATGAACCACAATTTCTTCTCAACATGCCAACACCCCACATGTGTCTGTAAACTGCGGTATGAGGACACATAAGAGACACGACACATGTGGCCCTAATTTTTACCTGAAAATAAAACAGTAGAATAACAGTATAATAACAGTAGAATAAAACAGTAGTAAGTGCGGCTTTATATTTTAGGCCTAATTTGGTCATTTACACTGCATTTGCAGGTAATTGGAGAGGCACTGAATTAAAATAACCCTCAATTGGTGACCCCATTTTAGAAACAACACCCCTAAAGGACTTCATCAAGGGGTATGCTGCGTATCTTGACACCAACAGATGCCTTCTGAGTGTACAGGGCAGGTGCAAAGTAAAAATTGCTTTGGTTTTAACAAATACAGCATTTTGCTGCCCAATATGTTGTGCCCACCTCATGTCAGTGTGTAAATAGTTCTGTTATGTAGAGTTTCCAGATTTATGGAGCATCCTACTTAAAGGGGTTTTGCCACGAATTCAAGTTAGGTCCTATTCACTAGCTGATCAGTGAGGGTCTCAGATCACAAAAACGAGGTGTCCAATGGGGTCCCATGTACCGCAGTCAGACCTCTTGTTGCTCCATGAGAGTAATGGAGCAGACAACCACGCATGGCCGTTCTGCTCCAGTTATCTCTATGGAGCTGACGAGGGGTCCTACATTAGGTAAGTGGGACCCCAGCGGACCTCTTGTTTTCGATCTGTGGGGTTTCATCGCTGAGACCCCCATCGATCAGCAAGATAGGGCCTTACTTGAATTTGTTTGGAAACCCCTTTAATCTTATGTCTAGAAATAACCTTATATGAGGCATCAGGTGTGAAAGACCAGCTTGGAGTGCATCTCCAAAGACTCTGAGATGGAATAAATGTAAACCTCCACATATAAACTAATATATGAAGTCGACCACCTCTGACATCATAGTGTACGCCAGCCGGGCTGCGTGCACAGACCCGAACCTGTCGCTGACCTGGAGCTGATGCAAGAAGAGGACTTACCCTGGGCATCAGAGAGGTTAGTACTTAGTTTATTTCCTTTTTTGTGTTGGGCAAACTGGGGGCTGGCTATCTATATACTACATGAGGCTGGCTGGCTATATAATAAAGGCGACTGGCTGACTATATAGTAATGGGGGCTGGCTATATACTAAGGGGGATGACTGCCTATATACTAATGGGGAACGACTGGCTATATACTAAAGGGGGATGGCTGACTATATACTGAAGGGGCTGTCTGGCTATATACTAAAGGGGGCTGGCTATATACTAAAGGGGATGGCTGGCTATATACTACAGGGGGTTGGCTATGAACTAAAGGGTGCTGGTTATATAAAACGGGCTGGCTGTCTATATACTATAGGGGGCTGGCTATATACTAAAGGGGGCTGGCTATATACTACAGGGGCTGGCTGGTTATATACTAAAGGGGGTTGGCTGGCTGTATACTAGAGGGGGCTGGCTATATTCTAAAGGGGGCTGGCTGGCTATATACTACAGAGGAATGGGTGGCTATGTACTACAGTGCAATGGCTGGCTATATACTACAGGGGGCTTGCTGGCTGCAACTACAGGGGTATTGCTGACTATATACTGGGCGTATGTGCTGTCTGGCTATATATGGCAGAGGCTGTGACCAATGCATTTCCCACCCTTTGCTTATACTCAAGTCAATAGGTTTTCCCAGTTTTTGGTGGTAAAATAAGGTGTCTCAGCTTATACTCTAGTATATTTCTAGAGACTTCTAGAAACTTTTTTTAGAAACACCAATGGGGAGATGTCAAAATGCTTAAAATACCACTTTAAAGGGTAGGGCCAGGAGTGGAATTGTGCTTTAATCTGCACATGTTGAGGCCTGAAAGGGCACGGAATATAGCTAGTGCACAGACACAGGGGCAGTAATGCCTTACACAGGTCCACTCCACTGCAAGGCGTGCCCCTCCATGCCCACTTGCCATTTCTCTGGCGTAAATGGAAAATAATTGCAATTCTGGGCGTTGCACCAAGAATCGTGATTATGTCATGGCTTGTCCACCAGAAAACCTGCCCTATAAGCGTTATACAGAATTTTATGATGTCAACTAGAGTTTACAAGATTCAATTTGCTTTTTCAAAAAATAATGTTGGCATTTCAATTGAATCAGTCCAAACAATGTTGCTCCAATTGTAAGCAAGCCTTTCTCATCCTCTAAAACACACAATTTTTTAAAATTTTCTCTTTCACCATTTCTGGGATGAAGGATAGTATTAGCTAGCCGCCATTTTGAAAGATTCATTAAAAGTGAATAATAAAGGTTTAGATGTGATTTGATGCCTGAAAAAAGCCCAATCTACAAAACCAACCAACGCTTATCAGTAGCGCATACAAGCAAATCAGAGGTGTAAATTTAGATTAAACACCAGATCAGCTATTGTGATAATGCACAGTATAAAGTGGGTATGGCCTATTCACCATGGGGTTCATAGAAAAATTTACCAATTTATACCTATCTAAAAAAATGCACCCTTATCGTAACAATCTCTACTATTAACGAGCATTTGATACCAATAAAAGTATATACAATACAAAATTAAACTAATTACTAAAGTTATAGTTCATCATTAAAAAGGTTGTGTTTAGCCAGATTTAGCCATTAGTAATATGAAAATTAGCCATCTAAAAACACATAAAAGAAAACATGGTGGTCAACCCTCCTATTATTGTAAACATTATATACCCAATAGACTTCTAGTGTCGTGGGGTAACAATACAAAATAATGGATTCGTCACACATCTAAAGAATACTATTATATTGAAAGAAAAAGGAGATGTGTATTTCTGACAAACAATAAACTTTATTAGTATCAGCATTAAAACACAATTAAAAACCCAAAATGGGTATATATCACATAACCTCCCCAAAATAAAGACCAGTCTCCCTAGACATTAGCCCAGATTTATTAAAGGCTTTGTGCCCATTTTCTTATGCAGCTTGCACATGTATTTATGTAGAGGTTGCGCCAGTTTTGTATAGCCGGTGCAGTGTCCGCCATGACAAAAAAGGGGCGTCTTGATAAAGATTCGCACTGGTCATCACATTTGTGGAAGTCCCCACATAATTGTGGCATACGCTCGTAAAACTGAGCGCTCCAGAAAAAAACCCGGTGCACTCAGTAAAAGCGTGTTTGGCGCGATAGACCGTGCGCTGGTGTAACGTGCAGTTTTCCATCACCAACGATAAATCTGGGCCAATGCCTTTCGTGCTAGAGTACACTAAAACCTAAACAGCTAGCACAAAGTTGGAACTGCCAGAATTATCCAAAATTTCTGGAAATACTGAAGACTTTGGGGACATTAATCATAAAGCCTCGCCGCACCGGATACATCAGGAGGCTGGAGCAGTAACTTAGCTGGATGCACTGGCAGACAATTCCATGCCATGCACCCCCTTTCACACCCGTATATGCCCACTTAGAGCGCAGGTGGCATAAAGGGAGAAATAATCCCAATTCCTGGTATTACATTTGAGACTTCCTTTCACTGGAACTAAAGGGACTTTCCACCACGATATCCAACACACGGCATTGTGCTGGGCGATTTAAGACTTTGTATGGAGCCGTGAAGTTCAGGGGTATTTGTGCCGATGGTGATGCCAGAAGAGGTTTAGATTTCTGTAGTTATTGGTCAGCCAAGCCTTGGAGACTTGTGTACTATGCATTGTATAGTACAAGTTGATGTTGTTTTTTTTTCCACTTTTCACAGTTAATCAGTTATTAGATAAAACAGCAGAGACTTGAAATAGGTTTAAAAATAAATGCTAGAAATAATCAATAGCCCACATCCATCACTGTCTACTATGTGCAGTTTGCCTGTGGAGTCTGCAGAGGGCGCCAGGATTCAGGATTTCTGGTGCCGTGCTTCATGAATCTGGCATCCCCTGCCCCCAACTTTTTTATTTATTTTTTTTTATTAGTGAACCTTTCACATGGGCCGTGGGACAATTCTTTCGGACCGTGGCGCAAGATCCGACTGAGCATCACAACGCCCCTTCCAGTGCAGAATTTTGTGTCACGTCGGGTATAGTGCCACTTTAGAAATTAAATACAGGTGCAAGCAGTTTGCACTGAAAAGGACGTGCAAAGTTAGACAAAAAAATTGGCGCAGGGCCTTTAGTAAATGTGGGCCCATATGTCTAGTGGGTATCAGAGTGGCTCAGAGGTTAGTACCTGTGTTACACTTTAGGTTCTGGGTTTAAATCTAAGGAGTCTAAGGATGAGGGCGGTCTAATCTTTCACATTCTTTCCAGACTTTCCAAAAACCGGCAACACTGTGGTTATCTTTGATATGGGGGATGGGGGGAAAGAGGTGGCCTGGCAGTGTTGCCAGTTTTGGAATTCCAATTATGATGTTTAATATAGGTCGCTAATATTTGTGCAAAAAATTGGTTGGTGTTAGAAAAATATAAGAATAGGTTGTTTTTAATAAAAAAAAAAAAAAAAAAAAATGATAAATTGGCCAGAAATATCACCATGAGAGATGAATCAAAGAAACCCAAAAAATTAAGGAAAAAAAAAAACAAAAAAACACGTAAATTCCAATACTAAAGACAAATCACCCCTGTAAGCTTTGCATATTGAACCAGTCGGCTTTGCTTCAAAATTCCAAACATAACCTTATGGGGCATTTAGACATCAATGTAAGTGATTTCAATGTACATACTACGATGCAGAATATGTTGGAGCTATATCCTGTAAATGATAAGTATTTTATATTAACTTTAGCTCTTTTTGTAACAATTAATTCCCCATCCAAAAGGGCAAACTGATAGCAACAAGGTGTGAAAAATAGCCAAAACAAAATGAAAAACCACTAATAAACAATCATAAAGCAAGTAAAAACCTTGTATGGAATCCATTCACTATGAATAGGCAGATGTAGAACAGGTTCCTGCTTACAGCCACCAGCCTGACATTAGATTTCAACTTTGCCAAACGAAACATAAAAAATATTTGTGCTTGAAATTTTTGTAGGAGTTAATAAATATTCAACATTTCTTAGAAATGGCAAATATACTTATTTAACAGTTTTTATGCAAAGAAAATACATAAGAGCGACAAACACAGAAAATACATATACATATACAGGCAGTCCCCAGGTTACATACTAGATAGGTTTGTTCTTAAGTTGAATTTGTCTGTAAGTCGAAACTGTATATTTTATAATTGCAGCTCCAGACAAAAATTAATTTTTTGCCCCAGGGACAATTGGAGTTTCTAAATTTTTTGCTGTAATGGGACCAAAGATTTTCAATAAAGCCTCATTACAGACACCTTACAGCTGATCATTGCAGTCTGGGACCATAGTAAAGCATCCAGAGAGGTCACCAGAGGTCAGAGGGGTCTGTCTGTAACTATGGGTTGTCTGTAAGTCGGGTGTCCTTAAGTAGGGGACCGCCTGTAATGTGGTGAAGGTACAGTCACTGCATTCAGCTCTCATCCAATATAGTGGAATCATCAGTCTGTATGACATGACAAAGCTGTATAGCTCCAAAGTGGAGTAACTCAGTAGGTACATCAGATAAGAGGGAAGGAACATGGCGCTGGTCACACTTTGTTATCCTCGTTCCTCAGGTTGTGTTGTTAAAGCAAATCTACCACCAGGATGACGTACACGCCTGTCGACTGACAGCGCTGACAGGCTGACGCTTATTAAAATGAATAAAGGCTGGATTTCTCAGAATTTCCAATCTCCACCAGGTGAAGGAAGCTCAACCTGAATAATTGATCCACTCCTCCTCCTCCTCCTCATTTTCCTCCTTCTCCTCCTCTTTGTACAGTAAAGCAGAGGAAAATGGCTATTTTTTGACAGGGCCCACTGGCTCTTGCTATACTTCATGCATTTAATTTTTCTGGAGGGCCACCTACCCGGTCCTCTGTTTGAAACAATTTTTGTGAGTGCCACATACAGGCACTCAATCTATTCCATTTTACTGCAGGGCCACCTACCTGCTCCTCTGGTTTGAACAATTTTTGGGACTGCCACATACAGGCACTCAATCTATTCCATTTTACTGGAGGGCCACCTACCTGCTCCTCTGGTTTGAAACATTTTTGGGACTGCCACATACAGGCACTCAATCTATTCCATTTTACTGCAGGGCCACCTACCTGCTCCTCTGGTTTGAACAATTTTTGGGACTGCCACATACAGGCACTCAATCTATTCAATTTTTCTGGAGGGCCACCTACCCGGTCCTCTGTTTGAAACAATTTTTGTGAGTGCCACATACAGGCACTCAATCTATTCCATTTTACTGCAGGGCCACCTACCTGCTCCTCTGGTTTGAACAATTTTTGGGACTGCCACATACAGGCACTCAATCTATTCCATTTTACTGGAGGGCCACCTACCTGCTCCTCTGGTTTGAAAAATGAGACAGGGGCTTGGATTGGCGAAAGCTCGCCTGGCAGCGGAGCGCCAGCTCCATGCCAAGATCCAACTAACATAGTTTTAACTGCAGCACCTTTAATCTACTACTAGTTCACTGCCTCCATACATGGTCCCCTTATCAAACGAGCTGTGTCAGGCAGAATTTTGGGTTGTTTTCATGGCTTCCATGTTAACTTTGTCGCCACCCTGCTGTGTAATCCACAAAATATACTGGCAAACTTTTATCATGTACCGATATTATTTGAGCGCTTCTTGCTCACCTCCTTTGGTTCCTCTCTGCCACCCATTGGTTTGAAGCCTGAGTCCATTTAGGGTATGTTTTAGATGCTATCTAGCTTCATTCTGTCACTCTGTCATGGCCATGCTGTTGCCCATAATTTTGGCATAATGGTGCGATTAAGCAGCCTCAGAGGCATCCATGCATGCTGCCCCTGCTGTTTCCTGTCCATTTCCGTGGTGTTTCCATCCTTTTCTGAGGTTCCCAGGTGTTTGGCCAAGCTTCCCTGTGCAGAGCCTTGGTCCCCTTGAAAAATGCTCGAGTCTCCCATTGACTTCAATGGGGCTCGTTATTCGAGACGAGCACTCGAGCATCGGGAAAAGTTTGTCTCGAATAACGAGCACCCGAGCATTTTAGTGCTCGCTCATCTCTAATCATGTCTTATTTTCTTAGATACACGAGAGCTGCATGAAGAAGCTCCTAAGAGTCTTCATGAGTGACAGATTGGGGTATTATGGCTCAGCCTCCTTATTGAAAAACCCTATTTAAGATGTATCATTGATAAGATCTAAAAATGTATAATATGTGTGAATCATCCTTGAACTGGAATTTTGTGTCAAGTGATCGACACAGTGACCTCCAAATGGGTTGGTCTTCTGCTGGATCTTGGGGGCCATAGTTCATTGTTAGCGGCTGGACCCAAGGGTGGTTCTTCTGGTACTGTGATGGGCCACTCCAACCCTGGTCGTCATAAACTCATCAGTTTAGTAGTGCATGATTCATGACTTTCCACTGACATGCCATAAAGATGGTGGACAACCTTTATAGATGCTTCTACAGCTGACGACGGGAAGCTACGACATTGGTCAGCCATATTGAATGCTATGAAGATATGGTGGGTCTCATGACCACCAAAGTCATTCTACATTCCAGTGGACTACTAACCATTGGGCTGTTACTGTAGTTGGGGACACAAATTTGCAATCCTTGTTAGTTACCGTAAACTGGAAATTCTTGAGTTGATGTTGGTTACTTCGTCACCAATGTCTCCTGTTGCTCAAGGTGAATTACAATTTTTTTTGCCATAGTTTTTGTAGACAACCCATTAGAACAATTCTATATCTGGGGACAGGAAAGTACAATGTTGGATGATTTCGAAAACTGTGATTCACAATGTCTAATGGCAACGGGCACAGGCCACCTTCCATAGGCCCCCATCAAGGGCTGTCCCCACTGCTCAGCGTGATTTTCTGGCCTCCTCATATCACCCGACTCCTGATCACCGTTGGGTTGAAAGGCATGGGTACATGTCAGTTCCTACCAACATCAAATCTGTCCCCTCCAAATAGGCCACACCTTTGATGATAAAAATACACCCTCCCCCACTAGAAGATGTCTGACTATTGTGGTTCTGATGCTCCATATTAAGATGTGCAATACTGATCTGACTGTTCTACTGTCTTTGACCCTGACTTGTCCATTAACTTCATTTCTGATTCTGTATTCTGATCTGTTGACAACATGGGCTTGACCTGACTGTGTCCAGCTGTTCCAACCTTTGGATTGTACCCTGGACTTTGTTTGCTGCCTACACCTGACCAGGCTTACCCTAATAAGTGGAGTGTCTTTGACCACCCTTCTTCTGACCTCTGGTGGTCTGCCCCGGTGACCTCTAACCTGCCTGGGGCAGCTACTATCCACATCGGGGCTGCTACCGGTGGCAGCGACCTTATGGTCTTTCCTAGGGGAGACCAGATCCCTGTAGAAAGGTAAAAAAAATCTGAGAGTTCATGTGATAACACCCTTGTTTGTTCCGACAAACTTGCTCTGTGTTTCTGTGTAATTTACTGGCCCAACCTGAAACGCTGAGCTCGGTTCTGCAGTTCCGAATCCACAGGAAGACCAAGTTTGTCGGAACGAGTTCTCATGTGTACAACTTAGTGGTGGCTCAAGGTCAAACCAGTTGGATTGGGGGGAGTCTACATCCCATTGTTTGTCATATAAAGTTTTATTGACATGCCATAAAAGTTATGGACAACCCAATTGGCTGTTTGTATAGGTGAGATAGAACATTGCAACCCTTGTCAGTCTTAGTCAATACGGTAGAGTTCTGACTTTGGTCACTTGGTCTTGGACTTGGGAACTTGTGGTTCGGCTCCGCTCAACACTATTGACTAGTTTGCCTAATATGTTGAGGACAACTGATTTGAATTAGTTGGGAACAAGGAGTTGCCACGTTAGTCAGCCATGTTGGATACTGACTTGAGGCACCTGATCACCAAAGTGGAGACCACAAACCCTTATGAAGTGAAAACCAGAGAAGTTCACCGATAACTCCCTTAGTGGTCATCCAAAGTCAAACTGGTTGGGTGCTTGGTGGGTTCACAACAAGTTGTTTGCTATACAACCTTTATTGACATTGTAGACAACCCAAATAGATGTTCTTCTAGTTGATGTCAAGGACTGGTAACTAGAGATGAGCGAGCACTAAAATGCTTGGGTGCTCGTTACTCGAGTCGAACTTTTCCCGATGCTCGAGTGCTCCAATCGAATAACGAACCCCATTGAAGTCAATGGGAGACTCAAGCATTTTTCACTGAAAGAACACATTGAAAGAACATTCTTCATAATAGTATGTGAAGAACAATATGTGTGAAGAACACTTTGCAGATGTTTCCATACATCTGCAATGTGTTCTTCACACATAATGTTCTTCATATACTATTGCGAAGAACACTGTTCGGCACGCATGTCTTCGGATAAGGTAGCAGATGTACGGAAACATCTGCAATGTGTTATTCACTGTGTTCTTCACTGTGTTCTTCACTTAAATGATCCTGTTGTTCACTGTTTTCATTGTATTCTTCACTGTTCTTCACTGTCTTTTCTTAAGTAAATGCTCGATCTCGAGCAGAGGAAATACTTGTCCGAGCAACGAGCCGTTTCGAGCACCCTAATACTCGAACGAGCATCAAGCTCGGATGAGTATACTCGCTCATCTCTACTGGTAACCCATGTCAGACATACCTGATACCATGATTAGCTTATTTTGGTCACCGGTCACCAAACTCGACCACATCACCGTACAATTTACCGTGAAGGTTAAAGGGGATGTCGGTGATAGGACCCCTTTAATAAGCCATAACACTAGTTCCTACAGACATCTTCAGTAGATTGGAAGGATCGCGCTATAAATTACGGGGCTGGAAAGGAATTTACGCTTTTGTAAATGTTCTCGTTAAGCGATGATGGATCGGCAGTGGTAAAAGGTTTCTTCCTAAGCATATAATACGTTTCTGGAAATGGCTTGCATGGGAATCGTTTAATTCCTGTCTTTCAGCTGACAAAATAAAATGCTTCACTTAATTAACAGCATTAAAAGCTTTGATTCACATATTCAGATTCTCAAATTTTCACCCGGGAAAGTGAGGCAGGTTTTTCTTCGGTAAAAATAGCGTTTTATCGTCGTAATGGAGACTGGCGACACAGTTTTGTGTATATTTGTTCACTGTGACAGAGTTTGTTGTCCAGAAATAGAAAAAACACACACAGCGCCACCCTTGTCTATGGGTGATGGCCGGTATTACACCTCAATACCATTATATTGAGGGAGACAAGTGTTGTGACTGACTGTATACTTATGGTATAGAGAATATAGATGGAGAGGATAATCACAGTTACTAATAATAATTACACAGGTTCCAGTCACACAGTTATAAGGAGATCACAGCTCAGCCTCCCTGACTATATACTTATGGTATGGAGAATATAGATGGAGAGGATAATCACAGTTACTAATAATAATAATTACACAGGATGCTGTCACACAGTTATAGGGAGATCACAGCTCAGCCTCCCTGACTGTATACTTATGGTATGGAGAATATAGATGGCTGCTGCCGCTGCCTCTGCATGCCGTCCCCTATAGTGTCAGGGTCAATTATTGGATGTTTTAGATGCTATCTAGCTTCATTCTGTCACTCTGTCATGGCCATGCTGTTGCCCATAATTTTGGCATAATGGTGCGATTATGCAGCCTCAGAGGCATCCATGCATGCTGCCCCTGCTGTTTCCTGTCCATTTCCGTGGTGTTTCCATCCTTTTCTGAGGTTCCCAGGTGTTTGGCCAAGCTTCCCTGTGCAGAGCCTTGGTCCCCTTGAAAAATGCTCGAGTCTCCCATTGACTTCAATGGGGTTCGTTATTCGAGACGAGCACTCGAGCATCGGGAAAAGTTCGTCTCGAATAACGAGTACCCGAGCATTTTAGTGTTCGCTCATCTCTAAATAACATGTTTTAAAAAAAAAAAGTAAAAAAGGAAATCGGCAAGTAGATTAAATATTATCCCAATATATATCCAGGAATCTATAACCATGGAGACCAATCTCAGAATCTATTCTCAGAGAGAAACAGAAGAAAGAATTCTATAGAATTGGGGAGAAGGTTATTGTCTTATTGAGGCCTCTCGAAGCCCTACGACCCAATTGCACAATCCATTTGTTCTCTATGTGCCAATAATTCTTTTACATCACCACCATTGATCCCTACTGTTTTCTATCCCACGCACTTCGAAAGATCTCGGATCACAATTGTGATACAATGACAGGATATAGTTTTTAATTTGCGGCACATAGTGACTCCTAACCAAAAAGTCTATCGGGAAAAGTTCGTCTCGAATAACGAGTACCCGAGCATTTTAGTGTTCGCTCATCTCTAAAAGGGAGCCTACAGTCAGGGTCGGCTCCAGGTTTCAGAAGGCCCCTGGGTGACAGAGCCTCAGTGGGCCTCTTTGCACTAAACTCATGTGGCAGCATTAAAAATTTAGAAACTAAAACAGTCTCATGTTCCCAAAAATACTCTCTAGTTTATCATAGCAAACAGCCCCCACTCACCCCTGTGGATTCATTAGATACAGCCCCCTCACCTCCATGGATTCCTCTTGTACAGCCTTATGTGGACCCCCCCAACAGCTTTGGGACCCAACCTTTGCCCAGGTATGCCCAGTGATGGCACTGGCCCTGCCTACAGTGCCACTGTCACCACCCATACCACTCCCATACGCTATTGGAACCACCTCTTTCTTCTTAGATCCATCTTCTGCTTTGCTTCAAAAATTCCCAGCCTGCAAACTCATGCAGAAAAAGGACATTAGAGACAGGTTCACTACCTTGCTTCTCCAACGCAACTATGCATGTGCAGACCTCCATCAGTGCCAAGGAAGTGCAAAATTGTCAGAAGAGATAACAGGCAGTAGTATAACTTGAAGCCCTACAACCCCAAAGGAAAATCTGCATTAGGTCCCCGACAATAATGTATTGTTTATAGTTTTGGAATATAATAATATTTTAATAAGACCATATATGTGCCCCCTAAAGCTCCCTGGACCTAGGTACAACCAAAAGATAGGCACGTAGTAACAGGCCCTGTTTCCAAGAGTTTGTATAGTCAACTGCTCATGACCCAGATCCCTGGATCAACGACCCATAAAAGGATAAATTGATCACCTATTCTTGATTCTTGATGGCCCAGTTTACGTTCCTTGCTCATCATAGAAATCCACAAATGAAAGCCCAGAGTCTTCATCATTAAGATTGTAGTCCAATCTATGGAGCCCAAGCAACACACATGAATCACCACCTAATAACACACAAAGCTTATCATACATTGATATAACATACTGCCAAGTCAGGTTGTGTCTATTTTCTGGTAAATAAATATCTGTAATCTAATTAAATCCCATTAGTGCGGTCACCTTTTGATACGACCTCTTTAATCTCAGTAGGTACAAAATAGATGAGAGAGAATATTCCGACGATTGAACGTCACAGAAGGATATGATAACAGGAGCGCAGTGAGTAATCTTGGCAAATAACACAGAGAAGCTCAAGATGATTCATTATCGTTGACATAAAATTAGATATCTTGGTTTTAGCTATAAATGAATAACCAAATGGAGCCTATGACGATAATGGCAGCATTCATGTCAATCTATAATGCTAAACATTAATCACAAGGATGTGTGATCAGAGATGGGGATGGGTGTATTGTGGGGCTGCGTGGAGGGAAATGGGATATTAATGTGATGGTATTCTCATATAAAGAGATGTAAATTGCTACTGATTTATGTCTGGACAAAGATAGAATAAAGGCTTTTTTCATAATTGACATTCCCGATCCACAGGATGGATAGTTATTGTCTAATTGGGGCTTCCCATAAAGCAATACATGGATTGCTATGGGACTTCCGGTACGGCATACATTATAATCCGATGCCTGAAAACTTTAAAACCAGACAACTACGGGGGATTTTCAGTAGAGCAAAAAAAACGCTTGGTCCCCCACCCATTCACTATTAATGCCAACTAATGAAAGACCAACAAGACCGACATGCCGTATATATCCCAAGCACTATAAAAGACTTGGCACGCCTTATTGGTCAAAAATTGAGAATATATTTAGTCCAGAATAAACAGTATAGCAATCCAACACCGCATCTCATTTCCATTTCTACTTATACCTTGCAATCCGGTAAGTTACAGCCCACTTGGGGTCATTTTGCTTGTTATCACCATTGATGTACTACATTATATCAGATACAATACTTTACTTCATGTGTCTTCTCTTGGGAATAGCCATTCATTGTAGTATTGTATTTCACCGCTGTACTGCATAGCTATCTTTTGATATATGACATGGGTGTCAGTTTCCTGAGACATAGACCTGCATTATGTTATAGCTCGTGTCTCTAGTTTATTACAGTGTTGTTCATACCAGCATCTACATGCCCGCAATGCCATACAATTTCCTGTTATCATTTAAACCGACTATTGCCACCAGACTGGCCATTTTCCAAGTTCTCTTTATATCGATCTGTTGGACCTTTCCACTGTTATTATACTCTCTTATTTACTTGCAACATTTATATAATCATGTATTCATTGTTTCTATTCTAGTACCTGACGAAGGTCTGATTTTACAAGACCGAAACGTTGCAAAATAAGCAAAATAATATTTTTGTTGGATTGCTATACTGTTTATTCTGGACTGAATACAGGCGGTCCCCTACTTAAGGACACCCGAATTACAGACAACCCATAGTTACAGACAGACCCCTCTGACCTCTGGTGAAGCTCTCTGGATGCTTTATTATAATCCCAGGCTGAAATGATCAGCTGTAAGGTGTCTGTAATGAATCTTTATTGATAATATTTGGTCCCATTACCGCAAAAAATGTTTAAACTCCAATTGTCACTGGGGCAAAAACATTTTTTGTCTGGATCTACAATTATAAAATATATAATTCCGACTTACATACAAATTCAACTTAAGAACAAAACTCTGGAACCTATCTTGTATGTAACCCGGGGACTGCCTGTAAATTCTCAATTTTTGACCAATAAGGAGTGCCAAGTTATCTTTTCTCTATATATATGGTGTAGTAACCTACTTGTGCACCCATATACTCCGAAACATTGAGTGACGTGTATTTTTTCCAATGTAAGTGATCTTGCAACACAATTTTAAAGTTAAAATCAGTCGGATCGTCAGACGGCATGCCTCACGATTTCTGTTGCATGAAAGCCAGCACAGTCTCTCCACAATCTGATTGCATGCAATGATCCCCAGTTAAATACCTATCACAACGGCGCAAATCCCGAAAATGTCGGAAAATCTGACGAAAGTGTGTCTGCTGCTGGTAAATAAGCCCCAATGTATCAAAAACAATTGGTAACATTTATATGCTTTATTTTGAAGACACAGTAGGAACGGCCTCTAGTATATCTCCTCAAACTTCTTCAGTGATGCCATCAATGCCACTAGCTCATTCATATCTATGTCTCTCTAGGGAATCGGTCATGAGGAAGTGAAGAACCTGGCCATAGGCTTGGCTTCAAATCCCTCCAATTGATGCATCGTAGTGGAAATTTAGGTCTGGAAAATCAGTGGCCAAATCCTAGCTCTAAGGCATCACCACTGGGCTCCCTATGGGGGCAATAGGCCACTTAATATCTAAAAGTATTGTGTACTGTATTGTCTGGATTTATGGTCAATATTCTTTGTTGTATTAAATCATATTTTAACACCAGGGGAACTGAGAGTTTTTTTGAAGACTTTGAGCACCAGTGGAGGATATGAGGACTGATTCTTGATTTTTTACCAAACGTGCCTCTATTTATTTAGATGTGTTGAGAAAGGTATTTACTTAGAGGTTTCCATGAATGAGATATATAGATTTATCTTTCCATTGGATGGGTCCGTATGTAGCCAAAAGCAGATACGTGTGGGGCCCTGGCAGCTGTACTGTAGTAAGACCAGCCCTGAATATAGACACCTTCTATTTGCCAGAGGATTACCACATTTGCCAGATATGAGCAAGCACAAACTATGAACCATCTATAAATATTCGATACCTACACAGGTGAATAAAAGACTCGACTGAAGAACCGATTCCTCTGATTTGTAAGTTACCGTAACTTTAGTAGGAAGTCAATGGTAAACTTTAGTATTATAGAAATTGAGAATCATCTTCATCCATGAACAAACATTTGATAATCATGCTATGCTGACGTTCTTCACAAGATGTGCTTTATCAGCATGTCTTATACTAAGGCGATAACCTAACGTTATCATTATCAAACATGTCAAAAAAGGTGTAAAACATGAAGAATCATAAAGTCGTTATTTGACACCCTGTGTAGGAAGCAAACACTTCCCGTCGGATTGGGAAGAATGTGAGATGAGGATATGATTATGTTGACACTTAAGGTAAACTGGTGAAAATGTGGAATTTAATGTTTGACGTAATTTGCCTGCATAACGTAAAAAAAAACTAAGAAGATTTTAACTTCAAATACTTAAAATGAAACAGCTATGGACCATGCCATGGGTTTTCTGGATAAATTCTATAAATTGAAATTCTATTTTTTTTCGTAAATTTATATTGGTGTACATAGTTGGTGTGATAATAACCCGCTCTTGTAATGTTTTATAGTAAGCTCCTCCCACTCATTCTTGATTGGCAGTGCTCTGCTCCGCCTGTGAGAGTGAGCACCGAACCTTGCGGTCATACCTATTGTGCACCATAATGCTCATCTAGATGTATATTAAAATGAAGATCTCTCTGGATTCAGGCATCAGATGTCACCCTTTAAAGGACACCTGTCAGCAGGTCTGTGTCACTAGTCCTGTCACTACTACCTTTATCTAGTTATTTCATACATTATTCATTGTAAAATCATCTATTTTTTATCATGTAAATGAGGCTGGTCACATGGTCAGAGGCAGTGATGTCACCCCTGTTCCCCCTCCCCTCTCCTCCCCCTGCTCATGTCTGTGTGTAATGTATAGTAAAGCATTGCTAGTGTGTGTGCTGCATCTGCTGTCATGCTGCATCCTCCTAATATACAGGTGAGAGACACAGACATCAGCTACACAAGTACCTGACATGTTCTCCTGTAACATGGCTGCCTGGAGCTGTTGTATCTCTCCTATACACACACAGACTGCAGGGGGCGCCAGCACCAGGAAGCACACCATTATACAGCCTCACATCATCATACAGGCTGTCAGTCAAGCACTGGGGGTGTGACTGTCCCTCCCACTCATGAATAAGGTGGACAGCTTGAATATGCTAACACTTCATTGGACATTTCACAGGTCATTTGCATACAGCTTTAGGACCTCATTGCTTAGGTTTACAGGCATGTAGAGGGACAATGAAGGGATAGAGGCAATGCTCTCTTATGGCAGTTTATGAAAATATATTTAGTTTAGGGGGGTTATTTTGCATGACGGGTTCTTTTTAAGACCTTTCAATTTTTATAATAAAAACAACACCCGACTTACAGATGACCCCTAGTTACAGGCGGACCCCTCTGCCCACTGTGACCTCTGGTGACGTCTCTGGATGTTACTATAGTCCCAGGCTGCAATGATCAGCTGTACGGTGTCTGTAATGAAGCTTTATTGATAATCCTTGTTCCCATTAAAGCAAAAAATTTTGAAAATCCAATTGTCACTGGGACAAAAAAAAAATTGCCTGGAGCTACAATTATAAACTATACAGTTCCGACTTACATACAAATTCAACTTAAGAACAAACCTTAAAAACCTATCTTGTACGTAACCCAGGGACTGCCTGTATAGAAGTTCTTCTGTCCAGCAGCTATTTTTTTTAATAACCTAAGGAATAGATGATAAAACTTGGCTATAAAACTATGACAATTCCACCTGTCACGCTGTGCAGCTTCTGTTTCACGGGTCTTTTTTGATCAATAATTCTGTTACATTTTCCATTTTATACCTCTATATTCTCTCCTATTAATAGAAGGAAACAAACTGTTTCCAAACAACACCTGACAACCTCACAAATGTTCTTTGTTCAGATACGGCGGAGCAGGTGTTCCGGGATTTTATCGGATAACTTCATAAATGTTATTATATATAGTGCATTCAACTTTTTTCATGGAGTCGCTCTGGCAAACAAAATGTAACTGAAGACCGGGGTTAGATTTAGGATTCAGGGAAGTCTGGAATTTGGAAAATTTGCATGTTCCTCTCTTGCAGGTATAATTACACATGGCAGATCTATTTCAGAAATGGCTGGAACATCCATCTGACTTGGGAATGCAGAGATCCCTTTTTAGTGCAGGAATAACTCACATTTTAAGGGTGAACTTAACAAACTTTATCCATACACCTAGACATGTGCCTCATGTGCCTTCTGACAAGTACGGTCCTGCAAAGAGTAGGGGGCAGACTCCTGCGCAGCAAGTAGTATTACAGCCAGATAAAAGAGAAGGAAGAGGTTGTATTTAGATGATCTCAATGAATGCAAAGTTATTTTATACTACATATCTTAAAAAACTTTTTAATAAATCTCTGCCATTAGACATGTCTCTGCATGTACCCTTGCCTCCTTTCATTGCTCCATCCTTTTCCTGTTCTCTCCATGCTGCACTCTGCATATATATATACATCTTCCTGTTTGTGACTGCTCCAGCCTGTCCTAATGGCATCTCCCACTGTGTCTCTTTCCCTCACAGTCTGTCTTACTGACAGAAGCAGGAAGAAGGGAAGGGGGGAGCTGGATGAGTGCACAGACATGTAAACGAAGATCCATGGATAGTTTGCAGACAGCAGTAAAGTAAGTAACAGGAATGCTGAATCACTTAATTAAAATTCAGGGATTAATATTAAGGCATTATAAGGCACACAGGCAACTTATGTAAAAGAGTGTCTAACTCCTTTCATTTTTTATTTTCCCACCTGCTGTTATTTCCAAGGGAATGTACCTCTGATTGGTGGGGGTCTGACTGCTGGGAGTTCACTCTCTATAAGAGTGTTGGCAGTTACTGAGCACAATGCTTGGCTATCTCCAGCACTCTCATGAATAGTGAATGAGAGTTCCTGATGTATCTGAGGGCTTCGCTCTGAAATTTCAACAATGACAACTAGTTGTAAAGGGTTAGCTTTGCTATGCATATGCCATCCATTATAAAATGACATATCCCCCCAGTAGTCACTACAAGTACTAAACAAAGGACTTGTCAAAGAAACCCACAAAACATACAAGAACAAAAAAGCCTCAACACAAACAATCTACAAAAACGTTTAAAAAAATGTCATCGTCATCATAACAATACATTTAAGTGACATAATACATATTCCGATTTAGGAATGTTAGAATGTAGTAATATACAGGAGTGAGCATGGAGGTTCCAACAGGACAACCATGAAAGAAATTAATAAATTCCCATATATTTAGAGGTAGTGAAAAACAATAAAGATAAATGTAAATGTTCACAAAGGACAAGACTTAATTTGGTAAGTGTAAGATATGATATCACTGCCAAATGGAACACTAAATATAATTAAACAAATGAAAAGAAATAGGATAATTTACATTATTGCGTTGCCACAGGAAGACTTTGGCATTATGCATTCTGGTTCTGAAGCCTTCCCAGCCAGGCTACTCCACACCCCAGTAGCCTTTGCAGGTAATTAAATAGTTACATAGTTTATGCAGTTGAAAAAAGACACCTACTCATCAAGTTCAACCAAGAAAGGGAAGGGATTGGATGAGGAAGGGATTTAAGGGAAACAATTCAATATTATTACATAATTGTCAGTGTTATTTTGAAGTAAAAAGGCATCTAGACTCTTCTAGACTCTCTGCTGTCCCTACTGTGACCAGCGCCTGAGGCAGGCTATTCCGCAGATTGACCGTTCTCACAGTGATTAAACCTCATTTTCTCCAGACGCAGACAATTCCCCCTTGTCTTTTGATTTGGTTTAACCTGAAACAACTTTCCATCACATATTTGGTACGGACCATTCATATATTTATAAAAATTTGATCATATCTCCTCTTAGTTGTTTTTATTTAGAAATCTAAATAAATCTAGATTTACATATTACTTTGATGATGTGTTTGTGTTTTAGATTTCCAAATAGGAAGGCATGAGGAATCAACCATCATATCTACTTCTGATGGTAGATTCCTCATGGTTGGCCAATCAAGAGGAAAGTGCTGCTCTGCTCTTGCTATTACTTGGGGATTCTGAAGGGCAGATCTGTAGATACTAATAAAAACATATATTTACAAGTTTTTCAAACTCAATGCAAACACAAACATGTTTGGAAATTAAAAAAAAAATACTGGTACATGTAGAGAGTGAAATAAAACCGTAAGATGCATTCACCTGCCATTGCACTGCCATGTAATGAAAAAGCACAAGTGATAATTGCTAAACATAAATTGCGATGAACATAAATTGTACACCTGATACGGGAAAGATGCTCATCTAACTTGCATAATGTTTTCCTTTCTATCTTCTGTAGAAAATTTTTGCCATTAAAACAAAGTGCTGCATCAAAATGTCCAACACAAAACCCGAAGCCAGAAGATAAAATGAGCTGAAAAGTACAGTAAAAAATGGGATAAAACATAAAAAAGCGCAATTTGTAAATTTACAAATATCACAATCCTACAAAACATTTTAGACAGATCATTATAGATAAATATAAAACTATCAGCACCTGCAAATCTATCATGAATGATTCACAAAAACACACAAAAATATCTGAGACTGTAAAACTTTATACTAGCCGCTGTTCGCATCAGTTATCTGTTTCTATTGATTAAAAGCTATTCCTATAAACCCACCAATGCACATGCACACTTGGTGGAAACAAAAGGGAGAAGGCACAGCGAGACAATGCGATATAGTAGTAATGTAGTAAATCTAGTACTAAATGGCAAATATTCAAAGAGACCCTGTAATGTGTAGATGGACTGATGCACCACAGCAAGGACTTATCTTAGAGAGTTGATCTCCATTCTGGTTTATAATATTTATGGTCCCCAATATATAATTTCTAAATGCCAGTTTCTATAGGACATCTACTTCATCCCATGACTGCAAATTACAGAGAAAAGAGCTTCCTTCTACACTACCCCTGATAACTTGACTTTCTCCCGGAAATTTCTGCTGAAATCTATCTTGCTGAGAATTTAGACAGACAGAAGCTCACTGCGATGCCACATTACATAAAAATTCTATGCATGTGAGCGGGAGCAGTGAGTCACAGGTGCTAGGTCTCCACCCAGAAACTCAGGATGTAAATGTGGGAGGGGCCGTCCGGGGCAGAAGCTGAGGAGAGGGGAGCGCCCCCTCATAAATACGCCGGACCAAGCTTACAGTAGAGAGCTGTGTAGTGCAGTGTTTTTTAGTTTTATTGGTATGTCCCCCATAAAGCTAATGATTTTACTGGGGGAGGGCTACGGAGCTGCTTAGTAAGAAACTCCTAGAGAGATTTTTTCGGGTGACAGGTCCTCTTTAATTTAGATTATTCAAAACTAAATGGGAATCCACAAGGCATTGCCTATACAATGTTTAAAGACAAGGGGAAAAAAAGCTTAAAATAAATAGTAATTAATAAAATTTAGACATTTTAATACTTATGGTATTTTCCTACATAGCCTGTAAAAGCAGAAAAAGTTAAATTAAAAAAAAAATAATTAAGACCACAAAAAAAACTAATAATATAAAATGAGCTACAGATTGTGTGATATAATATGTTGCACTGACTGAGTTTACAAAATTTTAATAAAATTTATGATTAGATAAAAAAAAAAAATCCTGTTTGTTCTTGTTCAAGGTTGACTATAGGGTAGAGCCACCAATGTGATATTTTAGTATGTACTATCAATATCCCAAGTTCAGTTACTGATTCTGGAGACTACACTCATTTTTCAAAGCATTTCACCTAAAGGATTTTTGTTGGGATTTTCAGAAAAGAGACAAATCCATAAATTTAAAAAATATATATTTAAAATATTGTTTTTAAAAATATAAATGAATAGTGTTGTGCAGACCAAAACCCAAACTGACCCGGACATTGCTGGTTTGGACCTCCTAACCTGAGCTTTATTAGAAGTTCATGACCAGGTTTGGCTTAACTTTCCTTTGTGGGTACTGGCACCACGATTGATCGGTACTGTATCGATCTTGACCGTTAAATGTCACTGACAAAGTCAAAATTAGGTTATCGGGAGAGATGACCCTACCCAAAATGGCCACGTGCAGTGATTGATGGGAATGCCAGGTCTCAGACCCCCAACCTTTGTAAAGATTGGTTATCAAAAATAGTCCAGGAATAAACACCAGCAGCATTTAAACAGTTTATACCCATGATTGGTACCAGCACCGATCAATATTATTAATGACTAAGGTCCAGGTTCAAACCCAAACAAGATTTTAAAATTCGACTTCGTCCGAACTCAAATTTTATCGGATCTGCTCATCACTATAAATTAAATAATAATTCAAGTTTTGTGTTAAAGATAGTAAAATATATTCCTGACCTCTTTTTGATAACGGGTCTTTACAAAGGTTGTGGATCTGAGACCTGGCACTCCCTATGATCAGCTGATTAAAGCAGTCCCAGCGATCCGATTCTGCTTCCACTTTAACGGCACTTCACTGCTATTAGTCATCAATGTAAATACATTGTGGGAATTTTCATCATCCTAAATTTATGATAAAGAATTCAGTGGAAGTGAGTCAGTACATCTGCCACAGGTAGGTAAACAATGAGGAACAGTCAGGCGCAAAGTCGTCACAAAGCTTCTATTAATTCAACTTCTAAGAGTTGGCATCAGTGTCTTACTGTTCACATATTAACCGGTTCTAATTGTTATTGCCATTCCTTAATCTATACAAAAATGAATGTCAAATAATGACTCACCAGGTCAGAGGTGTAACTGGAATCGCTTGAACCTTAAAGTAAATTTTAGAATTGATTTTATGTATGGTAATCTGGGAATAAATGCTGTATATAATCGCTTTTATGTATGTAAAATCATCAGTAAATACAGGATTAATAATTGAAATTAAAGGGAACCTTTCAGGGCGATTTGGGACATTAAACCACCCACAGGCCCATATGGGGTGATGGTTTAGTGTCCCAAATCGCCCTGCAGTTATTTAAGAAAAAGATAAAAGGTTATACTTAGCCTGTCTCTTGTTACCCTTTGCGCTGACAAGCCGGCATAGTACACACTGATGTCAGGCTTCAGGGGTAGTGAACTCCCTGTACCACCGTGGACGATGATACAAGCCAACACCTGGGACCAGTATCTAAGTGGCACTCGGTTTTCACCAGAGCCGTTCCACAGGTGCGACGTTTCCGCGGTGGCAGCCAAGGCGGCAAAGGTTCAGGGTCAGAGATGGAGCAGGAGTTCAGGGCTGGCAGCGGAGGAGCATAATCAGGAATAGGTCTGGGGTCACAAAGGGAGGTGGTCAAGGGAGGCTTTCTCTTAAGCATTGAGCGCAAAGATCCGGGGGAAGGGATGCTGGGAGAGGCCAGTTTTTAAACAATTCCGGGAAGTGGCCAGCGCCAATCAGCAGTGTGCTGGCCCTTTAAATTTACGATTGCCGGTGTGCGCGGCCTAGGGTATGGGGACATGCGCGGGAGCAGAAGCATGGAGAGCTGAGTGATGAAGGGGAGAGCGGGAGCCGGAATGTGGGTCGCAGGAGCACCCTTGACACCTGACTTTATTGCACAATTGCTTTAGGTACAGCGCATGTGCAATGAAGCTGGGTTATTAAAATGTATTTTTTTAATTTTGAACATCTAAGGCCTTCATATGGGTTGGATTTGGGGCCCCAAATGTATTTGTCAGACTAAAAAGTTTCTATATTCTTTATACCCTATATCCATAGATATGACTGAAAAGCATAGATAAAAAGTAAATGCAATGTATTAAATACAAGAATTAAATACACTTCAACTCTATGGACTGCAACAGGCAATGCATATACAAGATTTGAGATTGCTGTTGTCATATGGCATCATCTAGCCTCAGTTGTTAACACTGATCATAGGAGGAGTGACGATAGTGGGACACATTTACTTACCTGGTCCGTGCACGATCCCCAAGGTGCGTTGTCTGCTTAGGATGAAGTCTGCCACAATCCACGTAGATCCTGCGCCCGAGATCCTGCATGTGTTTTCTCCCCGCTCAGCTCTGTGGGAGTTCACCTTCTTCTTCCTGGTGTATGTAAGTGCTTGGCTTGCGACACAATTTTGAATGTTAAATCCCGTTCTTAGTCCGAACCCGCCCCCCAATTTCTGTCGCAAGAAAGCCGGCGCCAAAGCACCAAAATCCAATTGCGTGCGACACAATCCCCTTCTAAATGTGGCACACATCGGAAATCGCTAGATATTCCAATGATAGTGCGCTCTTAGTAAATGAGCCCCAGTGTGAATAGAGATGCACACAAAAGTGATACGAGTTGAAGACACATTTCGGGTACACAAATGTTGCTTTCCTGGTTCACCGAGGTCCAGACAATCAACTTCGAAGTCTCATGTGTAATGTTGGTTTGAAGCCAAGGAGGAGGAGAGCTCAGCACTGAAGTCAAGCTCAGAATGTCCCCTTCACTGTAATTGACAGCCCTGCATCCAGGGACATCACAACTGTCTCTCCAAATGTCTGAGTGAATGATGTCAGTCACAGCCACTGTGGAGTTCTAAGGTGTGGAGAGCTTGACTTCTGCCTCCATCATTTTATACAACTAATTTACACCTCACTTCAAAGTTGATTTTCTATACGATGACGCCATGCTAAGAGATAAAAGAAACCGGGAGGTGTTAATCTTCCTGACAACATACTGATAGTGGTTTAGTAGATACATTCCTGCTGACAGGTATCCTTTAAGTTCTGCTACTTTTATATATTTTATCTAGACTGACATCCAGTGCAAAGATTTGTCCTTCTCTGTGACTTTTAACCTATAATGACACATTCACTCCTGGGATTAGACTTTCTTTTGTGGAAAGAGTAAGTCTCTTCTCTGATGGTACTACCTGTGTGGTTGCACTTGGTTAAAGTTAGGATCATCCTTCGGGATTCTCTGATTTCATCATTTAGTGACATGAAATACTATAAAACCATTATGACTTACTGCCAAGTTAGTACACAAGTCATTAGCATTTTACATCATCCGACCGCACCCCAGGCACCCCTCCCATCCGAGTCAATGTGCATATGGATTCTGTGATTCATTGACCTCTTTTTATTTTTGGTGATAAATGTGGAGGCAAATGAAGAAATACAAACTGTATTGTGACTAATCATCGAAGTGTAACTATTGGCGATGACATTCTCCATAGCAAAAATGTGGTAGGGAATTAAAAAGCGTCCCCAAAACTATTTCGGTACCAGCACATGTTGCGTATTACCTGCAGATATGCAGCACTGTGGTACAATGTGGTGAATCTGCGGTGTCATACAGCAGAAGTGTAGTGTAATACAGTGGCAGTGTAGTATAATACAGCAGCAGTGTAGTATAATACAGCAGCAGTGTAGTGTAATACAGATGCAGTGTAGTATAATACAGCAGCAGTGTCGTGTTGTAATACAGGCAGACAGTTGTAGTTAATACGATGCAGTGTGTATAATACAGCAGCTGTGTAGTGAATACAGAGCAGTGTAGTTATAATACAGAAGCAGTGTAGTAAACAGCTGTAGTGCAATACAGCCAGTGTGTATAATACAGCAGAAGTGTAGTATAATGCAGCAGAAGTGTAGTATAATGCAGCCAGAAGTGTAGTGTAATACAGCAGCGTATAGTATAATACAGCAGCAGTGTAGTATAATACAGCGCGTGTAGTTGTAATATCAGAGGCAGTGTAGTATAATACAGCAGCAGTGTAGGTAATACAGCGCAGTGTAGGTAATACAGAGCAGTGTAGTATAATACAGCGAGTGTAGTATATACAGCAGAGTTAGTATAATGCAGCGAAGTGTAGTATAATGCAGCAAAGTGTAGGTATGGGTTTTATAACAATCCTGTAACAGCAGAGGTCAATTTATGATCAGCAAACACTTTTGCCAAGGTCATGTTGCAAAAATCAACCTGTACAGTGCAAAGATTAAGAATCTATCTTCCTGCCAGAATAAAATGTGGTATGAACCACATCAGAGATCTGCCATATTTGTATTTCAAATGAATTTACATATCTGGACTGGTCAAGACGTATTGTACAGCCAGTAAGGTACTTACACGGCAACCTTATATTAACCCCTTCACCCTCAGTGTCATGAGCCCATTTTGTACAGAGGCGGGGTTTGCTGCATTTGCAGCAAACCCACCATTAAGACCCCACAGTTGGTGGTTGCTTGCATCTATGAACCCTTCTGATGCCACTGGCGGCATTTAAAAGACGCCATCTTGGTTCCAATACGTCGCTACCCCCGAGCGACAATGGACATGCTAATTTGTGAAATATCTCAAAATCAACATGTTTTTGAAAGGATAACTTTTAGTTACAATTCTAAAATCCATGCACTACATCCATGTTGTGTGGTTAGAATTCCCTGATAATAAGAGCGACGGGGTGTTGATATTCGCAGTGGAATTGAGTCAGCTAGCGGATTAAGATATTCACGAAACTAATAATATTCAGGTATTGGTACAGTTGAGCACAATAGATAATGCATCACATTGTATTTAATGTTCACCACAACACAACATGCATGTTCTTGTATAATACTAGAGATGTGACTTCTACTCACTTGGGCTTAGTGCTTTATGCAAAGGACCATATGTTTGGGGCCGAGAGCTACTTGTAAATTTTTCTGGTTAATTTCATTGACTTTTATTGTGCACCGTGTCTTGAACCTTATCTAACCACACCGCGAATGGTGCCAGGCAGCCACCCAAATTATAGAGCAGGTCTATTCCTGCTTGGACTTGTTGTGCGGCCAGAATTCTTAATGGACATGAAGCTAACAGAGATGCACTATGGTCTGCAAACAGCACACCGGTCGTGTAGATCGCCAATTAGATCTGCATTGTAATACTGGATGGCCTTACATCTGGCAGGGAGTTGGGAAAGGACACATTGGAGCAGATTTATCAAGCTGTCTGAAAGTCAGAATATTTCTAGTTGCCCATGGCAACCAATCACAGCTCCCTTTAAAATATTCATGAGCCATGGTAAAATGAAAGTGAGCTGTGATTGGTTGCCATGGGCAACTAGAAATATTCTGCTTTCAGACAGCTTGATAAAATCTGCCCCATATATTTGGTTACTCTGAGATTGCAGCCAGACCCCCACTGTAGATTCGCTCATGGGAGGTACTAGCCCCTGGCTTTGTAAGGAATTAAGTAGAAATTAGTCCAGCTACAAATCTTTGGGATATCACATATTAGGATGTTGTTCAATATCTTATTTTTTATAACGAAAAAAAGTTTTTAACTACTACTGAAGTCCAGCTATTGAAGGTGTCAAGGTTACACCCGCAATCCTCGGTATGGATCGTGGGTGCACCCTGCCTGCTGCCGCGGTCCCGCCTCCCCCTGCCCTCCCTTACTCTCCTGGCTCCAGCCTGTACTTGGCCCCAAGCGGTAGTCGCATGCTTCTTCCCTGCAGTCTTGCGCTCCGCCACTAGGGGGGGGGGGGCACACGCGGACTTCTCCCAGCCTTAAGGGCAAGCATTCCTCCTTATTGGCTCTGGCATTCCCGGCTGGCTTTAGCCTGGGACTCCCAGCATCCCCTTGCCGGATCTTCATGTCCTGTTACTGAATAGAAAGCCCTCTGTGTTCATGAGCATTTCCAGATGCCTTGCTGGATTCTGTGATTCCCGTGTTCCTGTGTATTCTGTGATTCCCGTCCTGTGGTGATTCCCGTTCCTTTATCCTGTGGCGGTCCTTGCAATCCTGTGGCGTTTCCTGCAATCATCTGTGGCGGTCCTGTAATCTGTGGTGTCCTGCAAGCCTGTGGTATCCTAGTGGTTCTGTAGCCATCCTTCCGAGGTCCTGCCGCCGTCCTTCGAGGTCCTGCCGCCGGTCTTCCGACGTCTGTCATCCCGAGGTCCTGTCATCCCGAGGTCCTGCATCCCGAGGTCCTGCCTCCCGAGGTCCTGCTTCCGAGCTCCTGCCTACCCAAGGTTCTGCCTTCCCGAGGGTCCTGCTTCCGTGGTCTGTCTCCCCGTTCCTTACCTTGGCTGCCACCACGGACCTATCGCACCCGTGGAGCGACCTGGTGGACTCCCGAAGCGTAAGACCATCCCGCTTTGAGGCGGGCTGTGGCGAAGACCAGGAGTTCACTTAGACTCCGCTCCTGGGTTGCGGTTGGTACTGTTACTCCCCCGTGTGGTCCAGGGAGGTCCACTGACTTAGTCCTAAGGGACTATTCCCCATAACTGTGACAACATGTATAATAAAACAAGTTCTCCAGCTGTAGTAGAAGATTTAGTACGGGTGTTTGGGTGGAAGTTGGGGGTCAGTGCTACACTTTCTAATCAGCTCTGTGTTGGCGTGAATTAATGAGTAGGTGCTGGTGTTAAATAGGAATTAAAAGGTGGACTGTACAACAAGCATATACATAAGAGAGAGAGTGTCAAACAACTGCACACATTGTTTTCACTCATCTGCCACCCCTACTGTAATACCCCCTACGCATGTCTGTCTTGCCTGTGTCTATTTTTATTGTGATGATATTTTCTTATTGTAATTGGTTATCCATTTAATGTAATGTGGTCACTTAACCTGTCTCACTGTATGTTTGTAACTATGTTTGTATGCAACCAAGGAACTAGCAACACAAAAGAATGTTCCCCTTGAAGTGTATTTATGTATCTCTCATGTGTTAACAAGTGCCAAACACTATGAACAAAAGAATTCCAACAACACCCCTAGGGGATCATAAAGATCATATCATATTAATACATAAAAAAGTATAGTATTATCTTTTATGCGGAAAGACATCGGGACAGTATTGAGAAGGAAATATTACAAAGGAGCATAGTGTGGGACATAGTAGTTATATGGGGGACTCATTTTTAGGAACTAGTGTGGGGATGTGCTGAGTCTCCAGAGCAGAAAATTCAGCAGATAATAGTCATTGCTGGGGAGAAAGCTTCCTGATATTCTACAAGGGAAAGAATTGTCACTGTGAGGATTCTACCAGGAAGGAGACCAGGAGGACAAGGCCAACACAGAGGGAGAATGAAAGAGAGCAACCTATTTAAACAGTATTGGTGTCTATGCCAGTATTGAGCAGCCTTGATGTGCAATATTTATAATTGTCCATAGTATATTTATTCAAATATATGTTATTCACTATTTGATATATTTATGTGTTTGGTACATAGGAAATGATAAAAAGGTCCCTGAAAAAGTATCAATAAACATGTTAGCTTGTCCAACAAAAAATGACATGATGCTAGCTTTCTTGTTGATTTTGCTTGCCATATCGGTACTAGATTTTTGACTATTCTTCGGCTATGTGATTTTGTTACTTTATATCTCTCTCTTGTGACCCAGATGTTGACTTCCCTTTGTTGTTTGTTGTCTGTCTTGTTAATGTTCAGAGAAAAATAACTGGCACTCCTATGGTCAAAAATTGAGAATTATTTGGTCATATAAAAAGTATAGCAATCAAACCAAAAAATATTATTTTTGAATGTTTCGATCTTGTAAAATCAACCTTCGTCAGGCATGGATTGCAAGGTATAAGTAGAAATGGAGAGGAGATGCGTGCTATGACCGCCTGGAGCGCAGGTGGAAAGGAGGAAAAGCGGTGCTCCCGCTGAAGAAAGAAGGCGCTCATTTCTCCAGCGGGAGCAACCTGCTTTTCCTCCTTTCCCACTGCGCTCCAGTGGGTAGGGGACATCTTCATGGTGTCCTGTATTGCTTAGGATACAAGAGACAGCAGCGAGGTGTTTGTGATTTTGGGTGTCAACTGTCCTGTTGGTGTCTGAGTCTACAGTGTGTTTTGTGCTTGTTTATGTTTGTGGGGGGAGAGTTGTCTTATCTGCCTAGAGCATCTAAAGATGTCTAGCTCAGCCTTGTGGGGGAAGCATCATGGGTGTCGTACCATGCACCCAGTTATAAGAAAATCCCCCCTATATGTTTAATGTCTGCTGCTGCTTCACATCTGGCATCCTGCAGAGAATGTTTTTAGTTTCACTTGTTTTCTTATTGTATAATAAAGCAATAAAATATTAATAATAAAAAAAGAAATCTTACCTTCATTATAATAAGATAGTCAGTGCTAAGGTCATCTTCTATCCAAGCAAATATTAATGTAAGTTGGAACAACAAACAATAGACCTACCTTCGACCAAACATTATACCAGCGTTGATTTCCCACGCACGCCTCTGACTCCTTTCAATGGTGCGCTCTTCCTCCATGTCCAATGAAGTCCTCTAGGTTTATTGACAAACAATTATATAATTTATCTTATTCATTGAATGCCTTATATAACGACAATGTGAGCTAAGTGATTCTATGGTAAAACATTAGCAAGTACTTGAAAACTGTACTTGTAGACAAAACGCTGAACATAAGAGCCTTGGTGCCCACTTCTCCAGACTGGGACACATATCAAAATGCATTTATGTCTGTTCTTTCTAGACTAACTAAGTCCCCAGCGACTATGTGGGTAACAAAGAGAAGAAAATCAAAAGATTTCAAGAACACTTGAAGTTGTTGGCTTGTACAATGAGATGAGTGGGAGTCCCTTACACATGACCCTTTATGAGGACAATTTAGGACCAGTCTCTGCTGACTATATCAATGAAGAAGGTTACTGTACAGGATAAAACAAGGATTTTAACGTAAACCCAAACATATTTAAAGGATTTCTACCACAGGGGTGTAACTAGGAGAGGAGGGCCCCATTCTAGAACTCTGAATGGGGCCCCCTTCTTTCTTCCTAAAAATACATTAGTTTTACAATCAGAAACAGTATATACACACTATGTATACACACATACATACAGCACAGTACACAAATGCTTATAAAGCAGAACATCACATATTCAACAAATAGACCATTTTACATACTTAGACCAATAGATATTACATACATAAGCAATATACGATATACACAACATAAAGATATACATACACACCCCACCACATAAGCTGTGCGATCCAGAGCCCCCTGACACTGAGCCCATAGCATTTCTATGGCTGCTACCCCTGTAGTTTGGTCCTGTCTACCAGTTATTTGACAGCTGAGACAGTGTTAGGTTCTGTGTAACCTTCTGTATTGCAAATAGAGCAGGACTGTGAAAAATGCAGTTATATTCTAGAATTGTAACTGAACGTGATGCACTAGGATAATATCCCTAGGAAATCCATTACTTCTGGACCCTCCTCTTCTTGACCACCATCATATGTCCTGGTATCTCTCACCTTTGACCCTTACTCATTAATCTTCGATGCTGTTTAGTGGTATTTTTGACATAGACACATACATTTCTCTGTAGCAGGTTAAAGGGGTATTCCGGGAAATAAATGACTGATACAAACCCACGTGCTATAAATAAATGATACAACAAACCTCAATGTCATTAGTTTACAAGATGGACACTTAAATAGTTTGATTTCATTATTCGCAAAATTTTATGGCCTCTCTCTAGTATGTTGTGTTATCAAAGATGGCCGTCAGGAAACTACAAGTTCCCATGATCCTTTAGTTCTCAGTAATAGCTTCTCCCTCTTATGCTTTTGCTCCCAGTGTGATGTAAATAGTCCGCCTGCTGTGTACCATAGTATGATGTGTACTGCCATCACTGCACATCACATCACTGAGATGACGTCTCACCACAACACCCGGCCTACAGATGCCCGCAACCAACAGACTACAGCCAAACAAGTGAGGATCAAATGACCTGCCCAGGTAGATGCAGGACATGTGAGTGGACATGTGACAGAGGCCACCTTCTGTCTTGTGTCTGCTCCGTGCAGATTGAAAGCAATGGACGTATAAGGGCCAGTATCATATTAATTATTCATTACAGGTATGGACAATGCATTTTTCGGCTAAGGGAGCACCATTTTAAATAACCAACTAATTACATATAGCGTATATTTTAATGATGCTGATTCCTGGAATACCCCTTTAAACAGATTATCTGTATGCATTTCTTTGTTCTGTTTATGTATCACAATAAATACCTTCGATTACTAACCCATACTGATGTTTAGCATGAGCTTTGGTAAGTTAATATCAATTCCCTTGGCAGGATAACTTAAGAAAAATTTACATACATTGATATTTGTTGTACTTTTCTTTTATACCTCAGATCAGGTTTCCCCCACACTTGCAACTAATAGTAGGCTGCCCCCAACACCAGCACCCAATAGTCCGAGTGCCCCCACACCAGTCAACTATTAGTCGAGTGCCCCCCAAACCAGCAGCCAATAGTCAGAGTGCCCTCACACCAGAAGCCAGTGTGCCCTACACCAATCTAATAGTCAGGTGTGCCCCCACTCCAGCAGCTAATGAAGTGCTGCACACCAGAAGCCAATAGTCAGAGTGCTCCACACTAGAGACAATAGTCAGAGTGCTCCACTACTTAAGCCAATATAACTAATGACTAGTATAATACAGCAGCAGTGTAGTATAATACAGCAGCAGTGTAGTGTAATACAGAGGCAGTGTAGTATAATACAGCAGCAGTGTAGTATAATACAGCAGAAGTGTAGTGCAATACAGCGGCAGTGTAGTATAATACAGCAGAAGTGTAGTATAATACAGCAGAAGTGTAGTATAATGCAGCAGAAGTGTAGTGTAATACAGCAGCAGTATAGTATAATACAGCAGCAGTGTAGTATAATACAGCAGCAGTGTAGTGTAATACAGAGTACACCTGGTGACATTGGTTAGTGAGATCATCCTTTCGTGAGTCTCTTATTTCCAACTCATTTAGTGGACTTGAATTACTAATACACCATTGACTTACGCCAAGTTAGTACACAAGTCTACATGTTACCATCCCCGCAACCCCAGGCACCCCCCCATCAAGTCAATGTCGATATGGATCTAGATCTTGACCTCTTTTATTTCTGGTGATAGATGTGGGGCAAATAGCATACAACTGTATGTGACTATCATCGGGTAGTACTATTCCAAGAATATTCTCCATAGCCAAATTGTGGTAGGGAATTAAAAGTGTCCCCAAAACTATTTTGGATACCACACATGTTGCGTATACTCCTGCAGATATGCGCCTCGGTACAATTGGTGAATCTGCAGTGTCATACAGCAGTGTAGTGTAAACACAGAAGTGTACGTGTATATACAGCAGCAGTTAGTGTATAATACAGCAGCAGTGTAGTGTAATACAGAAGTGTAGGGTAATAACGCACATGTATTAAATACAGCAGCAGTGTAGTATATACGCAGAAAGTGTGGGGGGTAGTATAATCACAGCGAACAGTGTAGCAGTCAATACAGAGAGCCTGTACTAGTTGTGTTAATAACCAGCAGTGTACTATAATACAGCAGCAGTGTATATAATCGCATTATAATACAGAAGTAGTCGTATAAACTCACTGCAAGATGTATGTGATAATACAGCAGCAGTGTAGTATATATCGAGCCGAGAGTGTAGTATAATACCTGCGAGAATGGTAGGTATATACAGCAGTCTTAGTGTAGTATAATACAGCCAGTGTAGTATAAGACAGCAGCAGTGTAGGGTATAATCGCGCAGTGTAGTGTAATAAGAACTGTAGTGTCCTAATACAGCAGACAGTGTAGTATAATACATCAAGGCCAGTGTGTATAATACAGTAAAGTGTGTATATACCACCCGTGTAGTATATACAGCAGAAGGGGTAGTATAATACAGCAGCAGTGTAGTATATGCCAGCAGAGTGTAGTATAATTACAGCAGAATGTAGTGTAATACGCAGCTGTGTATATAATACAGCAGCAGTGTAGTATAATCAGCCGCGATGTATAATACAGCAGAAGTGTAGTATAATACAGCAGCAGTGTAGTATAATCAGCTAGCAGATGTATCTATAATACAGCAGATAATGTATGTATACTGACAGCAGCCAGTGTATGTGTAATACAGCAGCAATGCTAAAACAGCAGAAGTGTAGTGTATGGGGTTTTATAACAATCCTGTACAACATCAGAGGTCGATTTAGATCAGCAAGCACTATTGCCAAAGGATCATTTGCAATAAATCAACCTGTACAGTGCACAGATTAGATATATCTCCTGCCAGAAATAAACATGTGGTATGAACCACATTCAGAGACCTGCCAAATTGTGTATTTCAATAGGAGTTACATATCTGGACTGTCAAGACTTATTAGCTACAGCCAGTTAAAGGTATTACACCGCAACCTTATATTAACCCCTTCACGCTCATGCTTCATGAGCCCATCTTTGTAGAGGGGGTTGCTGAATATTGCAGCAAACCACCCACCATTAATAGCCACAGTGGTGTGTCTTGCTGCTATAAGACCCTTCTGATGCCACTGACGGCATTTAAGACGCCATCTTGGGTCTATCATCGCTCCGCCAACATTCATGACAAGCTAATTTGTGAAAATTTCATCAAATCAACCATGTTTTGAAGGATTTTAGTTACAATTCTAAATGCATACAATCCATGTTTGTTGGGTGTTGGTAGAATTGTTATACTGATGTTGAATTGAGTCACTAGAGCATATTAAGTATATTCAAAACTAATAATATTCGGGTATTGGTATGGGTTTAGCACCATAGATATGCATCACATTTTGTCTATTAATGTTCACACAACACAACATGCATTGTTCTTGTAAAACTAGATGTGACTTCTACTCACTTGGGCTTAGGCTTTATGCAAAGGACCATAGTTTGGGGCGGAGAGCTACTTGTAAATTTTCTGGTTAAATTCATTGACTGATTGATTGATTATGTGCACTGTTCTGCACCTTGTCTAACACCGCAAGAGTGTGCCAGCGGCAACAAATATAGAGCAATGTCCATTCCTCCTGGACTGCTGTGCGAACGGAATTCTTAATGGACAGGCCTTAACCGCAGATGTCCGATGGTCTGCAAACGCACACGGTCGTGTAGATCCGCAATTATATCTGCATTGTAACTTGGATGGCCTTACCTCTGCAGGGAGTTGGGGAATGAGGAACACAATTGAGTTACTACTGAAATTGCAGCCAAGAACCCCCCACTATATGATTTGCTCATGGGATGGTCTAGCTCCACTGTTGGCTTTGTAAGGATGAAGTAGAAATTATGTCAGCGAGCTCAAATTCTTTGGGAATCACATATTAGATTTGTTTCAATATTTATTTTTTTATAACGAAAAAAAGTACACGTACTGACGGGGGGACCTTAAACTGCGGACATAATCAGAAGTGGAAAGGAAACGCGGTATCAGAGCAGAACAGAAGAAGACAACTGAAAAGAAGGGGGTGTGGGAGACCAGGAGCGGTGAAACTACCAGGTCCTAGGACATGGTACGTTCCCTGCAATCCTAGTAGTCTTGCAAGGGAAAGATGTCACCATGTGCAGGATTCACCAGGACATGAGACAAGGAGTGGACAAGGGCCAACAACAGAGGGACAATGAAAGAATGCAACCTATTTAGAACAGTAATGTGGTGTCTATCCAGTATGATGCCAAGCGTGGTGTGCAATATAACCCCTTAACGCTCTGCCTGTAGCGTCTAACGGCGAGATAGGGATAGCGGGATGTAATGAAGAGGACTCACGGCTGATCCCTCTGCATACAAGGTGGGGTTGTGCATATGGGCCAGCAAACCCCCCCCGCAATAACCGCGGTCGGTTGCTTGCACCGTATCGCGGCATATTAAACCCTTATTCATTGCGTCGCGAAAGTGGTTGTCCTTTATTTCCGGTCGCGCGCCCCTGAAGGCATCGGTTGCATGGTAGCGCGGGTCTTTTTCGTTTGACCCAGCTTAATGCTTCTGCGAATTCGTTACAATTACCATATGTAATGAATGGCTCAAAAATGCTATATATGCAATACAGCAGTATTGCAAGTATATGGTAGGAACGATTACTATCTAGGGTAATGTACCTAGATGGTCTAGATATAGTGAAAAAAAACAAGTTTAAACAAAAGTTTAAAAAATAACAAAAATTATAAATATTAAAAATGTCTAAGCACGTCCCTTTTCGCTAAAACTGATATAAACATAAAAAACAGCACAGAAAATCACAACACACTTAGGACGCCTGCCCGGGTCCCAAAATGCCGATCTATCAAAAATATAAAAACGGTTACGGCCAGCGGTGACCTCCGAGCGCGGAATATGGGCGCCCAAATGTCCGAGAATGGCGACTTTTACACACACTTTTTACATCCACACTAAAAATGCAGTGGTAGTATAATTCAGCGGTTATATCAGAGGCAGTGTAGTATAATACAGCAGCAGTGTAGTGTAATACAGGCAGTGTAGTATAGATACAGCATGCAGTGTAGTATAATACAGCAGAAGTGTAGTATAATGCAGCTAAGTGTAGTAAATGCAGGCATAAAGTGTAGGTATGGTTTTAAACATCCGTAACAGCAGAGGTCAATTTATGATCACAAACACTTTTGCCAAGGACATGTTGCAAAATCAACCTGTACAGTGCAAAGATTAAGATCTATCTTCCTGCCAGAATTAAATGTGGTATGAACCACATCAGAGATCTGCTCCATATTTGTATTTCAAATGAATTTACATATCTGGACTGGTCAAACCGTATTAGCTACAGCCAGTAAGGTTTACACGGCAACCTTATATTAACCCCTTCATTCCGCTCATGTGCTCATGAGCCCATTTTGTACAGAGGCGGGGTTGGCTGCATATTGCAGGCAACACCCACCATTAAGACCCCCAGTTGGTGTGTGCTTGCATCTATGAACCCTTCTGATGCCACTGGCGGCATTTAAAAGACGCCATCCTTGGTTCCAATCGTCGCTCCCTCCCCCCCGAGCCGCCCTCTACAAACTAGGGACCATTCTAATTTGTGAAATTATCATCAAAATCAACCTTTTTTGAAAGGATAACTTTTAGTTACATTCAAAATCCATGCACTACATCCTGTTTGTGTGGTTAGAATTCCTGATAATAAGAGCGAGCTGGGGTGTTGATATTCTGTAGTGTGAATTGAGTCACTAGCGGATTAAAATATAATTCAAGAAACTAATAATATTCAGGTTTGGTACAGTTTGAGCACCATAGATAATGCATCAACATTTTGTCATTTAATGTTCACACACACAACATGCATTGTTCTTGTATAATACTAGAGATGTGACTTCTAACTCACTTGGGCTTATGCTTTATGCAAAGGACCATAGTTTGGGCCGAGAGCTACTTGTAAATTTTTTTGTTTATTTCATTGACTTTTATTGTGCACCGGTGTCTGAACCTTATCTAACCACACCGCGAATGGTGCCAGGCAGCCACAAATTATAGAGCAGGTCCTATTCCTGCTTGGACTTGTTGTGCGGCAGAATTCTTAATGGACAGAAGCTTAACCGCAGATGTCCTATGGTCTGCAAACAGCACACACGGTCGTGTAGATCCCAATTAGATCTGCATTGTAATACTTGGATGGCCTTACTCTGGCAGGGAGTTGGGGAAAGGACACATTGGAGCAGATTTATCAAGCTGTCTGAAAGTCAGAATATTCTAGTTGCCCATGGCAACCAATCACAGCTCCCTTTAAAAATATCATGAGCATGGTAAAATGTAAATGCTAGCTGTGATTGGTTGCCATGGGCAACTAGAAAATTTCTGCTTTCAGACAGCTTGATAAAATCTGCCCCATAATATTTGGTTACTCTGAGTTGCAGCCAGACCCCCCACTGTACATCTTCGCTCATGGGATGTACTAGCCCCTGGCTTTGTAAGGAATTAAGTAGAAATTAGTCCAGCTAACAAATCTTTGGGATATCACATATTAGGATGTTGTTCAATATCTTATTTTTTATAACGAAAAAATTTTTAACTACTACTGAAGTCCAGCTATTGGACTGTGTCAAGTTTACACCCGCAATCCTCGGTATGGATCGTGGGTGCACCCTGCCTGCTGCCGCGGTCCCCCGCTCCCCCTCCCTCCCTTACTCTCCTGGCTCCAGCCTGTACCTGGCCCAACGGTAGTCGCATGCTTCTTCCCTGCAGTCTGCGCTCCCGCCACTAGGGGGGGGGGGCACACCGGACTTCTCCCAGCCTTAAAGGCAAGCATCCTCCTCCTTATTGGCTCTGGCATTCCCGGCTCGCTTATAGCCGGGACTCCCAGCATCCCCTGCTGCCGATCTTCATGTCCTGTTACTGAATAGAAAGCCCCTCGGTGTTCATGAGCATTTCCAGATGCCTTCTGTGGATTCTGTGATTCCCGTGTTCCTGTGTATTCTGTGATTCCCGTTTCCTGTGGTGATTCCGTGTCCTTTATCCTGTGGCGGTCCTTCAATCCTGTGGCGTTTCCTGCTCATCCTGTGGGCGTCCTGTAATCTGTGGCGTCCTGCAAGCCTTGTGTATCCTAGTGGTTCTGTCAGCCTCCTCCGAGGTCCTGCCGCGTCCTTCAGATCCTGCCAGCCGTCCTTTCCGAGTCCTGTCATCCCGAGGTCCTGTCATCCCCGAGGTCCTGCATCCCGAGGTCCTGCCATCCCGAGGTCCGGCCTTCTCGAGCTCCTGCCTACCCAGTTCTGCCTTCCCGAGGTCCTGCTTCCCGTGGTCCTGTTCGCCTCCGTTCCTTACCTTGGCTCCACCACGGACCTATCGCACCCGTGGAGCACCGGTGACTCCCCGAAGCGTAAGACCATCCCGCTTTGCGGCGGGCTGTGGCGAAGAACCAGAGTTCACTTAGACTCCGCTCCTGGGTTGCGGCTGTTACTGTATCCTCCCCCGTGTGGTCCAGGGAGTCCACTGACTTAGTCCTAAGGGACTATTCCCCATAACTGTGACAACATGTATAATAAAACAAGTTCTCCAGCTGTAGTAAAGATTAGAGTACGGGTGTTTGGGTGGAAATTGGGGGTCAGTGCTACACTTTCTAATCAGCTCCGTGTTGGTGAATTATGAGTAGGTGCTGGTGTTAATAGGGAATTAAGTGTGGACTGTACAACAGCATATACATAAGAGAGAGAGTGTCACCAACTGCACACCCTTGTTTTCACATACTGCACACCCTACTGTAATACCCCCTACGCATGTCTGTCTTGCCTGTGTCTATTTTTATTGTGATGATATTTTCTTATTGTAATTGGTTATCCATTTTAATGTATGTGGTCATCTTAACCTGTCTCACTGTATGTCCTGTACCTATGTTTTTATGCAACCAAGGAACTAGCAACACAAAGAATGTTCCCTCTTGAGTGTATTTATGTATCTCTCACGTGTTTACAAGTCCCAAACACTATGAACAAAGAATTCCACCACCCCAAACCCTAGGGGATCATAAAGATCATATCATATTAATACATAAAAAAGTATAGTATTTCTTTTATGCGGAAACACATCGGGACATGTATTGAGAAGGAAATATTACAAAGGAGCATAGTGTGGGACAATATGTTATATGGGGGACTCATTTTTAGGAACTTAGTGTGGGGATGTGCTGAGTCTCCAGAGCAGAAAATTCACATTAATAGTCATTGCTGGGAGAAAGCTTCCTGATATTCTACAAGGAAAGAATTGTCCCTGTGAGGATTCTACCAGGAAGGAGACCAGGAGGACAAGGCCAACACAGAGGAGATGAAAGAGATCAACCTATTTAAACAGTATTGGTGTCTATGCCAGTATGATGACAGCCTTGATGTGCAATATTTTATATGTCCTAGTATATTTATTCAAATATATGTTATTCACATATTGATATATTTATGTGTTTTGGTACATAGGAATGATAAAAAGGTCCCTGAAAAATTATCAATAAAATGTTAGCTTGTCCAACAAAAAATGACATGATGCTAGCTTTCTTGTCTGCATTTTGCTTGCCATATCTGTACTAGTTTTTTGACTATTCTTCGGCTATGTGATTTTGTACTTTATATCTCTCTCTTGTGACCCAGATTGTTGACTTCCCTTTTGTGTTTGTTTGGTCGTCTTGTTAATGTTCAGAGAAAATATAACTGGCACTCCTATTGGTCAAAAATTGAGAATTTATTTGGTCCAATAAAAGTATAGCAATCCAACAAAAATATTTTTGCAATGTTTCGATCTTGTAAATCAACCTTCGTCAGGCATGGATTGCAAGGTATAAGTAGAAATGGAGAGGAGATGCGGTGCTATGACCGCTGGAGCGCAGGTGGAAAGGAGGAAAGCGGTGCTCCGCTGAGATAAAATGGACGCTCATTTCTCCAGCGGGAGCACCTGCTTTTCCTCCTTTCCACCTGCGCTCCAGTGGGTAGGGGACATTTCAGGTCTCCTGTATGCTTAGATACAAAGAGACAAGCGGAGGGTTGTTTGTGATTTTGGTGTTCAACTGTCCTGTTGGTTGTCTGAGTCTACAGTGTGTTTTGTGCTTGTTTATGTTTGGTGGGGGGAGAGTTGTCTTATCTGCCTAGAGCATCTAAAGATGTCTAGCTCCAGCCTTGTGGCAGGGAAGCATCATGGGTGTCGTACCATGCACCCAGTTATAATAAATCCCCCCTATATGTTTAATGTCTGCTGCTGCTTCACATCTGTGCATCCTGCAGAGAAAGGTTTTTCTATTCACTTGTTTTCTTATTGTATATAAAGCAATAAAATATAATAATAAAAAAAGAAATCTTCCTTCATTTATAAAAGTAGTCAGTGCTAAGGTCATCTTCTATCCAAGCAATATTAATGTAAGTTTGGAACACCACAATAGACCTACCTTCGCCAAACATTATACCAACGTTGATTTCCCACGCACCCCTGACTCCTTTCAATGGTGCGCTCTTCTCCATGTCAATGAAGTCCTTCTAGGTTTATTGACAACATTATATAATTTTTCTTATTCATTGATGCCTATATAACGACAATGTGAGCTAAGTGATTCTATGGTAATAACATTAGCAAAGTACTTGAAAACTGTACTTGTAGACAACGCTGAACATAGAGCCTTCGGTGCCACTTCTCCAGCTGGGACACACTATCAAAATGCATTTATGTCTGTTCTTCTAGACTAAGCTACGTCCTCCAGCGACTATGTGGGTAACAAAGGAAGAAAATCAAAGAGTTCAAGACACTTGAAGTTGTTGGCTGTACAATGAGATGAGTGGGAGTCCCTTACACATGACCCTTTATGAGGACAATTTAGGACCAGTCTCTGCTGACTATATCAATGAAGAAGGTACTGTACAGGATAAACAAGTTTTACCAGTAAACCAAACTCATATTTAAAGGATTCTACCACAGGGGGTAACTAGAGGAGCAGGGCCCCATCTAGAACTCTGAATGGGGCCCCCTTCTTTCCTTCTAAAATATATATTTTTACAACAGAAACCGTATTACACTATTATCCACACTCCATACAGCAACATACTACACACATCTTATAAAGCAGACCATCACATATTCACACACATAGACCATTACATAAACATACTATACAAATATGCATATACTTATACTATACAGCTATACCCACCTAGAAAGTATATACATCAACCCACACCACATACAGTTTCCAGTTCCAGAGCCCCTGACACTGCAGCCACCATAGCATTTCTATGGCGCTACCCCTGTAGTTATGTCCTGTCTACCAGTTATTTTGACCAAGCTGCAGACAGTGTTAGGTATTCTGTGTAACCTTCTTTGTATTGCAAATAGCGCAGGACTGTGAAAATGCAGTTATATTCTAGAATTGTACTGACGTGATGCACTAGGTAATATCCCTAGGAAATCCATTACTTTGGCACCCCTCATTCTTGACCACCATCATATGTCCTGTATCTCTCACCTTTGACCCTTAGCTCATTAATCTTCGAGTGCTGTTTAGTTGTATTTTGACATAGACACATACATTTCTCTGTAGCAGGTTAAAGGGGTATTCCCGGGAATAAATGACTGATACAAACCCATGTGCTATAAATAAATGATACAACAAACCTCAATGTCATTAGTTTACAAGATGGAACTTAAATAGTTTGATTCATTATTCGCAAAATTTTATGGCCTCTCTCATTATGTTGTGTTATCAACAGATGGCCGTCATGAAACTACATTCCCATGATCCTTTAGTTCTCAGTAATACTTCTCCCTCTTATGCCCTTCCCAGTGATGATGTAAATATCCGCCTGCTGTGTTTCCATAGTATGATGTGTACTGCCATCACTGCACTCACATCACTGAGATGACTCTCACCACAACCCGGCCACATGATCAGCAACAACAGACTACAGCCAACAAGTGAGGATCAAATGACCTGCCCAGTAGATGCAGGACATGGATGTGGACATGTGACCAGAGGCACCTTCTGTCTTGTTTCCTGCTCGTGCAGATGAAAGCAATGGACTGTAATAGGGCCAGTATCATATTAATTATTCATTACAGTTTAGACAATACATTTTTCGGCTAAGCCACCATTTTAAATAACCAACTAATTACATATAGCGTATATTTTAATGATGCTGATTCCTGGAATACCCCTTTAAACATGATTATCTGTATGCATTTCTGGTTCTGTTTATGTATCACAATAAATACCTTCCGATTACTAACCCATACTGATGTTTAGCATGAGCTTTGGTATAGTTTACACATCAATTCCCTTGGCAGGATAATTAAAGAAATTTACATACATTGATATTTGTTGTACTTTCTTTTATACTCAGATCGGTTTCCCCCACACTTGCAACTAATAGTAGGCTGCCCCCACACACCAGCACCCAATAGTCCGAGTGCCCCCACACCACAACTATTAGTCCGAGTGCCCCCACAACCAGCAGCCAATAGCAGAGTGCCCCACACCAGAACCAGTGTGCCCTACACCAATTCAATAGTCAGGTGTGCCCCCACTCCAGCAGCTAATGAAGTGCTGCACACCAGAAGCCAATAGTCAGAGTGCTCCACACTAGAACCAATCGTCCAGTGCTCCACATACTTAGCCAATCATACTAATGAATTGCCCGGGTGCACGAGTGGGCCAGAAGCCAATAGTCGAGTGCTCCAACTTGAGCCATATTCAAGTGGCCCCACACTAGAATGCAGAGTTTCCACCACCAATAGCTAATAGTTATTGTGCCCCAACACCAGACAAAATCATAGTACCGCCCATGCAGCCAGAGTGGCCCCACAGAGTGCCCCAACACCAAGAACCCAATAGTAAGGATGCCCCTACAACCGAAACCTAATAGTCAGATTCCCCCCAAATGGAATAAAAAATTATCAAAATGTCGCACAGACTTCAAAATGGTATCAATGCAAACGTTGGCTCATTTCGCAAAACACCTAATACAGCTCCGTGTGCCAAAGTATGAAAAAGTTATTACCTTCAGAAGATGGCAAAAATTTTTTTTTCTTTTTTGTACACATTCGTTTAATTTTTTGAAAATGTATTAAAACACAATAAAACCTATATAAATTTGGTATCACCGCGATCGCACTGAACCAAAGAATAAAGCTGAGGTGTTATTTGGAGCGCAGAGTGAAAGTCGTAAAAACTGAGCCATTTTTTAAAAAAAATTTTCCACATTTGGAATTTTTTTTCAGCTTCGCAGTACACGGCATGTTATAATAAATAACATTACGGGAAAGTAAAATTTGTTACACACAAAATAAGCCCTCACACAGGTCTGTACACGTAAAAATGAAAAAGTAATGTATTTTTGAAGGTGGAGAGCGAGAAATGAGCGAAAAAACCCTGCGTCCTTAAGGGGTTAATAATGTCCATAGTATATTTATGCAAATATATGTTATTCACTATTGATATATTTATGTGTTTGGTACATAAGAAATGATAAAAAGGTCCCTGAAAAAGTATCAATAAAAATGTTAGCTTGTCCAACAAAAAAATGACACAATGCTAGCTTTCTTGTCTGCATTTTGCTTGCCATATCTGTACTAGATTTTTGACTATTCTTCTGGCTATGTGATTTTGTACTTTATATCTCTCTCTTGTGACCCAGATTGTTGACTTCCCTTTTGTGTTTGTTTGTGTGTCTTGTTAAATGTTCAGAGAAAAGATAACTTGGCACTCTTATTGGTCAAAAATTGAGAATTTATTTGGTCCAGAATAAACAGTATAGCAATCCAACAAAAATATTATTTTGCAATGTTTCGGTCAAACCTTCGTCAGGCATGGATTGCAAGGTATAAGTAGAAATGGTGATGAGATGCGGTGCTATGACCGCTGGAGCGCAGGTGGAAAGGAGGATGTCTTGTTAAATGTTCAGAGAAAAGATAACTTGGCACTCTTATTGGTCAAAAATTGAGAATTTATTTGGTCCAGAATAAACAGTATAGCAATCCAACAAAAATATTATTTTGCAATGTTTCGGTCAAACCTTCGTCAGGCATGGATTGCAAGGTATAAGTAGAAATGGTGATGAGATGCGGTGCTATGACCGCTGGAGCGCAGGTGGAAAGGAGGAAAAGCGGGTGCTCCCGCTGATGAAATGAGCGCTCATTTCTCCAGCGGGAGCACCTGCTTTTCCTCTTTTCCACCTGCGCTCCAGTGGGTAGGGGACATCTTCATGGTCGTCCTGTATTGCCTAGGATACAAAGAGACAAGCAGGCAGGGCTGTTTGTGGTTTTAGGGTTCACTGTCCTGTTGGTTGTCTGAATCTACAGTGTGTTTTGTGCTTGTTTATGTTTGTGGGGGGAGAGTTGTCTTATCTGCCTAGAGCATCTAAAGATGTCTAGCTCCAGCCTTGTGGCAGGGGAAGCATCATGGGTGTCGCACCATGCACCCAGTTATAATAAATCCCCCCTATATGTTTAATGTCTGCTGCTGCTTCACATCTGTGCATCCTGCAGAGAATGTTTTCTATTTCACTTGTTTTCTTATTGTATAATAAAGCAATAAAAATATTAATAATAAAAAAAGAAATCTTACCTTCATTATAATAAGTAGTCAGTGCATAAGGTCATCTTCTATCCAAGCAAATATTAATGTAAGTTTGGAACAACAAACAATAGACCTACCTTCGACAAACATTATACCAAGCGTTGATTTCCCACGCACCGCCTGACTCCTTTCAATGGTGCGCTCTTCTTCCATGTCAATGAAGTCCTTCTAGGTTTATTGAAACAATTATATAATTTTAATCTTATTCATTTAATGCCTTATATAACGACAATGTGAGCTAAGTGATTCTATGGTAATAACATTAGCAAAGTACTTGAAAACTGTACTTGTAGACAAAACGCTGAACATAAGAGCCTTGGTGCCACTTCTCCAGCTGGGACAACATATCAAAATGCATTTATGTCTGTTCTTCTAGACTAAGCTACGTCCTCCAGCGACTATGTGGGTAACAAAGGAAGAAAATCAAAAGATTTCAAGACACTTGAAGTTGTTGGCTTGTACAATGAGATGAGTGGGAGTCCCTTACACATGACCCTTTATTTAAGGACAGTTTAGGACCAGTCTCTGCTGACTATATCAATGAAGAAGGTACTGTACAGGATAAACAAGGATTTTAACAGTAAACCCAAACTCATATTTAAAGGATTTCTACCAACAGGGGTGTAACTAGGAGAGGCAGGGCCCCATTATAGAACTCTGAATGGGGCCCCCTTCTTTCTTCTAAAAATACATATATGTTTACAATCAGAAACAGTATATACACACTATGTATACACACATACATACAGCACCATATACACACATGCATTATAAAGCAGACACATCACATATTCACACACATAGACCATTTACACATACTTAGACCAAATATGCATATACATTAATAACATATACAGCATATACACACCCATAGAAAGTATATACACACCACACACACATACAGTGTGCCAGATGCCAGAGCCCCCTGACACTGCAGGCCCCATAGCAGTTTCTATGGCTGCTACCCCTGTAGTTATGTCCCTGTCTACCAGTTATTTTGACCAGCTGCAGACAGTGTTAGGTATTTCTGTGTAACCTTTTGTATATTGCAATTAGCAGCAGGACTGTGAAAAATGCAGTTATATTCTAGAACTTGGTGCACCAGGTAATATCCCCTAGGAAATCCATTACTTCTGGCACCTCCTCATTCTTGATCACCAACATATGTTCCTGTATCTCTCACCTTTGACCCTTAGCTCATTAATCTTCGATGCTGTTTAGTGTATTTTGACATAGACACATACATTTCTCTGTAGCATGGTTAAAGGGGTATTCCGGGAATATAAATGACTGATACAAAATCCCATAGTGCTATAAATAAATGAATACAACAAAACTCAATGTCATTAGTTACAAGATGGAACTTAAATAGTTTGATTTCATGATTCACAAAATTTTATGGCCTCTCTAATGTATGTTGTGTTATCAACAAGATGGCCGTCAATGGAAACTACAAGTCCCATGATCCTTTAGTTCTCAGTAATAGCTTCTCCCTCTTATGCTCTGCTCCCAGTGATGATGTAATAGTCCGCCCTGCTGTGTTACCATAGTAATGATGTGTAACTGCCATCACTGCACATCACATCACTGAGATGACGTCTCACCACAACACCGGCCATACAGGATGCACTGCAACCAACAGACTACAGCCAAACCAAGTGAGGATCAAATGACCTGCCCAGGTAGATGCAGGACATGTGATGTGGACATGTGACCAGAGGCCACCTTCTGTCTTGTGTCTGCTCCGTGCAGATGAAAGCAATGGACTGATTAAAGGGCCAGTATCATATTAATTATTCATTACAGTGTATGACAATAGCATTTTTCGGCTAAGGGGAGCAACATTTTAAATAACAACTAATTACATATTAGCGTATATTTTAATGATGCTGATTCCTGGAATACCCCTTTAAACATGGATTATCTGTATGCATTTCTTTGTTCTGTTTATGTGATCACAATAAATACCTTCCTATTATTAACGCATACTGATGTATAGCATGAACTTTGGTATTGTTACATGCAATTCCCTTTGGCAGGATAACTTAAGAAAATTTACATACATTGATATTTGTTGTACTTTTCTTTTATAACTCAGATCAGGTTTCCCCCACACTTGCAACTAATAGTAGGCTGCCCCCACACCAGCACCCAATAGTCCGAGTGCCCCCACACCAGCAACTATTAGTCAGAGTGCCCCCAAACCAGCAGCCAATAGTCAGAGTGCCCTCACACCAGAAGCTAGTGTGCCCCACACCAGCAACTAATAGTCAGGGTGCCCCCACTCCAGCAGCTAATGAAGTGCTGCACACCAGAAGCCAATAGTCAGAGTGCTCCACACTAGAAGCCAATAGTCAGAGTGCTCCACACTTGAAGCCAATAATAAACTAATGAAGTGCCGCACACCAGAAGCCAATAGTCAGAGTGCCCCACACCAGAAGCCAATAGTCAGAGTGCCCCACACTAGAAGCCAGAGTTTCCCACACCAATAGCTAATAGTTAGAGTGCCCCAACACCAGACACAATTCATAGTACCCTCAGAGCAGCCAGAGTGCCCTCACAGAGTGCCCTAACACCAGCACTCAATAGGTAGGATGCCCTTACACCACAAACTAATAGTCAGAGTTCCCCCACACCAGCAGCCAGAGCCCTCCCGCCCTCACAGAAGCCAGTGTGCTCCACAGCAGCAACTAGTAGTCAGGTTTCCCCCATACCAGAGGTCAATAGTCAGAGTACCCTCACACCAGCAGCCAATAGTAAGGATTCCCTCACACCAGCAACTAATAGTCAGTGTTCCCCCACATCAGTAACTAATATTCTGTTTGCCTAGAAACCAGTAATCAATAGTCAAAGTTCCCTACACCACCAGCCACATTTTTATTATTACAGTTTACGATTTTGTTACTTACATTTACCCTTTCTTTTCAGTCTCTTGAGTTTCGCCATTACAATATCGGAATAATCATTCAGATTCTTTGGACTTTCTATGTTAAAAAATCCTCCTATTTCAATAGCAATACAAAGTTAGAGTTCTGTATTACTGCAGTTGCTTATATGTACATATCTTTCATTCCAAAATCTCAGAAAGCGTGACAGCATAACCTGCGGGAAGTGTAACGGCAGCTATTAAACCAGCAAAGGGGGTTAACAACTTTAACTAAAGTCAAAATGTATATTTTACAGAATTTTATTCTATTTCATTTTTTTTTTTACTAAGGACCTTGATTTAATTAACATGATGTTACAAAGTTGCAAATGAAAGCGCGATAGGGGTCAAAGCTAAGGTCGTTGGTGGTCATGAAGTGTTACATTGCCGAGGAGTAGATCTATAATTAAGAACACTCCATTTCTTCTTCATTATCTTTCTCGCTCTCTCTTCCTCTCTCTCTCTCACACACTTAATTCTACCGATTAGACAAAGTAAAAACAGTCAGCATTTTAATGGGAGACAGCGGTTCATTTATAGAAATGTGATCCGTGTCAATAAATCCTAACAGTCATAACACATGAATTGAGTATTCGGTAAGAGGAGGAGACAACGGGTGAAACGAGAAACTCCTAAAGGACTTGTGAATGCAGTCAAGTGCAATTTAAAGATTTCTACAATCTATTGTCAGGCCGGGTTTCTTGTAGATCAGGTGCAGCAATGTCTCTCTAATCTTCTTTATTACATGACAGATACAAAATGGAAAGTTCAGTGACACTGATGACGCTTTGCTTGGGAACAAAGCAAACTTAAAAATGACGTTTATCGGCGAAAAACATTTTGCAGACGCAATTTACTTAACAATAAGCCATTCTTTTGGAGATGATTAGTGTCCTCGAAGCAAGTGCTGGAAACATGTTTATTGAGAGAAGTCAATAAACAATAAACAATAAAATTTGTCGCTTGATGTTATTTTTTTGTCACTTATGGTAATGTGATGTGGATGAGTGCGACATCAACTACGAGGTTATAATTACTGTTTTACTGAAGTCGTTTTGAACCTCCTGTCTTCATAAAGGTGGTATAAAGTGTTTTACTCAATATTATTCCAAGGTCTGAGGTGTAACTTAAAGGGATTGTCCACTCTACTTTTACTAAAGTTGCCCATGTGCCTTTACTGCCTTTATCATAATAACTGAATGTTCATCAAGTGATTCAGCAGTCCTGCTACTTACTTTAGTGCTGTCTGCAAACTCTCGATGGATCCGTTATTTACACTGATGAAAAGGAGGAGTTGCCCCAGGAGAGTTGACTCATCCTGCTCTCTTCCCTCCTCTTCCCCTGTGTCTGTCAGCGAGATGGACTGTAAGAGAAAGTTCACATGAAGGAAAACTGGCAGGCACTACCTTCCATCAGAGCAGTATCCCCACTCGACACACATTAAGCCACAGACCAATCCTGGAACCAGAGATCACGGTACAGGACCATGTGGTGGTGCTCAGTTAATAAACACAGTTTCGCGCTCAGTGGCGCTTTCTCAAGCCAAGAAAGGACTGTAAGAGAAAGAGGCACAGTAGGTGAAGCCATTATTCAAATTATATCCATTATTATATTTATGTCCTAATTTTCAATGCACCATGCAGTTAGGACGTAAATAATTTTGTCCCCAACTTTAATTGTAAATTAAATTAGATGAGCAAATCTATTCATTGATTCATAGATTCTTTATGAATTCTATCCAAATCATTTCTGATTTACTTTAGCCGAATAAAATACTGTTTTCAGACAACCCAGAGCTTAGAGAAGAAGATGGGTAAGGAAAAATTATAAAAGTAGCAAAAACTTGTCTAATCGGTTTACATACCAATATCCAGGGCAATCGTGGGCACCATCGATTTTGATCAAATAGATTGTGACAAATCAAATCTTTTGAAAAAATTTGGTGAAACTCCTACAAATCGAATCCTTAGTAATTTGCTAATCTCTAGAAGTGATAGAAAGCTGAAATTGAGATATTTTTCTCAAAAAGAACTAAATATAATACTAATAGCAGACTGGGCCGCGATTGGGTTAAACTAAGTACACATGTTGTACTATACATGAATATTTTAATGTTTTGCATTAATTTAATTATTCTTAAAATGTATTATTTTGAATTACAAATTTAAATCATGAATAAGTTTTAAATCTGCTATTTTTGTTGCTTGCTACACTATTTAAAAATTTTAAAAAGTTAGGATACTGGTCACCTATAGATGCAGCATAAAATACATTTTTAAAAATTAACAATTAATAGTTATTTTCACTTAAAGCACAATTTCAAAATATTTTTTTTACAAATTAATATCTCTTGGAATGTAGATCAACTTTGCATATTGAATATTAGTTTTATTTTTTATTACTTATATCAAGTAGTTTCTTTGATATCCTCCTCAGTTTGGCCTATTCCTGCAGTAGCTGCTTGCCCTGGTTATGCTTGTAAGCCATGTGAAACCATCTTGTAAACAACTCTATAGAAGGGGGGCTGCTTCCTATTCACTCTGGAGGGAGGTTATGTGACAGTTCTCTCTGTGTGTTGCTGAGAGTGTGCAGACCTGTGAATGCAGAAACTACTACACAGAATAGTGGGATTATATGTCTCCCCTCACCCTTCCGTATCAATCCCTCCATCCCAGTTTGACTTTTTGGCTCTGCACCTAAAGCTATATGGAACACTCCTCTATTCCTCAATTAACTGTTTCACTGCTGTTTTCTATTATTTATTACATTCTCCATGTAATGAAAGCAGCCATAGTTACCATATAGATCCTCTGTGTTTACTATTCAGTGTATTTACAGTTCAGTAGATCAATCTTGCTGAGTTTAATGTTACATTACTTAATGAGAAAACACAAGGCATCATGGGAACTATGATCAGACTAAATTTGACTGGGCAGATACAGGAAGAGGTTAATCTCCACCCACTACACTGCTGCTGAAGAATATTTTTGACATGTAGCTTCAGAAACAGGATCACATTTGACAATCAGAGTTACACTTTAAAATAACTATGCAAAACTCCAAGATCCCTTCAGAAATTTTCACCTAGCGATACTTGTCTGTTCTTACCTAGACCAAGACCCTCAAAGCCAATGCACAGGGGGCCACATACTTTTTGGGTTAAAAAATAAAGGACAATATTAACAAAGCCAAGCCGCGACAATAAAGCCATACCTAACTGTATCTGACTTCTTGAATGCTGACAATTAATGCCCTATAATTAGGATTGTTTTTTAGTTATAGATCTATGGAGGTCCAACACTTCATTCTTTTGCTTATCCATGGATAACAGCACAGTGTATGCTGTTGGGTCCAGAAAACTTCATATGCTGCATGGAGACTACCTTCGGTTATGTCATAACTAAACAGGCGTTAACAATAGTTACAATGGTTTACATAGCTTTTGACTTATTTGATGGGCGGAGTCAGAGGGACCAGGCATTCTCCGCCTACAGAGTATAGAGACTCCTTACGGCAGAATTAATATATTATGTCATGGCCTATAGATTTCCCATGTACAGCCCTATCTACTAATTTAGTTTTATCGACGACCAGTGCTCTCTTACATTAACATTGTGATGGAATCACTCATTGATTTTTATATCCTATAATACTCGATCAGATTCGTTATAATGTATAGACCAGTATTTTTCTTATTCCATACATATATGTGAAGCAGAAGGCTTCATAATCTCATAATTAGGTAATAATTACAAAGAAATTACTCCACTGTGACCTCTCTTTGCTGAAACTCCTTTTTCTTATCTCCGCCGATATGGTAAACCTTCACTCATTGTAAGTTTTGGCAATCACCCAAGAGAAGACGAGGCATCTTTCTCTGTGTTAATGTCTTGATGTTCTGGCTGAGAACCAAGTCTGGCATGACTCTATCAACGATACAACTTGTCATGTGGAGACATTACCATACTTGTCCATTTGCCAAGTATTTGCATTGCCCAAGTTATAAAGCTCTACCTTAACATGTTCTTAGTAGTCATCATTCAGGAGACCAACATTTAGAATACATTTTTCCGTAAAATCAGATATAGTTAAATTAACCAAATTTGGCTATATACTGTAGCAGATGTATCCATAATGCAATTCATGCAATTCCTTAGAACCCCAAATATCAGAGTGGTCCAATACAATAGAGGGATCCAGTCAACTCGTTAAAAACAGTCGACTGGAGGAAGTGGGAAGAAACGACTTACCTGCATCCTACGTGCTTAAACAGTATTGGCGTCCGCAGAATGGCAATTCTGCTTAAAGCTATAGGAGAGTGGGGAGTAATAGACTCCTTGCTTTGCCATTCAGAGCGGAGATGTTCAGTGATGGGCCCAGGCATTAATTTGGTTGGTGACCATGGCAATACATATAACATATCAGTTGGCTGAGCTGATACATCCCCATTCATTCTTAATTTCCAAAGTGATTCAGCATACTTCAGTATTCACAGGATTCTTTCCTGTTTCCCAGACAGGAGATGTTTCAGAATTTCATTTTCATCTATTGTTAGTACTTGTTGGATATGTGGTGGGTCCACACCAGGTGGTACATCCATATTCCTCATTGAATATTAACATTTCCATAGAAATATGGTGAATAAATAAAAATGTCAAATTCTTTCAAAATAACTATGAAAAAGTGTGAATGTGCTTAAAACCTGTGGAGTAGTGCAAAGGTAGCAGTGGCTAAATGGTGAGGGTCCTGTAACATATCTTGTACTTAGGCCCAAATTATGCCTCTGTTTAGGAGCTCATCTGTATGTAAATTATCATCACATAGTAGGAGGCTGGAAACATGAGGGCACCCTTCCACCTAGTCAGAGCTTGTTCAATCTTCACAAACATAATTTGCCTACAGTAAATCCTTGCATAGCTTGTATCAGTGCAGGCATATCTCATCTGAAATGGATCCAGATGGGGATTCAACCACAATGAATGTGACCAAAGAGTGACCTAGTTATCAGTGGATATTGTTATGGTTAAATTATTACTACTATGGTTGTTATGTTAGAATTATTAAACCCCCTACCCAGCTGTCCCTGCCTATTTGCTCTACTTACCCTTACTGGTCGGAGACAACTAGGCAACATTCCCTTCCTGCACAGAAGTGCAAACAAGAAGCCAAAGATAAGACAATACAAACAGTGAGGGAAAATCACTAAACATAGGTCTGAACAAAGGACAATGCAGTACAAAATTGCTATGCAGACAGATAGTCAAAGATATGGGATAAATGGTCAAGGATACCAGAATACAGAATAAACACAGGGAGCCAAGTATAACACTATAGCAGGTAAAGAACATTGGTTGATCCATTAAAACCTTAAATGTGAAAGCATAGCCCTGATCCTGAAAGCAAAAGACAGAACAAAATAAATTGACATTATCAGCACATCCTCAGCTGTATTATGGACAGAGGATGATGCAGACACAGATGCAACATTATGTTTGTTGGACTGTATCTGAATAATGTTTCTTGGAATACTTGTCCTTCGCATAGACTTTTAATGAACATGTGTTCTGATATTTTTTTTCCGCTTTTATCAGAAAGTTGATGGTTACATTGGCAAGCACCATTAGCGCTAACCTTGGGTATTCTGTACAACAAGAGGCAGCAATCACTCAGGAATTAATTTGTATTATGTATATGTACATTACTGATAAAGTTTTCTTCTTGCTTATGTATTTTGCCTACTTGATCTAATTATGTGCCTTGTTTGTGAAGTTTTCTCTAATTGCTTTGATTTCTTCAAATGAAAAAACAAGAAAAACATCACACGGTAAAATTAATTGGCTTCCTATGAAATGACTTCTATTTTATATTAATATCTATGTGCCTGCCTGAAACGGGGAGAAGGACTAAAGTAATGGGGTCTGAGTTGGTAGAAAGATTACATCATTTTTCATAATTAGTTAAAATATCACAGCAGGATGTAAAATCTACTTATTATTTAAGAAAAAGTTAATGTTAATATTAGTTATTTGAAAAGGGCATCTTTTGTTTAGAGTACTTAAAAATAAACTTAGAAAATGAACAAAAATCACTGTAAGGATACAACACAAATTGGGCAGACCTAATTTAATGCAAGGTGGGGAATTTATTTGTTTTTTTTAGACCTCCTTCTAGAATAGAAAAGAAAACTAATCTTGAAATGTTTATGCAGTTTTGGCCCCAAAATTTCAACTTTTAATCCAAATGCATTTCATTATGCCTACTATTATAACTTCTATAAAAGGTGCTGAATACTAATAGAGAGAGATATATGAAGATTGGCTACTGCTTCAGACCCTGCGTCTTAGAGTTGGGTGTAACAGATGTGAGTTGTAAAAATCACAGTATTTTTAGGACTGCTCTATTCCTCATTAAAGTAAGCTTAGCATATTTACAGGCTTATTGGAGAAGAGAAAGAAATGGCACTCACCACTTTGAGATCTTCTTAGGCGATTATTAATACATACTCACAGAAAAACATGACGTAATGTCGAAGGGAAGAGGAGGAAAACAAGACATCACAAAAAATGACTGCCGTTTCGCGCTAGGACGTGCTTCATCTGTTATGTTTGTAAGTAAAAAAAGAGTAAAAAGGCTTGCATACTTATGCCACCACTAAGCCAACCTCTAAAGATGTATTTCCTTCTAACTTATCATTATGTCCAATTTTCATTGGTGTATAGACCCGTCTGTCTATGGCTAGCTGATATCATTACTATACTGCAGCTGAGAAAACCAAGTCCCCTTACCTGATGAGCAACTGCACCTGGCCATGGGGCATGCCCATGTAGAGGGAGCGACATCGGGTTACCGTCCATACCATCGCCTGCACGGGGCTTGCGCATTAAAGCTCTACTCTACGTGCACAACAACGCAGGCGGGGCTCCGATAGGAACGCCCCCTCCACTGACTCCGACCCGGACCAAGGTAGGTGTGCTCTTATCAGGGAGGTGTATGTGAATGCAAATCAGCTAAGGTGCAACAGAAAAACTAATGGGTATCTCAACCAGTATTATGTCCATGGAGCTAGCCATAAGTTATAGAGAATGGTCTAGGGATATAAATAATGAAGTGAGGAAGGGGCTTCATGTCTGTGCTGAGATTTGTTTTCTGTCACAGCTGATGAATCGATCCGACTGATTCGGACTGATATAACTTTCAAATTGTGTCGCAAGACAATGCACTTACTGGCACCAGTAAAAAGATGGTGAACTCCATTGGACCTGAGCAACACATGCAGTATATCGGGCAACCGTTCTACGTCCATGACCGTTCTACGTCCATAACCGTTCTACGTCCATAACCGTTCTACGTCCATGACCGATCTACGTCCATGACCGATCTACGTCCATGACCGATCTATGTCTCTGACTGTTCTATGTCTCTGACTGTTCTATGTCTCTGACTGTTCTATGTCTCTGACTGTTCTATGTCTGTCTTTGGAGCTCTTCACCAGATTCATTAAAGTGGTTTTCTGCTGGAGGTGTCTTGTGCTATGTGGGTCGTTTACCACAGTCACATAAAAAGTTTAAACGAACCATCTAAAGTCACACAACATAGATAGACCAGGGAGGGGACTGGCATCAAAATTTGCACCTAAACTGAAAGTATCAATACATAAATTCAGTCACTCAAATCATGAATTTGGTGTAACCATGGTCTATGTCAAAGAGACTTTGCACTGTCCTATGTTCATTTGGTGCAATGGAAAGTTGCAAAACAGCATTTGTCACAAATAGACAAAAACAAGGCTGCATCACCCCGTGTATGTGTATGCTTGGTTGGTATGTTCTATATATATGTATCAATGTTAATACAATTCCATCCAGAGGTTTTGTATTGTCTTCATGTACAGTAGGTTTGTATTACAAAAAATAAATACTTGTGGTCAAAATATGAATATAGGAAAGGGTGAGTTCAAAGAATTCATTTGTCAGTTCTGGAGCCGGTGCCAAGTTTAAAGTGGCGACATCCACCCTAAACGTACGACAGATGTCGCCTAAGGGTTAAAAGAGAGTGATCAAAAATTCTCAAAAACAATTCATCCGGCAACATTCTCTGAGTTTTGTAAATGTACAAATAGCAATCAGCCCTTCTGACAATCACATCCAGCGCTCATTTGTAATGTCATTTGTACATTTGCTGAAACTATTAGCTGAAGTTCAAAGCTTTTTGTTCCTTTAAAAATGACTTTTTTCAAGTTTCGAATTGTATATGAATTTGACATTTGGGCAAGAGAAATCGTTTGTAATTTTTTTTGACTGTAATTTAGAAAGGAAAGACATTTTTCTGATATGCAAAACCTGCGTTTTATGGATGAATGAAAAATGTAAGTAATTTATATAATGTCATTTATTTCTCTAAATTATTTCGCAGCTTTTGTAGAGTTTAGAACTTTAGGGCAACTTCAGGTGATAGCTGTTCCCCCAATAATCTTATAATCTTTTCGTGAGAGGTGTATAATAATAAGAGTCATCAATGATACAAAGGTTCTGGAATCAGACAGGGGGAAATTTATAAGTGGTTCTACACCAGTTTTCTGGCATAGAAGCACCTAAATAATTGCGGTTTCTTGCGCACTAACATGTGGCCGTGAATGGGGTGTGAAGGGGCCCAACCGTGGGCAAAATGGGTTAGTACTGGGTGTTACTGCCCCGTGCTTGCACACTTTCTAAAACATTCACTTTCTGTGAACATTCACCGCTAAGCGTTTTCAGGCTTTTACGCAAAACTACTCCAGGTCATATCTGGCATAGTAATCCCAACCAGCGCAACACTGCCAGCAGTTACATTGTGAGCACTAAGCCTCCCGGTGTATCCACCATGGCAGAGGGGCCCGGGTTTATCATGCACTGGCACACAGAATGCCAACATTTGTTAAATCTCCCCCACAGTATTTGAAGGAATCTGAATGCAATTCTGGCAACATGTTGCGCTCCCCTATGCGTCCCCTGTCACAAGCTTATTTACAGTTGCCTTTTCCGGCCCAGTTCCATGAACCCCCTGCTGCGTACTAACTCCTCTGCCAGGCATCCCTGCTCCATCAGCTCCCTTTAATGTGCAGTCAGCGTCTCTATGCCCTCTTCTTAAAGGAACAGGGTGGGTACCAGCTATGATTATCCAACCTATCAGTTTGCACCTATAGCCATATAGTCCAGCATGCAGTGCTCCCCCACGTCAGAACAAAGGTTTCTTGCTTGGTAGTCCTGCTATTATGTTGACTCTCCATGTGACAATCGTCTTGTTCCTGATCTGTGCTTCCTGGTATATGACCGCGGCACAGCCTTTGCTGCTTCAACTTACGCCTTTAATAGGCATCACTCTGCAGATACTGGGGCTTTTTTACTAAGGGTCCACGGACCACATTTCCTTTGGGTGGGACAGGTATTTAGCAGGCAATTGTGTTGCACACAATCAGATTTTGGCGCAATTGCACCGGCTTTCATGCAACACAAATCGGGGGGCAGGCCATTGGACAATCCGACGGATTCGGACAAACCGCAGGATTTAACATAAAAATTGTGTCGCAAGACATGCACTTACATTCCCCATGGAGGAAGATGGCGAGCTCCGGCGGATCTGAGCGGGGAAGCAACACATTCAGGAAATCGGGCGCACAATCTTATTGAGTCTCGGCACAGTGCATTGTTGTCGGACACTGTTGGGAACTCCTCCGGACCAGGTGAATAAATTTGCCCCACTGGCTAATATGCTAATAAAGCTGCTGTTGGCTTCAGAAGCTAATCTTGGACCACCGTTCTGAAAGTTAGGGCTCAGTCAGATGTGCGTTTTGAGGTCTTTATGCTATCCGATCTTTTTTTTTTTTTGCAGACAGCATACTGACCCATTGGTTTCTATGGGTCTGTTCACACATCTGTTTTCTTTCATGCACATTTTGTTTCTCGCATGCAGACCACAGACCTCCATAGAACTCAATGGATCCACAAAAAAGTGCACAGCACACTGATGATATCGGTATCAGGTCCTCTTTTCTCAACTGTTGCTAGACAACCAACTGAGCAGGGCAAAAAGTGGTTTAGAAACCCATTGTTTGTTTTTTATGCAGATGTGAAAAAAAAACAGAAGACATATAGGGGCAGATTTATCAAGCTGTCTGAAAGTCAGAATATTTCCAGTTGCCCATGGCAACTAATCACAGCTCCCCTTTAAAATATTCATGAGCAATGGTAAAATAAAAGCTGAGCTGTGATTGGTTGCCATGGGCAACTGGAAATATTCTGACTTTCAGACAGCTTGATAAATCTGCCCCTATATGTCTTCTGTTTTTTTTTCACATCTGCATAAAATCTGCCCCATAGACTTGATGCGGATACAATACGGACTGAACACGGACATCACAAGTCCCAATAGAAGGAAAAAAATGTGTGTCATGGAGGCAAAGTCACAAAACATGAATAATTTTATTATTGATAACCAAGACACAAATCTAACATAGAAAAATAGTCAGAATCAATTAAAAATATTACCGAAGTACATGTAGATACACAATTGGTTGTTTTAGCCAGGTCAAGTAAAACAACTCAAGTAAAACAACAAAAGTATGTCATGAAAAATATCCAACCACTGCTAGACAGGTATTAAGTCTAAGGACTAAGGCAAGTAAGTACTCAGTAATCAGAAAAAGTTCCCGAAGTATGAGTAATCAAACATAGCAAGTGGCAAGTCCCTAGTATACATTACCAGTCAAGGGGTAGGAGACATGTGGAGCGGTATCAATGCATCAAATTGGGGTAGGTAGCAAATAGTTAGGAGGTAGAGGGTTTCCCACGTGTTATGTCTCCTACTGGAGACTTCTTTATGGGTAGAAGTCCCCACTATTGTGCCAAGCTCCCCTTAAATGCTCCCTATCACACTCACCATCACGTGTAACCATCACATAGACCGCAGCACATAACACAGGGATCGCGGTAGTCCAGGTCCGAACACTGCGCTGGATGTGAGGACAAGATCTCTCCAGTACATGGCTGCCAAGCAACCTGATCACAAATGACTCCGTAATCCACCCTCAATAGTCTAGGTCAGTGATGGTGAACCTTTTGGAGACAGAGTGCCCAAGCTACAACCAAAACCCACATATATGTTTCAAAGTGCCAACATGACAATTTAAGCAGTAACTTATTGATCCCTGCTGTATCACCGGTTTCAATCGTATTGGGGTCCTGAGTTCACCAATACAATAGAAAGATGATGGAGAAAATTGGATTGTAGCTTTTCTCCAGGATCTCCTGAAGAGGAAGATTCAGGGAACCCAGAGCAGGAGCTCCAATGACAATCCATCTCTATCCACACCTTCCCATTCCTCCTATAGTCCTGGCAGCCAAGGATGTTGCTTTAAAATAGTTCTGAGCATGGCATGTCCTGGTCTGTATTGGACCACAACAGAAAGCCTTGAGTCCTATCTGGCAAACTTTGTGTTGGGGTGAAGGCCTGGGTCCTCATAGAAAGGGCTCTGAGTGCCACCTCTGGCACCCGTGCCATAGGTTCGCCACCACTGGTCTAGGTGATCGGGAAACATTGATAGATACATGCGTGCCACATCGATAAATGCACAGTAAGCTTGGATAGTGAGCATGATAGGTATATGGCAAAGAAGAAACGTTATATATACGAAAAAAGCTGAAATCCAAAAATGTGAAGTTTGCTTTAAAAAGAGAATCAATCATGAAGGTGAATAAAGTATAAGTTCACAATATTTATTGGTTTGTTCCTCACTAATGCGGAGAGGTTTTATGTTGTTACATAAATTCAGTAAGAAATACAATGGTGATGACGCAAATACAAATAATATGTCTACATAAGACTAAGACAAGAAGCATGGTTACTCATAACCATGAAAACAATAAAAGGTAAAGTGCACTAGCGACGCCACAGGTACACATCCCTATTATATGTAAAGATACACCCATATCAAAAGGAAACGAGAAAAGGGTATAATTAGACGTATAGAAAATCCAAATACGGAAAAGTAAAGGAATAAATTCATGATGCCTAATAATCCATTCTGCATGGATATTTCACCTAGTGTGAACAGAACTAGAGACAATACAGTAGTAATGGCACGAATATCAATGAATGTAGTAATTCCTAATAATCAAAAAAGGTGCACACTGATCGGGTAAGTCCATAAAAGGAGCCATGACGAGCACTGAGAAAGTAAATAACTGTATATAAAGTGCAGCTTTAAAATTCAGCTAAACAATTTAATTTAGTCTTCATTGCCAGCACCGAAAAATATGCACATATTGCACCTGTCCTAGTGTCTATCACATTATTTACTACATTAAAAGCTGATATAGCCTACATTATCAATCTCAATATTAGAGTGCTGATGTGGAGCATTCAGGGGAGCCATGGCGTATACAAACAATAAAAAAAAAATTAAGGAAAGAACTTTTCTTTTTTGTATTATTTTCTGTGATATAATCAAACCAACAATAGGTACCATTATAGGGATTATAGGGGGAACTCACCCCCCACTTTGCCCTTAAAGGGGCCCCCACCAAATGTCGCATGACCTCCTGAATCGAAGACAGTATATTTGGGTCTGGGCTCCCGGGCCATGTCCTGCAGATCTGCTCTGACTTCAGTCTATGGCAGAGCGAGGGAACTATAAGTTCTCTGCTCTGACATGGACGATCGTCTGAGGTATTCAAAAATGGTGGCGCCCTGCTGCTTGGTACACCTCCGATATACACACACTGACTGACACCTCAAGGGAAGGGAAGGAGGTCAGCGCACATCGGGGGAATGATGGAAGGTGAGTACAATTTAATTATTTTACCTAAGACTGTATATATTTATAATAGGTGTCTGTATATAGTTAGTTATGATAGGGGGTGTATATAGTTATTATAGGGGGTGTATATAGTTATTATAGGGGGGCTGTATATAGTATTTGCTGGGGAGCTGTATATAGTGGTTGCTGGGGAGCTGTATGTAGTGATTGCTGGGGTGCTGTATAAAGTGATTGCTAGGGGGCTGCATACAGTGATTGCTGGGGGGCTGTATATAGTGATTGCTACAGTATATATTCTGGGTAGCTGTATATAGTGATTACTGGGAGATGTATAAAGTGATTACTGGGGGGCTGTATATAGTGGTTGCTGGGGGAGCTGTATATAGTGATATACTGTAGCAATCACTGTACACAGTCCCCCAGCAATCACTGTATACATCCCCCTAACAATCACTATATGCAGCCCCCTAGCAATCACTATATAGAGCCCCCCAGCAATCACTACTCTTCACATGTTGTTCATAGCAACATGATGGGTACTCATGCTCACCCTCCCACCACCCCAAAAAGAGGTTGGCGTAAGAGGGCGAGCACCGTGTGCCCGGACCCCCCCCCCCATTTCTGTCATGTGCAAGCTGGCACTGATACGCCAAAATCCCGGGGCAAAACGGAAATCGTCGGGAAAATGCATCCGACGGACCCTTAGTACATGTATATAAGACAGTGCACATCTTCCACAGTACACAGCATGAATCAGCAACTCAGATAAGAAATGTCAGGGGGAAAAGTGAGGGGGCCCCCCTACAAATATGCACTGTATAGAAGTATTGGTCAGATGTACTTCGATTTGTGCCTAAAAAGTTTATTAATTTTCCCGAAAATAGGGGGTGAAGAACACGCAAATACAAAGAAAACATCTTGCAAAGATACATTAGAAACACTGCAACTGATACACACATTGAAGAACTGCAGCAAACACTCTGGCGTAGGCTCATACAAATGTGCAAATACTAAAAAAGGCTCAAAAATATAAAAGAATTAAAGAGTCAAAATAAAGATACATGTCCCCCCATTCTCTTATAGACTGAAGGAGGGGGCATTTCACTGACTATGCATCCTTGTAAAAAAAAACTTCCCTCAAAGATATCAATATGTCTTAATGATTCAAGGTTTCATACAGACATCTTCTATTATCATGGGGCAACGCTTTACTTTCCTTTCTGCTTGATACTGTTTACTTCAGTTACAGGGGATCCTTCCTATGAATGGCCTCCTCCGAGATGGGATGTCACTTCCCATTTCCAGGGAGCTTCTCTTCCTGTATTGTTCCTTGGTCCAAGGAGGCCCCATATTGGCTGAAGTGGGTCCTGTGACCCCTGGAACTTTAGTTAGGGCCAACTCCATGTTTAATTTGACCCCTGGCAACAGAGCCCTCCCATACCACTCTAATATATTTAAATTATCTGAGGCTTTGTACTTAAAACAGTATAGTAACAAAAGTCCCAGTGCCACACAGTAGCCAATATTGTCAAAGTGCCCCCCACAGTAGCCAATAGTCACAGTGCCACCACAGTAGCCAATAGTCACAGTGCCCCCACAGTAGCAATTTGTCACAGGCTCCCCCTGAGTAGCCAAGTCACGGTTCCCCCCAGAAACCCATAGTCACAGGGCCCCTCTGTAGCTCATAGTCAAAGTGCCCCCATTATCAAATAGTAAAAGTGACACCCATAGTCAATAGTCACAGGGCCCCCAGTTTCAAATTATGCCCCAAATAGCCATTACTCACAGGGCCCCCCAGTCTCAAACAGTAATATGGCCCCCATAGCCAATAGTAAAAGTGCATTCCAATAGCCAATAGTCACAGGGCCCCATGGTACCCATAAAGAAAAAAAGTACTCACTTACTCTGCTGCTGGCACCCTTTGTGCAGGCAGGAGACACAGAATCCATCTCACAGGTTGCAGAATTACTCTGTGGGCTTGTTTGATGGTGAAGGCAGAGGAGCAGGGAGTGTTCAGCTCTGTGCACTGCCTTCCACTATAGGGTGAATGCGGACTGCAGTGCAGATCTTGATCCAAACCCTAGATGCACACGATGCAATGGTGATCATTGGGGCACATTTATTAAGGGTCCGAATCGCTCTTTTTCGCAGGGTTTCCCGAAAATTACTGGTTGGCGGCGAATTGCCCCGGGATTTTGGCACACGCGATCGGATTGTGGCGCATCGACGCTGGCATGCATGCGACGGAAATCGGGGACGTGGTCATCAGAAAATCCGGCGGATTCGGAAAAACAGTGGTATTTTTTTTTTTAAAAAACGTGTCGCTAGACACGCGCTTACATGCACCAGGAATAGGTTGGTGAACTCCGGCGGACCTCGGCGCAGCAGCGACACCTGGTGGACATTGGGCACTGGACCTTAGTGAATCGCCGGAAGACCCAAAACCTTGACGGAGAACGTGCTGCTGGATCTCGACAGGACCGGGTAAGTAAATGTGCCCCATTGTCTTTAAGCAACACTGGTACAATTGATGAGGGGGCAAAAATGTTTCCCCTATCCGAGTGGGCCCCTACAGTACGCCTGGACTCCAGCACTTCCCCGTGTATGCTGGGTGCTGACGACCGCCCTGACTTTAGGTCAGAAACAAGGTCAAACACAAGAAGTTCCATAGCATAGTGGGACGAGGGAGCAGAAGCAGGCTAAGTATGTGGGATAGGGGGTTCAACCTTCCCCCTAGCTCCCTGGGGTTTTTCACTCTTCATGTAAAACTCCTTTAAGTTACCTGTCAGCTAAGATTCTAAGTATTCTTGTGCCATGTTTCTACCCAATCCTTCATATTTTCTAGATTTAAAAGCAGATGCAGCTCCCAAGAACTTCTAGGACAAATACAGCCCTGTTATATTTCTATATTAGTTAGATACTACACTACAAACGGTCACAGCGTATTTTCTCAGACCCAATCCTGGCCTTCAATCCTACTTGATCCTGTTTTTAATGAAGAACAATATCTTGGTGCAATGTATTCAGTACATGATTGAGCAATTTGCCTTCGGTCTGTCTGTTCCGGCATGTGAACATTATGATAATACAATCTCGTTCCATATGTTATACTTATTTACAGAAGTGTCAGTGTGGGAATGAGCATATCACGATAAATAATTCATTAAATTATTATATTTCAGCATTGAATTTTTTGGTGTATTATTCGACATTAACCATTTCTCTCCTACCGTAAAAACCACAACAAAACAGCCTAATAGCATGTGCGCTCCTCACCCCATGATCAGACTAGAAGCCTAAGACCACACGGTCTGAGCTCTCAGTGCAAGTTCTCCATGACTGTCTGGAGGACATTATATAAATAAGAGACGGCCCCGTAGATATTGATTCCAAGTTGTCTCAACATCCATTTGGTATAGTGATTTCTTCTATGGGTGACAGAAAAGGCTAAAACGAAAAAAGTCTTATGATATCTGATACATCAGTTAAGGTTTATCCAAGGACGAGAGTAATGAACCATGACTACTGTAACTACAATATCTTGAGGAGTATCTCAAATGAAATAACTACAATAAAAATTGGAATGGCCAAAAATAAATTAAAAAAGGTAAAATAGTTTAAAGTCCATGATATATCCAGTGCTGACCCTCTATGTGGTGATAACTGTGTAGTCCTGTACTCATCCGAAAGTTTTTTTGGATTTGCGAAATTGTAGAAAATGTTTAAACAAAAAAGTTAGGAATGTTTAGGCAATAGTCATGACTGTGACGTCCTTATGACATGGTTATTATGTTTGAGTGTAATAAGTTATGATACAGTGATACGGTGGAAGTTGTCAGGATTTACAACACAGTTTGCCCGTCTCGGCAATGTTTGGTTACCATGTGGAGATGAAATGGTTTTCCCACTGTAATTCTTGGCTGTGATGAGGATAGACCTGTCTCCACCAAGTTGTGGTGGTTGGAGTTCTGAAAACAGTGCAATGTAGGTATTAGCTATTTCCATAATAGAGATGAGCGAACATACTCGTCCGAGCTTGATGCTCGGTCGAGCATTAGCGTACTCGAAACTGCTCGTTGCTCGGATGAATACTTCGCCCGCTCGAGAAAATGGCAGCTCCCGCCGTTTTGCTTTTTGGCGGCCAGAAACAGAGCCAATCACAAGCCAGGAGGAGGGGGGGGTGGGAGGAGGAGGAGGCATAGTAGGCCTTTGAAACCTGGACCGAGGTAGGCCCCGCAATCCTCGGCGTCGGCAGTATATGAGCAGCCCCAGGGTCAGACTCGGTCCCAGCCGCCACCAAGTTAGCCCAATGTGCCGTCAGCGATATATAGTGGCCTTGCCCGGCAGCACTCGTCCACGTGTCCGTGGTCAGGTGGACCATGTCAGAAACGGCGTTGGTCAGGGCACGGATGATGTTCTCTGACACGTGCTTGTGCAGGGCTGGGACGGCACATCGGGAAAAGTAGTGGCGGCTGGGGACCGAATACCGAGGGGCGGCCGCCGCCATGAGGTTGGTAAAGGCCTCGATCTCTACTAGCCTATAGGGCAGCATCTCCAGGCTAAGCAATCTGAGATGTGGACATTAAGGGCTTGGGCGTGCGGGTGGGTTGCCTATTTTTCTTTTCCGCTCCCGTCTGGGGTATGGAGACTGAACGCTGGTGGATGCTGTGGAGGATCGTGGAGGCGACGATGGGTGTTTTGTGTCCAGGGTCCTGGGCAGGGGCTGACTATCAGCTGACACAGGGGAAGGAGCAGTGGTGTGCACGGCCGGAGGTGAACGGCTTGGTGCCTGATTCGGTGTTTAGCATTTCATATGCCTGCGCTACTGGTGGTAGTTAGCTAGTAGTGGTGGAACCCGGCTGATCCTGGTTTGCAAAGGTTCACACCACAGTCCGTGCGGTCATCCGGTGTTTCCTTAAAGAACACCAGACTTCTGAAATCTAGCCCTCGCCGGGGAGCCCTCGCCACGGGAGCTTCACTACGTGACACATTGGTGACTGATGCACCTGCTCTGGCCCTGCCTCTCCGTCTGGCCCCACCACTGCCTCTCTCCAACCTGTTCTGCTATAGGACTCTCCTCCTTCTCAGAAGCACTGTGTTCACCCGGCCTCTCAACCCAGCTTGGGTCTGTCACCTCATCATCCTCCGATCCCTCAGTCTGCTCCCCCCTCGGACTTCCTGCCCTGACAACAACTTCACCACTGTGTGACAACCGTGTCTCCTCATCGTCGGACACCTCTTTACACACTTCTTCCACTACGTCAAGAAGGTCATCATCACCCACAGACTGCGACTGGTGGAAAACCTGGGCATCGGAAAATTGCTCAGCAGCAACCGGACAAGTGGTTTGTGACTGTGGGAAGGGTCCAGAAAACAGTTCCTCACAGTATGCCGGTTCAAATGCCAAATTTTCCTGGGAGGGGGCAGACTGGGGGGGAGGAGGCTGAGGTGCAGGAGCTGGAGGAGTGCCGATTTCGGTGACATGGGTGGACTGCGTGGAAGACTGACTGGTGGACAAATTGCTCGAAGCATTGTCGGCAATCCACGACATCACCTGTTCGCACTGTTCTGGCCTCAACAGTGCTCTACCACGAGTAACTTGAGACATGATGAACCTAGGGAGTGTAGCTCTGCGGCGTTCCCCTGCTCCCTCATCAGCAGGTGGTGTCTCACCCCACCCAGGACCACGGCCTCTGACCCCTGCAGTAGATGGACGCCCACGTCCCCGCCCTCGTCCTCGTCCTCTACCCCTAGCCCTCGGGTTAAACATTTTGAAAATGAAAGTTATATAACTAAAATTTTTTTTTTTACTTTTTTTTGTGTTTTTTTGTGTTTTTTAGTTTTTTTTTGTGTTTTTTAGTTTTTAAAACCAAACAATGCTATCCTATTGCTATGGCTATTTTCTAGCCAAGTATGAAAGCACACTGCTATGCCAGATGAGATGACGCTGAGTTATGAAAAAATAAACGTAAAATAAAAAGGAAATGGCAGACTGTGCCTAATTGAAATCCAACCCCTAATAAATTATCCCACTTCGGTCTTTGCGATGGATATGTGCGTCACTAAGCGCTAAACACAGCGGTCGCAAGTCTCACTCCAAATTCCTCACAATTGGCTAGTATATGCACTGCAGCAAGGACAGCCACCAGCAGATCAACCAGAAATAAAATATATATAACGCTATTGTAGGCGTAAGTAAGCCGTTTGGATTCTCCTTTGGCTATTTTCTAGCCAAGTATGAAAGCACACTGATGAGATGACGCTGAGTTATGAAAAAATAAACGTAAAATAAAAAGGAAATGGCAGACTGTGCCTAATTGAAATCCAACCCCTAATAAATTTTCCCACTTCGGTCTTTGCGATGGATATGTGCGTCACTAAGCGCTAAACACAGCGGTCGCAAGTCTCACTCCAAATTCCTCACAATTGGCTAGTATATGCACTGCAGCAAGTACAGCCACCAGCAGATCAACCAGAAATAAAATATATATAACGCTATTGTAGGCGTAAGTAAGCCGTTTGGATTCTCCTTTGGCTATTTTCTAGCCAAGTATGAAAGCACACTACTATGCCAGATGAGATGACGCTGAGTTATGAAAAAATAAACGTAAAATAAAAAGAAACTGGCAGACTGTGCCTAATTGAAATCAAACCCCTAATAAATTTTCCCACTTTGGTGTTTGAATATCGTGGGGCACTATAAGCTAACACCCACACGTGACGTAACCAAGTCGCTCCTTGGCAATCCTCCACAATAAATGGGTACTTCAGCGGCACTACTAGTGCCAGCAAGCCCAGCCACAAGCAAACAAAAAAAAAAAAGTATAACGTTTTGTAGCCCTAAGAAGGGCTGTTGGGTTCTTGTTGAATCACTCCTGCCTAACCTATTCTAATAGAACACCCTCAAGCTGTCCCCGGACCAGCAGCAGCTCTCTCCCTAGCGGCATCCAGACACAGAATGATCCGAGCAGCGCGGGCAGCGGCTAGTCTATCCCAGGGTCACCTGATCTGGCCAGCCAACCACTGCTATCGATGTGTAAGGGTACCACGTCATGCTGGGTGGAGTGCAGAGTCTCCTGGCTTGTGATTGGCTCTGTTTCTGGCCGCCAAAAAGCAAAACGGCGGGAGCTGCCATTTTCTCGAGCGGGTGAAGTATTCGTCCGAGCAACGAGCAGTTTCGAGTACGCTAATGCTCGAACGAGCATCAAGCTCGGACGAGTATGTTCGCTCATCTCTAATGTTAACATGATAACAATCTTGTCAGATGACATTACACTAGCAGTTCCGGGAGCTACAGAAATGGAGATAGAGGTTGAAGAAAAGGACGTGAATATCTATCTGCAGCTCACATTTCAATAGAATTGCGCTATAGCATGCTTGGGGCGTTCCTCCATCACCCTTCATGGTCCCTTTCATGCTCCTCCACGCCCAATTGTCCTGGAGTTGACATAAGGACATAAATAGTCACAATTCCTGTCCATGCGCTATGAATTGCTGGCGTACGAGCCCTGATAAATCTGCCCCTATGTCTTTAGTTTCTCTGCTCTCTAGTTTTGAGAACGGATGCGGGGACTTAAAGGAAATCTACCATCAAAATCTATCATGATAAAATAAGGGCACTTACTCAAAGATCCAGGTACCGTAACTATGGTAATCTTATATTTGGTATTTATGGCCTCCTTCCTTCTAAAATCAACTTCTTAAATTATGCTAATGAGTTGTAGGGGCTCTTGGGGATGTTACCAGAGCCCCTCTATGCAGCAGCTTCACAAGCTGTTACACTGTGCAGGGGCATCCCCACCCCCTCCCCAACTGTGTAATGAAACAGCCTGTTCTGCAATGAGATTACATCAGGCAGAGGGAGACAGTATAACAGCATGGAGAAGCTCTTGAAACAGAAACAATTCAGACTCATTAGCATCAAATGTTGATTTTAGAAGGAAGGAGGCCACGGATAACAATAAGAAGAAGATTACCACAGTCACAGACTGACATATATTGGGAATACCAGAGGTGGTGATCTTGGGGGCCCACCCTTCAACCATTAAACAAATCATACCACTTAAGATATATAATCAACAAGATGTAATAATTTACTGTATAATATTGGAGTCATCCTATATGAAATAGATCATAATATAAAATTATTACTTCACTCATTTTCAAATGAAGATCTTTGGGGTCCATTATAAAGTGTTAGAAACTGGGGCCCACCGGAGGATTCTCCGATGCTCTGTTGGGCCAGTCCGACATTGGTTAACAGTGCCTGGATCTATGAGTGTTGCTGGTTTATCATGATGGATTTTGATGATAGATTTCCTTTATTACATTGCATACATCATTCCCTATGTGAATGGATTCATAGAACAGCATTATAGGTTGGATACATACATTTCATAGGAATTAAATACAAATGTGCCCTAAATTGGATGTACCGTATATACTCGAGTATAAGCCGACCCGTGTATAAGCCGAGGCCCCTAATTTTACCACAAAAAAACTGGGAAAACCTATTGACTCGAGTATAAGCCGAGGGTGGGAAATGCATTGGTCACAGCCTCTCCAGTATGTAGCCAGCCAGCCCCTGCCCCAGTGTAAATAGCTTGCCAGCCCCTGCCCCAGTGTAAATAGCTTGCCAGCCCCTACCCCAGTGTATATAGCCAGCCAGCCCCTGCCCCAGTGTATATAGCCAGCCAGCCCCTGCCCCAGTGTATATAGCTTGCCAGCCCCTGCCCCAGTGTATATAGCTTGCCAGCCCCTGCCCCAGTGTATATAGCCTGCCAGCCCCTGCCCCAGTGTATATAACCTGCCAGCCCCTGCCCCGTCGTGCAGCACAACAATACTGGATGGATCGCACAGAAGATCTACGGGTGCCGCCAGAAAGGCGAGTTTTGATTTATTTATTTTTTTGACTCGAGTATAAGCCGAGTTTGGGTTTTTCAGCACATTTTTTGTGCTGAAAAACTAGGCTTATACTCGAGTATATAAGGTATTTCTATATATGAGGTCCTGACAACTAGTCAGTAGTGATTTTCCAACTATGTACAAAAGCCACGAATAACATAAAGGTCGGATGATCATTTTTCCAGTGTGTTTTAGGAGTCTATCAATCCCCCTGTACATAGTAATTTGCTAATAGGAATATGTTGTGTTCTTGCCTTGTGGTTATCGCTCCTGAGGGTACAGTGAATGGGTTGGAAGTTGGTTCACTTTTTCAACGCCTCCTATTGTCGTCTCCGATAAATAGAGAGTCACCGGATCAGAATCCATTGTTCCCATATTGGTCGGTGCCCGCTGTGGAGCGGCGCTGTACATTATACAGGCATCTCTTACAATGCGCGCTTTGTTCCTGAGCATTTACAGGCTTTGTAGACCCAGTGTGTCGCTTCCCAATCCTGTCAAAGCATTTGAATCTGAAAGGAAACTAAGAAATTATACCAGACGTTTCATTACTGCACATAAAAATATTCTATTTATGAAGATATTTATGAAAAATCTCCTTGTTATCCCTGTCTGGGTAACTTATTTCACTTTAAGATTTTCTTGGATGCAATAGACACAATTGTCAAGTGTAGCTGAGTTGTTATACATGGCCAGTTACAGCAACAGGGGTGAGTCCAAAGATTATGAAGGTGGGGACCCATCCCAAAAGGGGGGAATCATATAGACAGGAAAAGAGTAGTAGTACTGTGCTGTATCTATATGTACACTGTATGCATGGACACAGCACAGTACTACTACTCCTATCCTGTATATATGGAAACATTACAGCACAGTACTACTACTCCTATCCTGTATACATGGACACAGCACAGTACTACTACTCCTATCCTGTATATATGAAAACATTACAGCACAGTACTACTACTCCTATCCTGTATATATGGACATGAAGCACAGTATTACTACTCCTATCCTGTATATATGGACACAGCAAAGTACTACTACTCTTATCATGCATATAAGTGTACAACACAGCACTATTGTTCCTATCCTGTATAATGCAGGATAGGAGCAGTAGTGCTGTGCTGTGCCCATATATACAGAATAGGAGCTGTAGTACTGTGTTGTACCCTTACATACAGGATATGAGTAGTAGTACTGTGCTGTGTCCATATATGCAGGATAGGAGTAGTAGTACTGTGCTGTGTCCATATATACAGGATAGGAGTAGTAGTACTGTGCTGTGGCCAGATGAACAGAATATGAGTAGTACTACTGCGCTGAAGAAGTACATACAGGATAGTAGTAGTGGTACTGTGCTGTGCCCATATATACAGGATAAGAGTAGTAGTACTGTGCTGTGCCTATATATACAGGATGAGTAGTAGTACTGTACTGTGCCCATATATACAGGGAAGGAGTAGTAGTACTGTGCTGTGCCCATATATACAGGAGAGGAGTAGTAGTACTGTGCTGTGGCCAGATGAACAGAAAAGTGAAGTAGTAGTACTGTGTCGAAGTACTGGATAGTAGTAGTAGTACTCTGCTGTGCTCATATATACAGGATTGTTGTAGGAGTACTGTTATGTGCTCATATATACATGATAGGAGTAGTAGTACTGTGTTGTGCCCATATATACAGTATAGTAGTAGTAGTACTGTTCTGTGCTCATATATACAGGATTGTTGTAGGAGTAGTGTTATGTGCTCATATATACATGCTAGTAGTAGTGGTACTGTGTTGTGCCCATATATACAGGATAGTAGTAGTACTGTTCTGTGCTCATACATACAGGATAGGAGTAAGTAGTGATGTTCTGCGTCTATGTATATAGGATAAGATAAATAGTACTGTGCTGTACTTACAAACATAAGGAGCTTATATAAACATATAAACATGTTCTTATATAAACATAGGAGCAGTAGTACTGTGCTGTACCAATATTTACAGGATTAGAATAGTAGTCCAGTGTTGTACCCATATTTACAGGATGAAATTTGTTCTATACTTTGCCCATAATTACAAAATAATAGTAATAGTTCCATATTAACAAGATAAGAGTAGTTCTGTGTTGTGCCCATATAGATAACAAGATAAATGTAGTACTACTGTGTAGTGCCTATGTATACAAGACATATTGACAGGATAAGCTTAGTAGTGATGTGCTGTGCCCAAATATACAGGAAAGGAATAGTAATTCTGTGCTGTGTCCAATTTTACAGGAAAGTGCAACATCCCCCACCAGGGCCAAGCCTTTTCTTGGGGCCTGGAGACAGCCGGGGCCCAGAATACCGGAGTGGCTGTCAGTTGCGGCCTAGGCACGCTAATATCACGGTGCTTGGTATGGGCACAGGAGGGCTGTCCTACAGCCTGGCAGGTCTCCAGCAGGTGGTGTGTGCAAGAAATACAGAGGGAGAGGCTGTGGTACTGGTTCTCCCTTGGGCAACCCCTTCAGTGTGATTGTTGGAGATTCCGGATTACTGGAGTGGTCATGGAGAGTGATCCTCAGGAGTAGATTCACCAGCCTGGTAGTAGGTGCAGGCTGGGATGTAGATGTGTCCAATACTGGAAGCTGCAGCTTTGTCCTGGGTGTTTTTGTGTCTGTGCTTGTGGTGCACTGACACTCTGTCTCTGTTCACTCAGTATATGCTTTGTATTGAGAGCTGAGGCCTAAGAGGCCTGTATCAAGATAATGTGCTCTAAGGTCTCTCTAGTAAGAGAGCTTGCTGGAAAGAGCTGCTCCACAGTCAGGAGCTGGGCCTAAAGAGCTTCTCATGTGGTGAGAGCTGGGCCTAAAGAGGACTTGCCCCTTCCTGTCCAGGGGTTTTGTTATTCCCTGGTCAGGTGGTGCTCACTCTCTAATCACACTCAAGTTTACAGGTTGGAACATCATTGGATGACAATATTAAATAGTTCTAACCCTTGCCTGTCCAGGCAGAATCTACCACTGCTAATTACCTCTAATAGACTGTATTACCCTCAAAGTGAGTTAATCAGACTCCTCTAGAGGGATACTACAGATTCGCAAGCACTCCCTTGCCTACACATTGGCAGGGGTGTTGCAATACAGAATAGGAGTAGTAGTACTGTGTTGTGCCCATATATACAGAATAGGAGTAGAAGTAATGTGTTGTGCCCATATATACAGGATAGGAGTAGTAGTACTATACTGTATCCAAATTTGCAGTATAGGAGTAATAGTACTGTGCTGTATCTATATTTACAGGATAAGCTTAGTATTACTGTGCCGTCCCCAAATATACTGGAAAGAAATAGTAATACTGTGCTGTTTCCATACACACAGGATAGTAGTAGTAGTACTGTGCAGTGCCAATATATACATGAATAAGTAATAGTACTGTGCTATGCATATATATATATATACCGTATATACCGGCGTATAAGACGACTTTTGAAGACTTAAAAATCTTCTGTCCAGTCTGGGGTCGTCTTATACGCCGGTAATGTTTCTCACCTTTCCAGCGATACACCGAAGCTCCGCTGCCGGTCAGTCAGAGGCCCGCACCTGACCCCTGCGCTGTGCTGATAACTCGGTGCAGCACAGCGGGCAGATGTTTTGAATTGTGACAGCCGCGGGCCTGCCTGTTACAGCGCACGGACTGTTCTGCATCTGGTCCGTGCACTGGATCAGGGAGGGCCCGGAGCTGTCATAATTCAAAATTAGAACGGGCCCCCGATCCGCATCCGTCCCACCCACCTCACACTACTTACCCGCCATCGACCCCATCGCTGACGTAGGCTATGTGACGCAGACGCGTCATCAGCCGTCGCCAGCGCCGGATCCCCTGATGAGAGGCAGCACGAAGAGGAGCGGGATAAGGTAAGAATTATGTTTTTTATTTAGCTTAAATATATAGGGCCCTGTTTGGTGGTGGGGGACATTATTTATGGCTACTGGGGGTGCAGGACAGTAATTATAGCTACTGGGGGGGGGGGCAGGACAGTAATTATAGCTACTGGGGGGGGGCAGGACAGTAATTATAGCTACTGGGGGGGCAGGACAGTAATTATAGCTACTGGGGGGGGGGCAGGACATTAATTGTAGCTACTGGGGGGGGCAGGACATTAATTATAGCTACTGGGGGGGTGCAGGACATTAATTATGGCTACTGGGGGGGCAGGACATTAATTATGGCTTCTGGGAGGGGGGAATAATTTTAATTTTTACCGGTGTTCTGTATGCGTTGGAAAAGGGGTAGTGTTATACAGCGAATATATCTTAAACTCTATATTTTAAACAGGAAAGTAGGGGGGTCATCTTATACACCAGGTCGTCTTATACACCGGAATATACGGTATATATATATAGGATAGGAGCAGTAGTACTGTAATCTGCCCATATATACAGGATAGGAGTAGTAGTACTGTGTTGTACCCATCTATACAGGATAGGAGTAGTAGTACTATGCTGTGCCCATATATACAGAATATGGGTAGAAGTCTGTGCTGTGCCCATATATACAGGAAAGGAGTAGTAGTACTGTCTTGTACCCATATACAGGAGGTCCCCTACTTAAGAACACCCGACTAACAGATGACCCCTAGTTACAGACGGACCCCTCTGCCCACTGTGACCTCTGGAGAAGCTCTCTGGATGCTTTACTATAGACACAGACTGTAATGATCAGCTGTAAGGTGTCTGTAATGAAGCTCTATTGATAATCCTTGGACTGGATCTACAATTATAAAATATACAAACCTATGGAACCTATCTTGTATACTGCCTGTCTGCAGGATAGGAGTAGAAGAAAGGTGATGCACCCATACATACATGATAGGATAAGTAATTCTGTTCTGTTATAAAGTACTAAAATGATTCGGAATGCTGATACAGGCATTTTTAAAATCAGCATAGCATAGGCTGTTGGAACCTGTCACCAGCTAAAAATGACATCCCTGGTGATAGGTTCCCTTTAAGGGTGAAACCTAATTTGATACTGGGGGTGCATCTACAAAGATTCAGGGTCTGGTAATGACAGGGTCCTCTTTTATATATTCCTCAGTAATCCCTTCTAGTCCCTACATCTGCGCTTTAAGACTTGTTTTTGCCTTCTGCTCAGTAAATAGAGATCTGTGTTTTGGAGACTTTCTCACTGGCTGAATTTTTCCAGTAACTCAGATGAACAGAATTTTCCTGGACAAAAAAAACATAAGTAAATAAAATAAGTCTGAAAAATGAAAAAAAAAAAAAAGAAATCACCCAATTTATTCCAGCACCTCATCTCTCATCCTTGTAGGAGCCATCACCACTGACCATCATATATAATAGACCATTTTTTAGGTTCATATTTTGGTTTTTTTCCTGTCCGAATATTGTTGTCTTCATTCTCTTTATAAAAATGAGCTCTTCATATTATATCTTCCAGGTGTAATATTGTCATCAGGTGTAAATGGTCAATAACTACAGAATTTTTATCTAGGAGGACTCAATGGGGCTCATTTACTTACCCGTCCGCGGAGTTCACCTGTAGTGCAGTGTCTGACGATAATGCCCTGTGCCGCTAAGATCGTGCACCCGATATCCTGCATGTGTCGCTTAGGTCCGCCGGAGTTCACCTTCTTCTTCCTGGTGCATGTAAGTGCATTGTCTTGTGACACAATTCGAAAGTTAAATTCCGTGCTCAGTCGGAATCTGTTGGATCATCCGTTGGCACGCCCGCCAATGTGTGTCGCATGAAAGCAAAGCAACTGCACCAAAATCCGATCGCGTGCGACACAATCCCAGCGCAAACCCCTGTTAAATACCTGTCCCAGCCTGGTAATCTCCGAAAACGGCGAACAGTCCGACGAAAGTGCGATCTGCGACACTTAGTAAACGAGCCCCAATGTGTTCTTGAGTCTGATGAAGGCACGAGTTGTCCCAGATATACACGTAGGGCTCTTTTCCATTTGGTGATGTATTATTACTCCTCTTCTTCAGATATAGAAAGCTGTGGATACATATATATTCCTTCTATTTCTCAAGACATTATTTATTGGTGGATTTTTGTGTGTTTTTCGCTCATACAGGGCTGTGATTGATGGTTTATGGCCACTCCAGGCATTTCAGCACATTGCACTTTATTACTTCCTTTCTACCTCATGTGTAGATTCATGATTTATTGGGATATTTCTAGGGAGGAATGTACACTAGATTTTTTCGCTGACAAGACTATAAGGATTCCCTTATTATAATAGAACCAGAACTATTAATGTTTTCAATGTTTTGAAAGGGCATCTACCATGAGGGTGAAAAACTGTATGCAAATGAGCCTGAGGGGCTCCAGGCTCCACCTGCTGGTAGATGCCGACACAGACTGTTTTAGACTTCACTACACTGATTTTATTTCTCATCTTTGCTAGTGTCTTGGCCCTTTTTTGTTTTTTGCCATTTCAAATTTGCTCCCAGCCTATAACTTTTTTATTTTTCCATGTACAGAGCTGTGTTAGGGCTTGTTTTCTGTGCATATTGGGGGTCATTTACTAAGGGCTTGATTCGCGTTTTCCCGACGTGTTACCTGAATATTTCCGATTTACGCCGATTTTCCCTGTATTGCCCCGGGATTTTGGTGCACGCGATCGTATTGTGGCGCATCGGCGCTGGCATGCACGCGAGGGAAATCGGGGGGGGCGTGGCCGAACGAAAACCCGACGGATTCGTAAAAACCGCCGCATTTAAAAAAAAAAAAGGGTCGCGGAGCTTGCACTTACCTTCACTAGGAATAGGCCGGTGAACTTGAGTGCATTCCGGGGAATTTCAGCGCAGCACGGTGGACGTCGGAGGAACTGCCTTAATGAATCTCGGCCGGACCCGAATCCACCGCAGAGAACGCGCCGCTGGATCGCGAATAGACCGGGTAAGTAAATCTGCCCCATTGTACTTCATTGTGATGGTATTTAATATTCTCTGCCGTGTACTGGGCAGTAATTAAAAAATTCCAAATTCAGTACAATTATTTTAAAAATAAAACAAATTTGTGGTATTTTCTTTGTGGGCTCCGTTTTTACGGCTTTTACGGTTTTAATATGTTTAAAATGAAAACCTTCTGTAAGGAAAAAAAATTTAAGAACTTTTTCATACTTTGGGGTACGGATCTGTGTGAGTTGTCATTTTTAATTTTTTTTTTTTTTTTTGCAAGATGACATGGCGTTTTCATTGCTACTATTTTGGGGACTGTACGACTTTTTGATCACATTTTATAAAAAAGTTTGCAAAAAGGCATAAAGAATGGCATTTGGGATATTTGTTATGAGTTTACTGACAGATTTTCTTTAAGTGCTTGCGTAATGTAGTTGTTAAAGTAAATCCACCATCAAAATCCAGCATAAGCTAAGGACACTTACTCATAGATTCAGGCACAGTGACTGTGGTAATCTCCTTACATTCGTTATTCATGGTCTCCTTCCTTCTAGAATCAACTTTTAACATCATGCTAATTTGCAAGAAGGTCTCTGGGGGGGGGCGTTAACAGAGGCCCTCTGTGCTGCAGCTTCAATAGCTGTTACACTGTGCAGGAGCAATTCTCTCATCCGACTTGCGTGCTTAAACTTCCTTATGCCATGAGATTACAGCAGGAAATGGGAGGGGGGAGGTGCTGAGAGAGCAGGGAGGATGGGCAGGACAGTGTAACAGATTTGTTAATGCCCCCACAACCACATCTGGTTCAATAGCATAATATTAAAAGTTGATTTTAGAAGGAAAGAGGCCATGGATAACAAATATAAGAAGATTACTACAGTCACGATCCCTGGACCATATCATTTGTAAAGCGCTATGGAATTTGATAGTGCTATATAAAAAAGATTATTATTTTTTTTATAAAAATGAGCTCTTCATATTATATCTTCCAGGTGTAATATTGTTATCAGGTGTAAATGGTCAATAACTACAGAATTTTTATCTAGGAGGACTCAATGGGGGCTCATTTACTTACCCATCCGCAGAGTTCACCTATAGTGCAGTTTCTGACGATAATGCCCTGTGCCGCTAAGATCGTGCGCCGGATATCCTGCATGTGTCGCTTAGGTCCGCCGGAGTTCACCTTCTTCTTCCTGGTGCATGTAAGTGCTTGGTCTTATGACACATTCGAAAGTTAATTTCCGTGCTCAGTCGGAATCTGTCGGATCATCCGTTGGCACGCCCCCTCCCCCCCAATGTGTGTCGCATGGAAGCAAAGCAACTGCACCAAAATCCGATCGCGTGCGACACAATCCCAGCTCAAACCCCTGTTAAATACCTGTCCCAGCCTGGTAATCTCCGAAAACGGCGAGCAGTCCGACTAAAATGCAATCTGCGACCCTTAGTAAACCAGCCCCAATGTGTTCTTGAGTCTGATGAAGGCACGAGTTGTTCCAGATATACACGTAGGGCTCTTTTCCATTTGGTGATGTGTTATTACTCCTCTTCTTCAGATATAGAAAGCTGTGGATACATATATACAGTATATTCCTTCTATTTCTCAAGACATTATTTATTGGTGGATTTTTGTGTGTTTTTCGCTCATACAGGGCTGTGATTGATGGTTTATGGCCACTGCAGGCATTTCAGCACATTGCACTTTATTACTTCCTTTCTGCCTCATGTGTAGATTGCTGATTTATTGGGATATTTCTAGGGAGGAATGTACACTAGATTTTTTCACTTACAAGACTTTAAGGATTATAAAGGACCCAGAACTATTAATGTTTTCATTGTTTTGAAAGGGCATCTAGCACGAGGGTGAAAAACTTTATGCAAATGAGTCTGATATCTATGGAGCCCCTCAGGTGCATTTGCATATAGTGCTTCATCCTGCTGGTAGATGCTCTTTAAACCCTCAACGACACAGACTGTGTTTTCAACATTGATTTTTTTACTCTGCTTTTCTAGTGACTTGGCCCTCTTTTTGGTTTTTGTCAATTCCATTTTTCGCTCCCCACCTTAAAAAAATCTGTAACTATTATTTTTCCATGTAAAGAACTATGTGAGGGCTTGTTTTCTGCAAAACAAATTGTACTTTATTGTGATGGTATTTAATATTCCATGCCATGTACTGGGGAGTAAGAAGGAAATTCCAAATGCTGTGCATTTATTAAAAAATATATACCTTATATACTCGAGTATAAGCCTAGTTTTTCAGCACAAAAAATGATCCCCTGACGAAGCCCGCTAGACGGGCGATACGCGTGGGGTCTCTCCTCCTCCCCTGGCTTATACCAACGGTAATGTAGTCTCACCTTTTACTCGAGATTGTGGCTTTTTTCTATCGACAAACTACCTTTTGCATGAGATTGTGGCTTTTTTATTATTGACAAATTTGCACTATCGATATTACATACTCTTGTACTGATAAGTCTACCTCATCTGTTTATTATCTGTTTGATAAGTCCACCTCATTTGCCTATTATCTGTGTCATCTGTGCACTCATATTTTTTCGGGGAGTGTTGTGATTGTATACCCTCTTCTCTAGGGTTTTTAAATGCTTTTATATTGTTCTGCCTTCTTTGTGATTAATAAAATATTTTTCATATGTACACATCTGCTTTTCTCCTTCATAGTATTTACATTTTATTATCACAAGGAGGCAGAACAATATAAAAAGCATTTAAAAACCTAGAGAAGAGGGTAGTACAATCACAACACTCCCCGAAAAAAATATGAGTGCACAGATGACAAGATAATAGGCAAATGAGGTGGACTTATCAAACAGATAATAAAACAGATGAGGTAGACTTATCAGTACAAGAGTATGTAATATCGATAGTGCAAATTTGTCAATAATAAAAAAGCCACAATCTCATGCAAAAGGTAGTTTGTCGATAGAAAAAAGCCACAATCTCGAGTAAAAGGTGAGACTACATTACGTTGGTTAAAGCCAGGGGAGGAGGGAGAGGACCCCAACGCGTATGCGCCGTTCTAGCGGGCTTCGTCAGGGAGATCGGCCGCTAGAAGGGCGATACGCGGTTGGGGTCTCCTCCTCCTCCCCTGGCTTATACCAACGTAATGTAGTCTCACCTTTTACTCGAGATTGTGGCTTTTTTCTATCGACAAAACTACATTGCATGAGAGTGGTGGCTTTTATTATTGGACAAATTTGCCACTATCGATATTACATACTCTTGTACTGATAAAGTCTACCTATCTGTTTATTATCTGTTGATAAGTCCACCTCATTTGCCTATTATCTGTGTCATCTGTGCACTCATATTTTCGGGGGAAGTTTGTCTTGATTTATACCCTCTTCTCTAGGGTTTTTAAATGCTTTTATATTGTTTTTGCCTTCTTGTGATTAATAAAATATTTTTCATATGTACACTCTTGATTTTTATCTTCATAGGTATTTACAAAATCTGCCCAGCAAGCAACATGACATGTCTCTAAGCACAAGCTCCGCTAATGTAAAATGTGTTTAGAGAAAACCAGATAGATAAAAATACAGAACTGTTTTATGTTTGGGGTTGGTTTTGCAAAGATTTTTTGAAAAAGGGAAATGGCGTTTGTCCTAAAAAAGTGGGAAGGGAAAAAGTTGTCTTTTCGGTTCCCCTTTAGATTTGCACTTCCTTCAGGATTTTCTGGAATATAAACGTCAACACGGATGTGGGGGGCATCCTGGGATACTGTGACTCCTTCAATCTCCTCACCTATGCCACAAAATTTACTAAATATATTTTATAATTTTCTTATCTTTTCTTTTTTTAATATTTTCATAATTTTCTTTGCACGTCCTTGATTTTGCTATACACTGGGGCAGGGTCTGGCAGGCTATATACACTGGGGCAGGGTCTCGCAGGCTATATACACTGGGGCAGGGTCTGGCAGGCTATATACACTTGGGCAGGGTCTGGCAGGCTAAATACACTGGGGCAGGGTCTGGCAGGCTATATACACTGGGGCAGGGTCTGGCAGGCTATATATAACATGGGGGCAGGGGCGGCTGGCAGGCAGGCTATATACACTGGGGCAGGGGCCTGGCAGGCTATTACACTGGGGCAGGGGCTGGCGGCTATTACCTGGTGCAAAGGGGCTCAGGCTTATATACACTGGGGCAGGGTCTGGCAGACTCATATACACTGGGCATGGTCTGGCATGCGCTATACACTGGGGCAGGTCTGGGAGGCTTATATACCTGGGTCGGGTCTGCAACTATATACCCTGGGGCGGCGGCGGCAGGCGATATACACTGGTGTCAGGGTCTGGCAGGCTAATAATACACTGGGGCAGGGTCTGGCAGGTATATACCTGGGGCAGGGTCTGGCAGACTGATATCCACTGGGGCATGGTCTGGCAGGCTATATACACTGGGGCATGGGCTGGCAGGCTATATACACTGGGGGGGGCTGGGCAGGCCCGTTATATACACTGGCAGGGGCTGGCAGGCTATTTCCACTGTGGGGCAGGGGGCTGGCAGGCTAAAATATACACTGGGGGCAGGTCTGGCATACCATATACAAACTGGGGCAATGGTCTGGCAGGCTATATACACTGGGGCAGGTGTCTGGCAGGCTATATACACTGGGGTCAGGGTCTGGCAGGCGATTACACTGGGGCAGGGTCCCCCTTGCAGGCTATATACACTGGGGCAGGGTTGGCAGGCTATAGACACGGGACAGGGTTATGTGAGGCTATATACACTGGGGCAGGGTTGGCAGGCTATATACTGGGGAGGCTGTGACCAATGCATTTTCCCACCCTCTTCTTATACAACTCGAGTCAAATAGGTTTTCTCAGTATTTTGTGGTAAAATTAGGGGCCTCGGCTTATACTCGGGTCGGCTTATACTCGAGTATATACCGTATATTTGTGCCATTTTCTTGTTGGATCGGTTTTTACGGTTTAAATATGTTTTAAAAAACGATAACCTTCTGTACGGAAAAAACATTTTAAGAACTATTTCATACTTTGGGGTACGGATCTGTGTGAGCTGTCATTTTTTTTTTTTGCAAGATGAGATGGCGTTTTCATTGCTAGTATTTTGGGGGACTGTATGACTTTTTGATCACATTTTATAAAAATGTTTGCAAAAAGGCATAAAGAATGGCATTTGGGATATTTGTTTGAGTTTTACTGACAGATTTTCTTCTTTAAGTGCTTTGGCGTATGTGTTGTTAAAGTAATCCACCACCATCAAAATCAAGTCATCAGCTAGGACATTTAATCATATATTCAGGCACAGTGACTGATATAACATTCGTTATTCATGGTCTCCTTCCTTCTAGAATCAACTTTTAACATTATGCTAATTAGCAAGAAGGTCCCGCTCCTTGGGTGGGGGGCGTCTAACAGAGGCCCCTCTGTGCCTGAATCTTCATAGCTGTTTACACTGTGCAAAGCCAATTCTTCTCACTCCGACTTGCGTGCTTAAACTTCCTGATGCCATAGATACAGCAGCGCTGGTAGGGGGTGAGGTGCTGAGGGAGCAGGAGAATTGCAAGACATGGGGGTATTAACTTGAACACAAATTTTCCCATAAGGTGCTTTTAAAACAGACCCGTATATATAAACGAGTTATAAACTCTCACAAACATCCGCCACAAATAAAGGCAATGAGGCTTCCTGTTGGGGGTAAAGGGTCACGCTATTTATTTAACAATTAACAAAACTCCAAATTAAACGCAACTAGTATGATGTTCATCTTGTTGCCAAAAACCGCAGCTGCCCGAAGCGGTTTGCTCGGCCCGTACTCTCCCTGCAACACTGCGTCCTTCCGGGCAAATTCGTTCCATATCTCAATCTCCACCATCTCTTCCATTTTTGGGGGCGCCAGCTGTGACTTCACAGTAGGTATAACAAAAGAGAGTATCAAAAACACCAACAGTAACACATTAGGGAGGGAAGGGAGGACAAGCCTTCACCGGTGGCGCGGGCAAGAGGAGCAAGAGCAACGCCCAGGGGCACAGCTTATAAACCCAGGGGAGGGGACAAACAACAGGGCTGGGGGATGAAAACCAACCAATTGATCACTACAACCCCTTAAATGCAACAGCCACAATTACAACACTGATGCACTCCTGGACAACCCCCAGTCATATGCACCCTCCATATTCAGTCGGGGGGTACCCTGCTTACAGTGTAACCGATTTGTTAATGCCCCCACCACCACATCTGGCTCAATACATAATATTAAAATTGATTTTAGGAAGGAAAGAGGCCATGGATAACAATAATAAGACGATTACTACAGTCCCACGATCCCTGACCATATCATTGTAAAGCGCTATGGAATTGATAGTGCTATATAAACAAGATTATTATTGTTTTATTATTATTATATTACATGTTTCAAAGGGTGAAAAAAAGACTCTCACTTTTTTTATGCTAAAGAAATCTTGGATTAATATGAATAGCAACAGAATCCAATACATCTCACCGTCCTTGTGTTTTCCAATTTTTCGACAAAAATTGTCAGTATTTTTTGGACACGAATCAAGGACGTGCAAAGAAAATTATGAAAATATAAGAAAATAAGAAAATTATAAAATATATTTAGTAAATTTGGTGGCATAGGGAGGAGATTGAGATTAGTCACAGTATCCAGGATGCCCCACATCCGTGTTGACGTTTATATTCCAGGAAAATCCTGCAGAAGTGCAAATCTTAAAGGGGAACCGAGATACAACTTTTTCCCTTTCCACTTTTAGGACAAACGCCATTTCCCCTTTTCCAAATCTTTTGCAAAACCACCCCAAACCTAAAACAGTTCTGTATTTTTATCGGGTTTTCTAACACATTTTACATTAGCGTAGCTTGTGCTTAGAGACATGTCATGTGCTGGCCTTCTGCCTGGGCAGATTTTGTAAATACCTATGAAGGATAAAAGCAAGATGTGTACATATGAAAAATATTTTATTAATCACAAGATGCAAACCTAGAAAGCATTTAAAAACCCTAGAGAGAGGGTAAAAATGTAAGGACGCCTCCCCCCACCTCCCCGAAAAAATATGAGTGCACAGATGACACAGATAATAGGCAAATGAGGGTGGCTTATCAAACAGATAATAAACAATGCGGTAGACTTTCAGTACAGAGTATGTAATATCGATAGTTCAAAGTTTTCAATAATAAAAGAAAAAGCCAACATCTCATGCAAAAGGTAGTTTTGTCGATAGAAAAAAGCCACATCTCGAGTAAAAGGTAGACTACATTACCGTTGGTAAAAAAAAAAAAAAAAAAAAAAAAAAAAAAAAAAATAAGCCAGGGGAGGATGAAAGAGACCCCAAGCGTATGCCCTTCAGCTGGCGTATCTCCCTGACGAAGCCCCTACGGGCGATACGCGTGGGGTCCTCGCCTCCTCCCCTGGCTTATACCAACGGTAATGAGTCTCACCTTTTACTCGCTGATTGTGGCTTTTTCTATCGCTACCAAACGACCTTTTGCATGAGTTGTGGCTTTTTTATATTAACAAATTTGGCCTCTCGATCTTACATACTCTTGTACTGAGAATCTACCTCATCGTTTATTATCTGTTTGATAAGTCCACCTCATTTTGCCTTTATCTTGTCATCTGTGCACTCATATTTTTTTCGGGGAGTGTTGTGATTGTATACCCTCTTCTCTAGGGTTTTAATGCTTTTATATTGTTCTGCCTCCTTGGTGATAATAAAATATTTTTCATATGTACACATCTGCTTTTCTCTTCCATAGTATTACAGTTCCATTAGATGTGTTTTACCTTTCCCCAATTGTGTTAATTTGCCCCACCTTCCTATTATGCCTGGGCATATTTTCCTATAACGAAGATGAGGGCCAATGAATCCTAACCACCTCCCAAACTCATCCGTCACTGACAGATGTTTGGGAGAGGCTCGGAAATTTATAAAAACAGAGCCTTGAAATTGGAAAAGTAACCAGGACAGATTGAAGAGCAAGCAGTGTCGCGATCCTGTCGGTAGATGTTATTGGAATCCATGCTGACAAGGATTCTATAGGTTGTTAACCTCGTAAGTGTAAAGTGCTGGCCTGACAAACTAGTGAAAAACATGTCATCATTTGACACTTTGTTTGTTTTTTAGAGAGACTAAAATTCTGAATATTTAAGAGGTTTTTCCTGGCAATTAACTTCTATCACAGTCTGAACAGAAGCTGGGACTTTTTCCAATTTGAAAGAGGGGCCCTGTATGACCAATGTAAACAGACTTTGCTTTGCTCTAAATCCCATAGGAGGTTAATTGTCGTAAAGTGCTCATGGTGTGATTTTGGCACTTAATTTATACTGAAATAGGGACCCCTGTTTTTTTGTACTCATTAATGTGGTCTAGTTGGTAGGACCCCACTAATCAAATTTTATCTCCTATCCCATATATGCCTGTTAAGGTGAAGTTTTCAATCACTGTGTGTGGGTGGTAAACAGGAATCATACTGTCAATCACTGTGTGTTAGCAATAATCAGGACTCTCACTGTCATCACTGTGTGTGGGCAAGTAATCAGGACTCTCACTGTCAATCAACTGTGTGTGGGTTGGATAAACAGGAATCAATACTGTCAAATCAACTGTGTGTGGGCGGAGTAATCAGTACTCTCACTGTAATCACGTATGTGGGCGGGGGATTGGACTCTCATTGTCAATCACTGTGTTGGTGGAGAAGCAGGACTCTCACTGTCCATCACTGTGGTGTGGAAGGGGTAATATGGCTCTAACATCCAATCACGGTGTTGTGGGTGGGTAATCAGTACTCTCCTGTCAATTACTGTGTTGAGCGGATTACTCAGGGACTCTCACTGTCAATTCTGTGTGTGGCGGAGTAATCAGGACTCTCACTTCAATCACGGTGGTGTGGGTGTGGTAATCTGGACTCACTCACCATGTGTGGGGCAAGAGTAAACTGGACTCTCACTGTCAATCACTGTGCGTGATTGAGTCATTTGGACCTTCACTCTTCCCTGAATTCTTTTAAACTATTTAACAAAACTGCCAAATCATTAAACCTATACATCCCAGACTCTTCCTATCCCTCTATCACAATCCAGCTTTTAGCTAGATTAGAAAAAATCAGCTAGAGCTTCACTTTACAAGGAAGAATGTAAAACCAGTCTTTGCCTCTCTTGCATTTTTGATCACCCAAACCTTTATTATAGATTTTGCTTCCAAGTGAAATATTCTTTCAATCTGTAAACAGTTTTTTTAAAGTCAATAATCTTTCTTGAACACATCCAGTTTTTGTTTGCCAAAGTTCGAATATCCACATCTAAGCATATTCCACAGTCAACGTGATAATGCTTGTTAACACCTAACACCACGGCCAACGTGATTTATGGAAAGCCAACATTCCATATTTTATGTGGAAATGTATCTGCCAGGAACAAGATACAGTAAAAAACTCAACAAAAAAGAATTGTTCTCTTTGTATAAGATCCTGGCTCTGCTATAGTTTTGTCATAGTTCTTGCCATGGTGCTGTACACCCATTGTTATTGCCCCTCTAATTGGACCAGTAATGGTCTCCCATGATAGTGGTTGCCCATATGTCACGCACCATCCAGTAGCAGACAAAATGCCTTTTTTAGACTTTTTCACAGCATATTATACTATAATTTTTCTAGTTCAAAAGGGGGGTTGACACCTACACTGATCCCCCCCAATCATAGCACTGGGAGTCTCTAGTACATTCATATGAAATAGGTTAGCCAAGCCTGTTAATGAACATAGTGGCAGCATGTCCATAGTGTCATCATATCAGTCAGACAAGAGGTTCCCATTATTGTGGGGTCCCCAGAAATCGGGGAGTGGTCCACGAATCTACAATTTATTCAGTATCCGTGGTTTATATTTGTCTAGACACACATCCTTTTTAAGTTGTTCCTACAACCAAGAACCATAGGAGTGAGTGGATCCGGTGGTAAGTGGCAATGTTTCTATTACTTCTTGCACTAGTGGCCAATATAATATAGTATATAATGTTGCAAATTATTGGCCCAGTTTATCCCTCTCATATACTGACTGCCCTCTGTTCTCCATCCCTCTCATGTAGTGGCCTCCTGGCCTCCATCCCTCTCCTGGTGGCCTCCTGTCACCCTTCTCTCATATAGTGGCCGCCCTGTCCTCCTATCCCTCTTGTATAGGTGCCTGCGTCACCGTCACATAGTGACCTTCCTCTGTCCTCCTTCCCTCTCACATAGTGGCCTCCTGTCCTCCTCCCTCTCACATAGTGGCCTCCTGTCCTCCTTCCCCTTCCCGCTCACAGAGTGGCCCTCCGTCCTCCTTCCCTCTTAAATATTGGCCTCATCCCTCTCACATGTGGCATCCTGTCCTCCTTACCTCGCTTATAGGTGGCCTCTTCCTGTCCTCTATCCCTCTGTATAGTGCCTTCTTCAACCTCCACATAGTGACCTCCTGTCCTCCTTCCTTTCACATATTTGGCCTCCTTGCCTCCATCCCTCTCAACCCTCTCACATGGTGGCCTCTGTACTCCTTACCCTCTCTTAGCGTGGCCCTCTTGTCCTCGTATCCTCTTATATAGTGTCCGCTTCAACCTCAACTAGTGACCTCCTGGCCTCCATCCCTCTCAAACCAACCCTCTCACATGGTGGCCTCCTGTCCTCCTTATAACCGCTCTTATAGTGGCTCCTTCCTCTATCCCTCTTATATATTGGCTTGTGCGGCATTCGTGTTGCAGTGGGTGTCGGCAGTTAGTGTGTGAGTGGGCGTGGTGTGGCGGGTGGGAGTGGGGGGTGGGGGTGGGGTGGTTGGTGGCGTGGTGGCAGTGGGTGAAGTGTGTGAGTGGCCCCCGCTTTCACCTCAATATTGCCCTCCTGTCCTCCTTCCCTCTCACATAAGTTGCCTCCTTTCCTCCTTCCCTCTCACATAGTGGCCTCCTGTCCTCCTTCCCTCTCATATATGGCCTCTTGTCCAATTTCCTTTCATATAGTGGCCTCTGTCCTTGTAGCCTTCTTATATAGTGCCCACTTCATTCACATAGTGGCCTCCTGTCCTCCATCCCTCTCCCCTCATATTGGTGACCCATCTCCTCTTCATGGGTAATTAAACAAAAAAACACATTGTTACTTACCTTTCCTAATTTCTTCCCCTCAGTCCTTCTTGCTCTTCTGCCCAATGCTCAGAGATTAATTGAGGAGGGGACAAGACCTTCAAGGTGGAGCACCCCACACATCTCTGCTGGGAAGCAAGCCGAATTGTAGAGTACCGTACATTCCAACCTTCTGTCTTGGCTCTGAACCTTTATTGTGTCATGTGGCAGTGACCGGAAAGCGGGACAAGTAGAGAAACTTTGGGATATTCTCCAAACCACCGGGGTGGTGGGACAGCACCAAGACCTCCATGTCTTTACCAGAATAACTGTCACTCTCACTGCATGGTGTTCTAGCAGTGAGCACTGAGCAGGAGCTGTCAGATCTTATCACTATTTCACCCACCTCATGTACGCAGGCCAAAAAGTGGTGAATTGGGCCCAAACTTAGTCCAAAGGTTGGAAACAATAGGGGTGATTTTGAACAGTGGAACTAGATGGAATTTTAGCATGGATTCAGCCCCAACACTTTTCCAAGAAAGGAACAGTGTAGGGAGGTGAGATAAATAGGTTTATTGCCCTGTTTCTTGATGACATGTTCCCTTTAAGCATCCTACAGTGAGGAAGAAGTGCTTTAATCAACTATGACAATTGTGTTTGGGATCTAAAGAGGAAGTTTTATGTTGGTACACCGGCCCTTCATGAAACAGAAAAGGTAAGCGGTTATGTCCTACCGGGGAAGGACACTGCAGATGCCCATGGATATATGAGCATGTCCGATACTAACAATCAGCCATGTTCACTTGACAATACGTAAGCTCATGAGCGTATCACGTATATCATTTGTTACACAGTCCAATGATTTGTTGAGAGCTTTACATCGCAGCACAAGATCTATCATTAGTTATCAGTCGGAAATACCTTTAAATACGTAACCTCGCTCATCCACCTATAACAAGAACGCGGGTCCACTGTTATACTTTTCACTCATTTTCAAAACTACCTTAAGTACTTCCTGTAAAGTTTTTTTTTTCCTGATCCACCAACTATTCTTCTGGTCACATTCATTTATTGATTGATGAAATCTTTCACTTCTTAAGTAAGAAATAATGTAATTATTTCCAAAAATTAGATCATATTTAACATTAAAAGGATTTTCAGGAAAATCAATTTATGCTCAAAGTGGGAATGGAAGTACGACCAACCAAATTCAGTGCCATCTATTATAGTTGGAAGATTATCTGCTCATCTTTGCATTCAGCATAATTTATGGTCAGTTAGTTTAAACTTTAAAGGGTATTCCGGAATGCAACATAATCCTATTCATTCAAATGGGCATTATAATATTCGCTAATATGTAGTACGTTGGTCTTTAAAAAATTTTGCTTTCCCTTAACGAACCAAAATGCTGTGCAGACTCTATGATGCAGAATTAAAATGCTCTGGCCCTTTAATCAGTCCTGTGACTTTGTTCCTTTGTGCGGAGACACAGGACGAATATGGCCGCTGGTCACATGTGCACCTCACATGTCTGAACCTGCGCAACGGTCATTGTGATCATCACTATGTGAGGCTGTAGGTCATTTAGTTGCAGTGCATATCCAGTATGACCAGTGGTTGTGGGGTGAGTCGTTACTCATGATTAATGTGCAGTGATGGCACTTACACATCCTTCATGGTAACAGAGCAGGACAGTCTGTTACAATCATCACTGGGAGCAGAGCATAAGGGGAGGAGCTCTTAATTGAGAAACTGCGGGATCATGGGAATGTAGTGTCCCTTGTTGGCCAATCTTAGTGTTAGCTCTGGGCCTACTTTAAAAAGCCCATAAATGTTGCAAATCAAAATCAATTATTTAAGCATTTTGTGATAATTACATTATTATTTGTATCCGTTTATTTATAGCACTTGGCTTTTTGTGTTATATTCCCAGAATACCCCTTTAGTTCCCTATTCCTAACGTGCTACATGATCCTGTTTAACTTATTCATTAGTAACTGTGATAGTAGTTTCTGGCAGGCTATATACACTGGGGCAGGGTCTGGCAGGCTATATACACTGGGGCAGGGTCTGGCAGGCTATATACACTGGGGCAGGGTCTGGCAGGCTATATACACTGGGGCAGGGTCTGGCAGGCTATATACACTGGGGCAGGGTCTGGCAGGCTATATACACTGGGGCATGGTCTGGCAGGCTATATACACTGGGGCAGGGTCTGGCAGGCTATATACACTGGGGCAGGGTCTGGCAGGCTATATACACTGAGGCAGGGTCTGGCAGGCTATATACACTGAGGCAGGGTCTGGCAGGCTATATACACTGGGGCAGGGGCTGGCTGGCTGCGCTATGGAATTTGATAGTGCTATATAAAAAAGATTATTATTTTTTTTATTATTATTATATTACAGTTCAAGGGTGAAAAAAAGACTCTCACTTTTTTATTGCTAAAGATAATCTTGGATTATATGAATCCAAGTACATTCTCATCAGTCCTTGTGTTTTGCAATTTTTCGACACAAAATTGTCAGTATTTTTGGACACGAATAAAGGATTATGAAAATTAAGAAAAATTATGAATATATAAGAAAACATAACAAAATTATAAAATATATTTAGTAAATTTGTGGCATAGGTGAGGAGATTGAGAGGAGTCACAGTATCCAGGATGCCCCACACCGTGTTGACGTTTATATTCCAGGAAAATCCTGCAGGAAGGTGCAAATCTTAAAGGGGAAACCGAAAGAGACAACTTTTCCTTCCACTTTTAGGACAAACGCCATTTCCTTTTCAAATCCTTGCAAAACCAACCCCAAACATAAAACAGTTCTGATTTTTATCTGGTTTTCTAAACACATTTTACATTAGCGGAGCTTGTGCTTAGAGACATGTCATGTGCTGCCTGGGCAGATTTTGTAAATACTATGAAGGAGAAAAGCAGATGTGTACATAAATGAAAATTATTTTTATTTTATTTCACAAGAGAAGGCAGAAAACAATATAAAAGCATTTAAAAACCCTAGAGAAGAGGGTATACAATCACAACACTCCCCGAAAAAATATGAGTGCAGAGATGACACAGATAATAGGCAAATGAGGTGGACTTATCAAACAGGTAATAAACAGATGAGGTAGACTTGTCAGTGGAAGAGTATGTAATATCAATATAGTGCAAATTTGTCAATAATAAAAAAAAAGCCACAATCTCATGCAAAAGGTGAGACTACATTACCGTTAGTATAAGCCAGGGGAGGAGGAGAGACCCCACGCGTATCGCCCGTCTAGCGGGCTTCGTCAGGGGATAATGATAGAATGGTCTGTGTGCCCTTAAATAGCCCTAGAAAGGCCCCTGATGCGACTCAGCCGTGGAGCCGACGAGATACGCCAGCTGAAGGGCATACGCTTGGGGTCTCTTTCATCCTCCCCTGGCTTATTTTTTTTTTTTTTTTTTTTTTTTTTTTTTTTTTTACCAACGTAATGTAGTCTACCTTTTACTCGAGATTGTGGCTTTTTTCTATCGACAAACTACCTTTTGCATGAGATGTTGGCTTTTTTTTTATTATTGACAAATTTGACTATCGATATTACATACTCTGTACTGATAAGTCTACCGCATTGTTTATTATCTGTTGATAAGTCCACCTCATTTGCCTATTATCTGTGTCATCTGTGTCACTCATATTTTTTCGGGGAGGTGGGGGAGTTTACATACCCTCTGCTCTAGGGTTTTTAAATGCTTTTAGTTTGCTCTTGTGATTAATAAAATATTTTTCATATGTACACATTTGCTTTTTCCTTCTAGTATTTACAAAATGCCCAGCAAGGCCAGACATTGACATGTCTCTAAGCACAAGCTACGTAATGTAAAATGTGTTTAGAAAACCACGATATAAAATAAGAACTGTTTTATGGTTTGGGGTTGGTTTTGCAAAGATTTGGAAAAGGGAAATGGGTTTGTCCTAAACGTGCCGAAAGGGAAAAAGTTGTATCTTTCGGTTTCCCCTTAAGATTTGCACCTTCCTGCAGGATTTTCCGGAATATAAACGTCAACACGGATGTGGGGAATCCGGATACTGTGACTTCTCAATCTCCTCACCTATGCCACAAATTTACTAAATATATTTTATTAATTTCTTATTTTTCTTCATTTTCATAATTTTTCTTTTGCACGTCCTTGATTCGTGTACAAAAAAGTACTGACAATTTTTGTCGAAAAATTGGAAAAAACACAAGGACGGTGAGATGTATTGGATTCTGTTGCTATCATATTAATCCAAGATTATCTTTCAGCATAAAAAAAAGTGAGAGTCTTTTTTCACCCTTTGAACGTAATATAATAATAATAAAAAATAATAAATTTGTTTATATAGCACTATCAATTCCATAGCGCTTTACAAATGATATGGTCAGGGATGTGACTGTAGTAATCTCTTATATTGTTATCCATGGCCTCTTCCTTCTCTAAAATCAATTTTAATATTATGTATGAGCCAGAGTGGTTGTGGGGGCATTAAACAAATCGTACACTTTACAGAGGGTACCCCCCGACTGAATATGGAGGGTTGCTATGCACTGGGGTTGTCCAGGAGTGGCATCAGTGTTTTAATTGTGGTGTTGCACGTTATAAGGGGTGTAGTGCTCAATTGGTTGGTTCTCATCCCCCACCCTGTATTGTTTTCCCCTCCCCCTTGGGTTTATAAGCTGGTGCCCTGGGCGTTGCTCTTTCCTCTTGCCCGCCGCACCGGTGAATCTTGTCCTCCCTCCCTCCCTATTGTACTGTTTGAGTGTTTTTGATACTCTCTTTTGTATACTACTGTGAAGTCACAGCTGGCGCCCAAAAAGGGAAGAGATTGGTGGAGATTTGAGATATGGAACGAGATTTGCCCGGAAGACGCAGGTGTGCCCAGGGAGAGTCGGGCCGAGAAACCGCTTCGGGCCAGCTTGCGGTTTTTGGCACCAAGATGAACATTATACTAGTGCAGTTTATATTTGGGAGTTTTGTTAATTGTTAAATAAATAGCGTGATTCCTTTACACCCCAACAGGAAGCCTGCATTGCCTTTATTTGGTGGCGGATGTTGTGTTAGAGTTTATAACCGTTTATATATACGGGTCTGTTTTAAATAGCACTTTGGGAAAATTTGTGTTCAAGTTACTACCCCCAGTCTGCACATCTCCTGCTCCCCTCAGCACCCTACCCCCTCCATTGCCGCTGTAATCTCATGGCATCAGGAAGTTTAAGCACGCAAGTCGGAGTGAGAGAATTGGCTTATGCACAGTGTAACAGCATATGAAGATTCAGCACAGAGGGGCCTCTGTTAACGCCCCCCCCACCCAAACGGGACCTTCTTGCTAATTAGCATAATGTTAAAAGTGATTCTAGGGAAGGAAGGAGACCATGAATAACGAATGTTAGTATCAGTCACTGTGCCTGAATATATGATTAAATGTCCTTAGCTATTGATGACTTGATTTATGGTGGTGGATTTACTTTAACAACACATACGCAAAGCACTTATAAGAAAATCTGTCAGTTAAAAACTCAAACAAAATCCCAAATGCCTTTTATGCCTTTTGGCAAACATTTGTATAAAATGTGATTCAAACAGTCATACAGTCCCCCAAAATTTACTAGCCAATGAAAACGCCATCTCATCTTGCAAAAAAAAAAAATGACAGCTACATCAGATCACGTACCCCACAAGTATGAAATAGTTCTTAAAATGTTTTTCCGTACAGAAGGGTTATCGTTTGTTAAACATATTAAACGTAAAAAACCGATCCAAAAGAAAATGGCAAAAATATACGGGATATAACTCGAGTATAAAGGCCGACCGAGTATAAGCCGAGGCCCCTAATTTACCACAAAATACTGAGAAAACCTATTTGAACTCGAGTGTATAAGAGAGGGCTGGAAATGCATTGGTCACAGCCTCCCCAGTATATAGCACTGCCAACCCTGCCCCAGTGTATTGCTCAACGTCGTATTATAGCCTGCCAACCCTGTCCCAGTGTATATAGCTGCACGGGACCCTGCCCCAGTGTAATTCGCACTGCCAGACCCTGCCCCCAGTGTATACTGCCAGGATCCTGCCCCAGGTTAACCAGACCCGCCCCAGTGTATATAGCCTGCCAGACCCATTGCCCACCCAGTTGTATATGGTTGCCAGACCCTGCCCCCAGTGTATATTTAGCCTGCCAGCCCCTGCCCACAGTGTAAATAGCCTTAGCCACCGCCTGTTCCCTCGCCCCCAGTGTAATAGCCTGCCAGCCCATGCCCAGTGTATGATAGCCTGCCAGCACCGTGCCCCATGGATATAGTCTGCCCTCCGTATATACTGCCAGACCTGCCCCAGTGTATATATTATGCAGACCATGCACCAGTGTATATTACGCCATGCCGCCTGCACCCAGGTAGATAGCCTTGCAGACCCGCCCAGGTATATAAGCCTGCGCCAGACTGCCCCAGTGTTATAGCGCTGCCAGACCATGCCCAGTTGTATATGAGTCGCCAGGACCCTGCCCCAGTTGTATATAGCCTGCGACCTGCCCAGTATTGCTGCCGCTTGCCCAGGGTAATAGACTGCCAGCCCCTGCCCCAGTGTAATAATAGCCCCTGCCTATAAGCAGCCCCCTGCCCCAGTTGTCTATACCTACGCCCCTGCCCCATTAGGCGCCGCCCTGCCCCAGTGTATATAGTCCTGCAGACCCTGCCCCAGTGTATAGGTTGCAGACGGCAGGCACCTGCCAGACCCTGCCCCAGTGTATATAGCCTGCCAGGACCCTGCCCCAGTGTATATAGCCTGCCGCCTGCCCCAGTTCGCATATAGCTGCAGACCCTGCCCCAGTTTATATAGCCTGCCAGACCACTGCCACGTGTATATTAGTCTGCCCAGACCCTGCCCAGTGGAATAGCCTGCCAGACCCTGCCCCCAGTTGTATATAGCCTGCCAGACCCTGCCACGTGTAATTAGGCCTGCCCCGCGCGCGGACAGGATCGCACAGCAAAGATAACCAGGGGTCGCGCGGAAAGGTGATTTAGATAATTCTATTTTTTGGATCGGGTATAGCCGAGTTTGGTTTTTACAGACAACAAATTTTTTGTTGCTGAAAAAACCAGGCTTATACTCGAGATATAATGGTTAATTTTTTACATAAATGCACCAGCATTTGGATTTCCTTCTTACTCCACAAGTTACATGGCATGAACATTAAATACCATCACAATAAAGTACAATTGTTTTGCCAGAAAACAAGCCCTACAATATTTCCTTTAACATGGAAAAAAATACGTACGATTTTTTTAAGGTGGGGGATGCGAAAGATGGAATTGCCAAAAACCAAAAAGAGGGCAAGTCACTAGAAAAGCGAGTAAAAAATCAATGTTGAAACACAGTCTTTGTCGTTGAGGGTTTCAAGAGCATCTACCAGCAGGATGAAGCACTATAGCAAATGCCTGATGGGCTTCCATAGATATCAGACTCATTGCATAAGTTTTTCACCCTCGTTGACTAGTGCCCTTTCAAAAACAATGAAACATTAATAGTTCTGGGGTCCTTTGATAATCCTTATATAAAGTATTGTTAAGTGAAAAAATCTAGGTAATTCCTCCCTAGAAATATCCCAATAAATCAGCAATCATACACATGAGGACAGAAAGAAAGTAATAAAGTGCAATGTGCTGAAATGCTGCAGGGCCATAAACCATCAATCAACAGCCCTGTATGAGCGAAAAAACCACACAAAATCCACCAATAAATAATGTCTTGAGAAATAGAAGGAATATACTGTATATATGTATCCACAGCTTTTTATATCTGAAGAAAAGAGGAGTAATAACACATCACAAAAGGAAAAGAGCCTACGTGTGAGATCTGGGAACAACCGTGCCTCATCAGACTCGAAGAAAACATTGGGGCTGGTTTTACTAAGGGTTTCGCGATTGCATTTTAGTCGGACTGCTCGCCGTTTCGGAGTTACCAGGCTGGGAACAGGTATTTAACAGGGTTTGGCTGGGATGTGTCGCACGCCGATCGGATTTTTGGTGGCTAGTGCTTTGCTTATCCATGCGACACACTTGGGGGGGACGGAGGGGTGAGTGCCAACGGAATGATCCGCCGACAGATTCCGTGAGCACGGAATTAACATTTCGAAATGTGTCCATAAGACCAAGCACTTACATTGCACAGGAGAAGAAGAAGGAAGGTGAACTCAGGCGGGACCCTAAGCGACAACATGCAGGATATCCGGCGCCGCACGTCTTAGAGGCACAGGGCATTATCAGTCAGACACACTGCACTAGTAGGTGAACTCTGCGGAATGGGTAAGTAATGAGCCCCCATGAGTCCTCCTAGTAAAAATTCTGTAGTTATGACCATTACACCTGATAACAATATATTACACCGAGATATGGAAGTTTATAAATGAATATTGGCGAAAAAAAACGAAGAAAGTGTGCCCCCGCTTCTTTGTTGTCCTCTCTAAAGCCTCCCTCCTTTATCTTCACCCGTACCTTCTCCCCCGTTCTTGACGTATGCGTATCCATCTCCCGCACTCTATTCTACACCTATAGCTCACCTCTTTTCTTCTCTATCGCTTGCACGTGCTCCTCTTTTAATTTCTCTGGATCAGCTCTCTCATCCTTCCCTGATCAGCAATCTCGCTTTACATCCGTTCCCTTCTACCATATCGGACACCCTAAAATCTATTATATATGATGGTCAGTGGTTGATGGCTCTACAGGGATAGAGGTGTGGAATAATTGGGTGATTTTTTTTTTTTTTCCTTATTTCAGACTTATTTTATTACTTATGTTTTTTTCTCCAGGAAAAATTTGTTCATCTGAGTATGGAAATTCCAGCCAGTGAGAAAGTCTCCAAAACACAGAGTCTCTATTAATGGAGAGAAGCAAAAACAAGTCTAAAAGCGCAGATGTAGGGACTAGAAGGTGATTCTGAGGATATATAAAAGAGGAACCCTTGTCATTACCAGACCCTGAATCTTTGTAGATGCACCCCCAGTATCAAATTAGGTTTAACCCTTAAAAGGGAACTACAACAGGGCAGTCATTTTTAAGCTGGTGAAGGTTCCAACAGCTATTGCTTTGCTGATTTAAAACAAGGCCTGTTCAGCATTCCGAATCATTTTAGTACTTTTATAACAGAACAGAATTACTTATCTATTCAGTCTGTATGGGGCATCACACTTTCTGTTACTCCTACCTGCAGACAGGCAGTATTACAGATAGGTTCACCATAGGTTTGTATATTTTATAATTGTAGACCAGTCCAGGACTTATCCAATAGAGCTTCACTTACAGACACCTTACGCTGATTCATTACAGTCTGTGTATTAGTAAAGCATCAGAGAGCTTCTCCAGGAGGGTGCACAGTGGCAGAGGGGCCGTCATTGTTAACTAGGGGTATCTGGTTTTTTAAAGTCGGGTGTTCTTAAGTAGGGGACACTCCTGTATATGGGTACAAGACAGTACTACTACTCCTTTTACCTGTATAGTATGGGCACAGACAGATTCTACCCATATTCTGTATATATGGGCACAAGCACAGTAGTACTACTACTCCTATCCGTATAGAGGGTACAACACAGACTATTACTCCTATCCTGTAATATGGGAAGATTACAGTAATACGCTCCTATCTATATATATATTATACTTATTCCGGTGTATAAGACGACCGGTTGTATTAAGATGACAACCCACTACTTCCTGTTTAAAATATAGAGTTTTAAGACATATATTCGCTGGTATAACCACTAACCCTTTTCCAAAGCATACAGAACACCGGTTATAAAAATTAAAATTATTCCCCCCTCCAGAAGCCATAATTATGTTCCTGCACCACAGGTTACCCATCAATTAATGTCCTGCCACCCCCCCAGTAGCTAAATAATGTCCATGCCCCCCCCAGTAGCTACAAATAATGTCCTGCCCCCCCCCAGAGCTATATTACTGTCCTGCCCCCCCAGTAGCCTATAATTACTGTCCCTGCCCCCCCCAAGTAGCTATAATTACTGTCTACCCCCCCCCCCAGTAGCTCAAATTACTGTCCTGCACCCCAGTAGCCATTAAATAATGTCACCCACCACCAAACGGGCCCTAATATTTAAGCTAAATAAAAAACATAATTTTACCTTATCCCAGCTCCTCTTCGTGCTGCCTCTCATACAGGGGATCCCGGGGGCTGGCGAGGCTGATGACGCGTCTGCGTCACATAGCCGAAGTCAGCGATGGGGTCGATGGCGGGGTAAGTAGTGGAGGTGGGGTGGGACGGATGCGGATCGGGGGACCCGGTCTTAATTTGAATTATGACAGCTCCGGGCCTCCCCTGATCAGTGCCACGGACCAGATGCAGAACAGTCCGTTGCGCTGTAACAGGCAGGCCCGACGGCTGTCCAATTCCAAAAAACATTCGGCCAGCTGTGGTGCACCGAGTTATCAAGCACAAGTGCAGGGTCAAGGATGCGGGCCTTGACTGACCGGCATCGCGGAGCTTCGTTTTTTGTTATTCGGGTGGGAAAGGTGAGAAACATTACCGGCGTATAAGACGACCACGACTGGACGGAAATTTTTAAGCTTCAAAAGTCGTCTTTGACGCCGGTATAATACGGTTATTATATATATGCATAGCACAGTACTTTACTTATTCATGTATATCTTGGCACGGCACAGTACTATACTACATCCTGTGTGTATGGAACAGCACCAGTATTACTATTTCTTTCACAGTATATTTGGGGACGGCACAGTAATCTAAGCTTTATCCTGTAAATATAGATACAGCCACAGTGATATAACTCCTATACTGCAAAATTTGGATTACAGTTAGTACTATACCCTATCATGTATATATGGGCACAACACATTACTTCATACTCCTATTCTGTATATATGGGCACAACACAGTACTAACTCCTTTCTGTATTGCAAACACCCCTGCCAATGTGTAGGCACGGGAGTGCTTGCGAATCTGTAGGTATCCCTCTAGAGGAGTCTGATTAACTCACTTGAGGTAATACAGTCTATTAGAAGGTAAATTAGCAGGAGTGGTAGATTCGCCTGGACAGCAAGGTTAGAACTATTTAATATTGTCATCCAATGATGTTCCAACCTGTAAAACTTGGGTGATGTTAGGAGAGTGAAGCAAACTGACAGGGATAACAAAACCCTGGACAGGGAAGGGGCAAGTCCTCTTATCCCAGCTCTTCACAACAGAGAAGCTCTTTAGGCCCAGCTCCTGACTGGTGGAGCGCTCTTTCCAGCGCTTACTTATAGAGAGACCTTAGGCAAGTATCTTATACAGCGCTCTAGGCCTCAAGCTCTCAATACAAAGCATATATCTGAGGAAAGAGACAGAGTGTCAGTGCACCACAAGACACAAGACACAAAAAAACACCCAGATGACACAAGCGGCAAGCTTCAGTATTGGACACATCTAATCCAGCACTGCACCTACTACCAGGCTGGTGAATATACTCACTGAGGATCACTCATCAATGACCACTCCAGTAATACGGAAAATCTCCAACAATCAATGAACGGGGTTGCCCAAGGGAGAACAGTACCACAGCCTCTCCTCGTGTATTTCTTGGAACACCACACTGCTGGAGGACCTGCCAGGCTGTAGGACAGCCCTCCTGTGCCCATACAAGCACAGTGATATTAGCGTGCCATAGGCCAATGAAGCCACTCCGGTATTCTGGGCCCACGGCGGGTCTGCCAGGCCCCAAGAAAGGCTTGGCCCTGGTGGGGATGTTGCACTTTCCGTAAAATTGGAACAAGCACAGAATTACTATTCCTTTCCTGTATATTTGGCACAGCACCTAACTACTAGCTTTCCTGTCAATTATGTCTGTTACATAGCACTACACAGTGTACTACATTATTCTGTTATTATATTGGGCACAACACAGAATACTCTTATCTTGTAATATGGAACTATTAACTATTATTGAATTATGGGCAAAGTTATAGAACAATTCATCTGTAAAATATGGGTACAAACACTGGACTACTATTCTATCCTGTACATATCTGTTACAGCCACAGTACTACTGTTCCATGTTTATATAAGAACATGTTTATAGTTTATATAAGCTCCTTTGTTTGAAGTACAGCACGTACTATATCTTATCATATTATACACTAGACGCAGAACATCACTAACTTACCCATCTGTATGTATGAGCACCAGAACCGTATACTACTACTATCCTGTATATATGGGACAACAATCACAGCTACCACTATACTAGCATGTAAGTATATGAGCACATAACACTACTCCTACAACAATCCTGTATATTATGAGCACAGAACCGTACTACTACTACTATAACTGTATATATGGGCACAACCACAGTATACTAACCTATCATGATTATATGAGCACATAACAGGTACTCCTCAACAATCCGTAGTATATGAGCACGCAGAGTACTACTATCATCCAGTTAATCGACCACAGTACTACATTACTTTTCTGTTCATACTGGCCACGCACAGTACTACACTCCTCCCGTATATATGGACAGCCACAGATACTACATCTTCCCTGTATATATTGGCACAGTTACAGTACTACTACTCATCCGATAATATAGGCACAGCACAGTACTACTACTCTTATCTGTATCTATGGGCACGCACAGACTCCACTACTACTATCTGATGATACTTACTTCAGCCGCGGTAGTACTATCATATTCTGTTCATTGGCCACAGAACAGTACTATTATTCCTATCTTGTATATATGGACACAGCACAGTACTACTACTCTATCCTGCATATATGGACACAGCCACGTAAAATACTACTATCATATCCTGTATGTAGGGTACAACCACAGTCCTACATCTTCTATTCTGATATATGGGCACAGCACAAGCACTACTGCTCCTATCCATGATTAACAGGATAGGAACACTAGTGCTGTGTTGTACACACTTAGCATGTGATAAGAGTAGTAGTACTGCATGTGTCCATATATACAGATAGGAGTAGTAATACGTGCTTCATGTCCATAATACAGGATAGGAGTAGAGTTTTTTTTTTATCTTGTAATCTATAGTGCTGTAATGTTTTCATAATAATACAGGATAGGATTCGTTAGTACTGTGCTGTGTCCATGATACAGGATAGGAGTAGTTTAGTACTGGGCTGAAGTTTCCATCTATACGGATAGCGAAGTGTAGTACTGTCGTGTCCATGCATACAGTGTAAATATAGATACAGCCACAGTACTACTATCTTTTCTAATGTCATATGATTCCCCATTTTGGGTGGGTCCCCACCTTCATAACTATTTGGACCACCCCTGTTGCTTGGAAACTGGCCATGGTAACAACTCAGCTACCACTGACAATTGTGTACTATTGCATCAAGAAAATCTTAAAAGTGAATAAGTACCCAGACGGGATAACAAGGAGATTTTTATTAAATATCTTCTAAAAAATAGCTATTTTTGAGGCAGTAATGAAACGTCTGGTACTAATTCTTAGTTTCCTTTCAGATTAAATGCTGACAGGATGGGAAGCCGACACACGTGCGGTCTACAAAGCCTGATAAGGCTCAGGAACAAAGCGCGGCATTGTAAGAGAGCCTGTATTAATGGTTACAGCGCCGCTACACAGCGGGCAACCGACCAATATGGGAAAATGGAATTCTGATCCGGTGACTCTATATTTATCGGAGACGACAATAGGGGCGTGAACAAGTGAACCAACTTCCAACCCATTCACTGGACCCTCAGGACGATAACACCACAAGGGCCAAGAAACAACATATTCCTATTAGCAAATTACGATGTACCAGGGGGATTGATGGACTCTAAACACACTGGAAAAAAGATATCCGACCTTTATTTGATTCTGGCCTTTTGACATAGTGGAAAAATCACTACTGGACTAGTTGTCAGGACCTCATATATAGAAATACTTATATACTCGAGTATAAGCTAGTTTTCAGCACAAAAAAATGTGTGAAAAACCCAAAACTCGGCTATACTCGAGGTCACAAAAAATAAATAAATCAAACTGCGGCCTTTCTGGCGGCACCGTAGATCTTCTGTGCGAGTCCATCCGTTATGTGTTGCTGCACGACGGGGCAGGGGGCTGGCAGTTATATACACTGGGGCGAGGGGATGGCAGGCTATTACACGGGGACAGGGGCTGGCAAGCTATATACAACTGGGGCAGGGGGGCTGGCAAGCTTAATACATTGGGGCAGGGGCTGGCTGGCGATATATCCACTGGGGCAGGGGCTGGGGGGGGGCTGGCTATATACACGGGGGTAGGGCTGCGCAAGCATTTACACTGGGGCAGGGGACTGGCAAAGCTATTTACACTGGGGCCGGGGCATGGGCTGGCTAATAACTGGAGAGGATGTGGACCCAATGCATTTCCCACCCTCGGCTCTATACTCGAGTCAATAAAGGTTTTTCCCAGTTTTTTTGTGGTAAGTAAAATTAGGGGCTCGGCTTATACACGGGTCGGCTTATACTCGGAGTATATACCCGGTACATCAAATTTAGGGGGCACATTTGTGATTTAATTCATATGAAATAGAGTATCCAACACTATAATGCTGTTCTATGAACCATTCACATAGGAATGATGTATGCAACTGTAATATAAGGAAATCTATCATCAAAAATCCATCATGATAAACCACGGCACACACTCATAGATCCAGGCACTGTTAACCAATGTGGACTGGCCCAACAGAGAATTCGGAGAAATCCTCCGGTGGGCCCCCAGTTTCAACCACTTAATAGGACCCAAAAGATCTTCATTTGAAAATGAGGTGAAAGTAATAATTTATATTATATCTATTCATATACGGATGACCCAATATATACAGTAAAGATATACATCTTGTGTTATATATCTTAAGTGGTATGATTGTTTAATGCGTTAGGAAGGGTGGGCCCCAAGATCAACCACCCCTCTTGGTATTCCCCAATAAGTAGTCTGTGACTGTTGTAATCTTCTTCCTTATTGGTATTAGTGGCCTCCTTCCTTCTAAAATCAACATTGATTGCCTAATGAGTACTGAGTGTTTCTGTTTCAAGAGCTTCTCCATGCTGTATACGGTCCCTCTGACTGAGTGTAATCTCTTGCAAACAGGCTGTTCATTACACAGTTGGGGAGGGCGGTGGGGATGCCCCTGCACAGTGTAAAGCTTGTGAAGTGACTGATGAGAGGGGCTCTGGGTAACCATCCCCAAGAGCCCTACAATCTCTTAGATATTTAAAGAAGTGATTAGAAGGAAGGAGGCCAGAAATAACCAAATATAAGATTACCATAGTTACTGGTTGTACCTGGATCTGTGAGTAAGTGCCCTTATTTATCATGATAGATTTTGATGGTTAGATTTCCTTAAGTCCCCGCATCCGTTCTCAAAACTAAGAGAGAGCAGAAAACTAACAGACATAGGCGTCGCGCAGATATTACAGGGCTCGTACGCCAAGCATTTCATAGCGCATGGACCGAAGGAATTGTGACATTTAGTCCTTATGTCAACTCACAGGACAATTGGGCGTGGAGGAGCATGAAAGGGGACCATGAAGGTGATGCGAGAACGACCCCCAAGATGCTATAGCGCAAATTCTATTGAATGTAGCTGTGCAGATAGATATTCACGTCCTTTTCTTCAAACCTCTGATCTCATTTTGTAGCTCCCGGAACTGCTAGTTTGTAATGTCATCTGACAAGATGTGTATTCATGTTAAACATTAAGATGAAGCGGAACATACTAGTCCGAGCTTGATGTCGTTCAGCATAGCGTTACTCGAAAACGCTCGTTGCATCGCGACGAATACTTCACCCGCTCGAGAAAATGGCAGCTCCGCGCTTTTGCTTTTGGCGGCCAAGAAAACAGAGCCAAACACAAGCCAGGGAACTCTGACCACTCCACCCAGCATGACGTAGGTTACTTACAAATCGATAGCAGTGGTTGGCTGGCCAGATCAGGTGACCCTGGGATAGACGTAGCCGATGCCCGCGCGCTCGGATCATTCTGTGTCTGGATGCGCTAGGGAGAGCTGTTGGGATGGTCAGGACGCGCTTAGGGCTGTTCTATTAGAATTCGTGTTAGGCAGGAGGGATTCAACAAGAACCCAACAGCCCTTCTTAGGGGCTACAATAACGTTTTTATACTTTTTTTTTTTTGTTTGATTGTCGGCTGGGCTTGCCTGGCACTAGTTAGTGCAGCTAGTACCATATTGTGGGGAATTTGCAGGGACTGCTACCGCTGGTGTTAGCTCTTAGTACAATAACATATCCACCCAAACACCAAAGTGGAAAAAATTATTAGGGGTTTGATTTCAATTAGGACACAGTATGCCAGTTTCTTTTTATTTTACGTTTATTTTTTCTAACTCAGCGTCCATCTCTCTGGCACTAGTGTGTTGCTTTCATACTGTGCGAAAATAGCAAAGGAGAATCACCAACGGCTTACCTTACGCCTACAAAGCGTTAATATAGATTTTATTTGTGTTTGATGATTGGTCGGAGGCTGTACTTGCTGCAGTGCATTATACTAGCCAACTGTGAGGAATTGGGAGTGAGACTTGCGACAGCATTGTGTTTTAGCGCTTAGGGACGACACATTATTCCAATCGCAAACCCGACGAGTGGGAAAATTTATTAGTGGTTGGATTTCAATTAGGCACCGGTCTGCCCATTCTTTTTATTTTACTATTTTTTCATAAATCAGCAGTACCATTATAGTGTGCTTACATACTGGCTAGAAAATTAGACAAAGGAGAACTCCAAACGGCTTACTTACGCTACAATAGCGGTGATATATATTTTATTTTCTGGTTGATTCGCTGGTGGCTTCATGCTGCAGTGCATATATAGCCAATTGTGAGGAATTTGGAGTGAGACTTGCGACCGCTTGTGTTTAGCGCTTAGTGACGCACATAGCATCGACAAAGGACCGAAAGGGGATAATTATTTTAGGGGGTTGGATTTCAATGGCAAGTTGCCATTCCTTTTATTTTACGTTGTATTTTCATAACTCAGCGTCATCCATATCTGGCATAGCAGTGTGTCTTCATACTTGGCTAGAAAAATAGCCATAGCAATAGGATAGCATTGTTTGGTTTAAAAACTACAAAAACACAAAAAAAAACTAAAAACACAAAAAAAAACACAAAAAAAGTAAAAACAAAAAATTTAGTTATATAAAACTTTCATTTCAAAAGTTTAACCGAGGGCTAGGGGGTAGAGGACGAGGACGAGGGCGGGACTGGGGCGCCATCTACTGCAGGGGTCAGAGGCCGTGGGTCCTGTGGGGTGGGTGAGACACCACCCTGCTGATTGAGGGAGCGGGAAGCGCGCAGAGCTACACTCCTAGGTCTATCTTTCAGTTTACTCGTGGTAGAGCACTGTTGAGGCCAGACAGAACAGTGCCGAAACAGTGGATGTCGTGGATTGCCGACAAGTGCTTCGAAGCAATTGTCCCCAAGTCAGTTTCCACGCAGTCCACTGTCACGCAAATGCGGCATCCTCCAAGCTCTGCACCTCAGCCTCCTCCCCCCCAGTCTTGCCCACTCACAGGAAAAATTTGGCTATTGAACAGGCATACTGGAGGAAAATGTTTATGGACCTTCCCACAGTCACAAAACCAACTTGTCCGGTTGATGCTGAGCAATTTCCGCATGCCCAGGTTTCCACCAGCTCGCGGTTGTGGCGGTTGATGATTGACTCTATTGACGTGTGCGAAGAAGGGTAAAAGAGGTGTCCGACGATTGGGAGACACGGTTTGTCACAACAGCTGGAAGTGTTGTCAGGGACAGGAAGTACCGAGGGGGTGGCAGAGGCAATGAGGGATCGGAGAGATTGATGAGGTTGACAGACCCAAGCTGGGTGAAGGAGCCGGGTGGAACACAGTGCTTCTGAGAAAGGCAGGAAGTCCTATAGAGAAACGGTTGGAAGGGCATTGGTGGTGTGCGGCAGAGCGAGAGGCGGGCCAGGAAGGTTGCATTCAGCACCAAATGTGTCACGTATGAAGATCCCGTGGCCGAGGGCATCCCGCGGCGAGGGCTAGAGTTTCGAAGTACGTCTGGATGTTATTTAAAGGAGAAACACCGGAGTGACGACGGACTGTGCGTGTGCAAATTGCCAAACCAGGATAAGCCAGGGGTTCCACCACTACTAGCTTTTAACTACCACCAGTATGCGCAGGCATATGAATGTCTAACACCGAATCAGTGGCACCAAGCCCGTTCACATCTCGGCCGTGCACAACACTTGCTCCTTCACCCTGTGTCAGCTGAGAGTCGCCCCCTGCCCAGGAACCTGGACAACAAAAACCCATCAGTCGCCTCACACGATCTCCACGCATCCACCAGAGTTTTCAGACTCTCCATACCCAAGACGGGAGCGGAACAGAAAATATGTGTGCACAACCACCAGCACGCACAAGCCTTAATGTCCACATCTACAGATTGCTAGCTGGAGATGCTGCGCCTATTAGGCTAGTAGAGATCGAGGCTTGTCGCACATCATGGCGGCGGCAGACCCCCCTCGTATTCGGTCCCCACAGCGCGCACTTAACTTTCCGATGTGCCGTCCCAGCCCTCACCAGGAGTGTCAGGACACAATCATCCGTGCCCTGACCAAGCCGTTTCTGACAAGGTTCACTGACAACGAACGTGGACGCGTGCTGCAGGGGCAGGGCCACTTATAGTATCCGGAAGGAACAATGGCGTAACTTGGTGGCAGGCTGGGACGAGAGTCGGACCTGGGGCTAGGCATATTACTGCCGAAGCGCGAGGATTTGCAGGGGCGCCGACCTCCCGGTCCAGGGTTTCAAAAGGCCTACTTATCCTGGCTCTATACTGCCCACCTCCTCCACTCTCTCTCTCCGAATACCTCGGGGCATGGCTGTGCATATGTCGCTTAGCTCTAGGCACACGCAGCAGTTCGTCGCTAAGAGACAGATCGGTGCTCAAAAACTAGTGAGCTACGGGACGAAAAAGTGCAACACCGCAGACTATTACAGGGCATAAGGCGCAAGAGGATATGGGGTGGACCGTGAACTGAGAAAGATGGGTGTGTGTGACAAAGGACGTAACGGTGGAGGCTTGCTATTTTTCATATGTACACATCTGCTTTTCTCCTTCATAGTATTTACAGTTCCAGTTAGATGTGTTTACCTTTCCCAATTGTGTTAATTTGCCCCACCTTCCTATTATGCCTGGGCAGATTTTCCTATAACGAAGATGAGGGCATGATCCTACCACCTCCCAAACTCATCCGTCACTGACAGATGTTGGGAGAGGCTCGGAAATTTATAAAAACAGCCTTGAAAATTGAAAAGTAACCAGGACAGATATGAAGAGCAGCAGTGTCAGCGATCCTGCGGTAGATGTTATTGGATCCATGCTGACAAGGAATTCTATAGGTTGTTAACCTCTTAGTGGTAAAGCTGCTGGCCTGACAAACTAGATGAAAAAACATGTCAGTCATTTGACACTTTGTTGTTTTTAGAACTAAAATTCTAGAATAGTTAAGAGGTTTTCTGGCAATTAACTTCTATCCACAGTCTGACAGCTGGGACTCCAATTTTGAAAAGAGGGGCCCTGTATGACCAATGTAAAAAGACTTTGCTTTGCTCTAATCCCATAGAGGTTATTGGCGTAGAAGTGCTCATGTGTGATTTGGCACTTAATTTATACTGAAATAAGGGACCCCTGTTTTTGTAATCAGTAATGTGTCTAGTTGTAGGACCCCACTAATCAAATTTATCTCCTATCCCATTATATGCTGTTATAAGGTGAGTTGTCAATCACTGTGTGTGGGTGGAGTAAACAGGAATCATACTGTCAATCACTGTGTGTGAGCAGATAATCAGGACTCTCACTGTCAATCACTGTGTGTGGGCAGAGTAATCAGGACTCTCACTGTCAATCACTGTGTGTGGGTGGATAAACAGGAATCATACTGTCAATCACTGTGTGTGGGCGGAGTAATCAGGACTCTCACTGTCAATCACTTAATGTGGGCGGGGTAATTAGGACTCTCATTGTCAATCACTGTGTGTGGGTGGAGTAAGCAGGACTCTCACTGTCAATCACTGTGTGTGGAAGGGGTAATAATGGCTCTAACTATCAATCACGGTGTGTGGGTGGGGTAATCAGGACTCTCACTGTCAATTACTGTGTGTGAGCGGAGTAATCAGGACTCTCACTGTCAATTACTGTGTGTGGGCGGAGTAATCAGGACTCTCACTGTCAATCACTGTGTGTGGGTGTGGTAATCTGGACTCACTCACCATGTGTGGGCAGAGTAATCAGGACTCTCACTGTCAATCACTGTGCGTGATTTGAGGTCATTTGGACCTTCACTCTTCCCTGGAAGTCCTTTTAACTATTTACACTGCCAAATCATATAAACCTATACATCCCAGAGCTCATTTCCTATCCCTCTATCACATCCAGCTTTTAGCTAGAGTAGAAAAAATCAGCTTAGAGCTTCACTTTACAAGAAGAATGTAAAACCAATCTTTGCTCTATTGATATTTTGATCACCCAACCTTTATTATAGTATTTGCTTCCAAGTGAAATATCTTTTCATCTGTAGTTTAAAGTCAATAATCTTTCTTGAATCTTTCTGAACGTTTTCTTACTGGATTAGCTTTTAATCCAGGGGGATCAATGATGGGATTTGGGGGATCTTCCCACTCCGGGAAATCTTCTCCTGAGGAAGATGAATCCCATATATCACCATCCCATTTATCGGGATCCCAATCTCCTACTGATGCTACTGCAATGCTTTTGTGTACCTTCTGTTTGTTCACCTTCCCTCTTCTTTTCTTATATTTGTTCTGGGCTACTTTAACTGCTGCCTTTTCAGCTATTCCTTGATAGTGTTCCAACTTATCTTTCAGAAGCCTGGTATTACATTCTAACACCACCTTCTGACCTCCCAGCTCGATTATTTTCTGTTCTAGCTGAGAGCACTTCTTTAACAGAAGTTGATTCTTTTGATGCACCGCGCGATATGCACTCACAAGAATCCAGGTGCGTCTTCCCAACGCTACTGCATCACCCACCTTTGCGGGGACCCCTTCTAGCGTTTTCACTAGATCTACGGGTTCACAGGTTTTGAGTTTACTTTCCCAGGGTTCAGCTAACCCTGATGTTCCTAATTCTTGTGCTAAGATAGAATATGGTGCCTCAGACCAGCCGGGCACTTCTATTCTCTCTGGGGTGTGATTTTTTCGCTTCCTGAACATTTTCTGATGTTTTGGCTCGGTGCCAAAAGATCGAAAATTTTGGCAATTTGCCAAGAGGTCAAATTTTGCACAGGGGTTCCCTACCTTCTTTACAACCACCCTATAATCTCAGAATGTTTGCAAAGGCTTTGGTTCTTTTTGTTACAGTCTCCCGTATATTGTTGTGTTATCCGTGAGCCCACTCCACTCGCTCCTTCAATCCCACCTATCCTTCAACTCCACCGACCCGTGCAATAGGGCTGCATACGGTAAAGTTTCTGGACAGTTTTGCGGAATATCCAGCCTGGGCCTGTTCTCACAGACCGTTAACACAGCGTTTTTATACGGAATCCTGCCGACTACGCCAATTAATGTATTGCCTGTCAAAAATAAGGTGGACCTAGCGTCCTACTTACTGCGCTCACTAATATACTAATTAGGAAGGAACTACGGTCAATACAAATTTAATCTTAAACAGTAATATTTTTATTTGCTGAATAACAGATTAACAATTATTGCTTATATACTGAGTACATATTAATTAGAAAGTAAGCATCAATACATTACCGGATATTGTAGCATCACTTATCCTGACGGGGGACCTCGACAGGGCAAGGAAAATTCCGGATCAACATCACAGACCGAAGTGCGTCCACTCGAGAGTCTGGAAAAGTCCCTGCCCCCTGTCAGGATCCCCTTGCTTTTATATCATTTCATAAACAAAGGCACTATCTATTTCAGATACTGCCGCATCATCATTTTGCAACATGAAATGAACAAAGGTATTATTCCGTACTAGATACTGTCACATCATCATTTTGTAACATATGTATCAATGATCACGCGCTGGTATGTGCAGCGCGTGATTCTCGCTTTTAAAACTGCGTGATCACATCATGGATGAGACAAAGAACAAGGTTTTACTCCATTTTGTAAAGTCTTTATTAGAAACTTAATAGGCCACATTGTCACATTCTAATTGATGTAATTATCATTCACACTCCAAATGCTTCACATTTGTATCACAAGGACCCCACTAATCAAATTTATCTCCTATCCCATTATATGCTGTTATAATGTGAGTTGTCAATCACTGTGTGTGGGCGGAGTAATCAGGACTCTCACTGTCAATCACTGTGTGTGGGTGGGTAAACAGGAATCATACTGTCAATCACTGTGTGTGGGTGGAGTAATCAGGACTCTCACTGTCAAACACTGTGTGTATGGGGTAATCAGGAATCTCACTGTCAATTACTATGAGTGGGTAGAGTAATCAGGACTCTCACTGTCAATTACTGTGAGTGGGTGGAGTAATCAGGACTCTCACTGTCAATTACTGTGAGTGGGTGGAGTAATAAGGACTCTCACTGTCAATCACTGTGTGTGGGCGGGGTAATCAGGGCTCTAACTATCAATCACGGTGTGTGGGTGGGGTAATCAGGACTCTCACTGTCAATTACTGTGTGTGGGCAAGTAATCAGAATTTTCACTGTCAATCACTGTGTGTGGGCAGGTAAACAGGAATCATACTGTCAATCACTGTGTGTGGGTGGAGTAATCAGGACTCTCACTGTCAATCACTGTGTGTGGGCGGGTTAATCGGGACTCTCACTGTCAATCACTGTGTGTGAGTGTGGTAATCTGGACTCACTCACCATGTGTGGGCAGAGTAATCAGGACTCTCACTGTCAATCACTGTGATTTGAGGTCATTTGAACCTTCCCTCTTCCCTGGAAGTCCTTTTAACTATTTACACTGCCAAATCATATAAACCTATACATCCCAGAGCTCATTTCCTATCCTTCTATCACATCCAGCTTTTAACTAGAGTAGAAGAAATCAGCTTAGAACTTCACTTTACAAGAAGAATGTAAAACCAATCTTTGCTCTATTGATATTTTGATCACCCAACCTTTATTATAGTATTTGCTTCCAAATGAAATATCTTTTCATCTGTAGTTTAAAGTCAATAATCTTTCTTGAACACCATCCAGTTGTGTTTGCCAAAGTTCAGAATTATCCAAATCTAAGCAATATATCCACAGTCCATGTGATAATGCATTGTTAACACCCGGCCAACGTGATTTATGGAAAAGCCAAGATTCCTATTTTATGTGTGAATGTATCTGCCAGGAACAAGGAGACAAGTAAAACTCCAAAACAAAAAAGAATTGTTCTCTTTGTATAAGAATCCTGGCTCTGCTATAGTTTTGTCATAGTCTTGCCATGGTGCTGTACACCCATTGTTATTGCCCCTCTAATTGTACCAGTAATGGATCTCCCATGATAGTGGTGCCCATAGTGTTCACCTCCAAGTATAAGACACAATGCTTTTTTAGACATTTTCACAGCATATTATACTATATTTTTATAAAGTATAAAGGGGGTTGACACCAATACAACTGATCCCCAATCATAGCACTGGGAGTCTCTAGTACATTCATATAAATAGGAGTTAGCCAAGCCTTGTTAATGAACATAGTGGCAGCATGTCCATGTGTCATCATATCAGTCAGACAAGAGGTTCCCATTATTGGTGGGGTCCCAGAAATAGGGAGTGTCACAGATATACAATTTATTCAGTATCCTGTGGTTTATATTTGTCGACACATCTTTTTAAGTTGTTCCTACAACCAATAACCATAGGAGTGAGTGGATCGTGTAATGTGGGCAATGTTCTATTAAACTTCCTTGCACTAGTGCCAATATAATATAATGATATAATGTGCAAATTATTGTGCCCAGTTATCCCTCTCATATACTGCCCTACTGTTCTCCATCCCTCTCATGTAGTGGCCTCCTGGCCTCCATCCCTCTCACATGGTGGCCTCCTGTCACCCTTCTCTCATATAGTGGCCTCCTGTCCTCTATCCCTCTTGTATAGTGCCTGCGTCACCTCACATAGTGACCTCCTGTCCTCCTTCACTATCAAATAGTGGGCCTCCTGTCCCATCCCTCTCACTAGTGGCCTCCTGTCTCCTTCCCTCTCACATAGTGGCTCCTGTCCTCCTTCCCCTCTTACATAGTGGCCCCATACATCTCAATGGTGGATCCTGCTCCTTACCTCTTTATCTAGGTGGCCTCCTGTCCTCTATCCCTCTTGTATAGGGCCTGCTTACCCACATAGTGGCCTCCTGTCCTCCTTCCCTCTTACATAGTGGCCTCCATCCCTCTCACATGGTGGCATCCTGTCCTCCTTACCTCTCTTATAGTGGCCTCCTGTCCTCTATCCCTCTTGTATAGTGCCTGCTTCACCTCACATAGTGACCTCCTGTCCTCCTTCCCTTTCACATAGTGGCCTCCTGGCCTCCATCCCTCTCACCCTCTCACATGGTGGCCTCCTGTCCTCCTTACCTCTCTTATAGTGGCCTCCTGCCCTCTATCCCTCTTATATAGTGCCCGCTTCACCTCAAATAGTGACCTCCTGTCCTCCTTCCCTCTCACATAGTGGCCTCCTGTCCTCCTTCCCTCTCACATAGTGGCCTCCTGTCCTCCTTCCCTCTCATATAGTGGCCTCTTGTCCAATTTCCCTTTCATATAGTGGCCTCCTGTCCTGTAGCCTTCTTATATAGTGCCCACTTCATCTCACATAGTGGCCTCCTGTCCTCCATCCCTCTCCCCTCATATTGTGACCCATCTCCTCTCATGGGTATTAAACAAAAAAAACACATTGTTACTTACCTTTCCTAATTTCCCCGCAGTCCTGCTTTCTCTTCTGCCCAAGGCTCAGAGATTATGGAGGAGGGGGACAAGACCAGTCAAGGGAGGAGCAACCTCCACACATCTCTGCTGGGAAGCAGAGCCGAGATGTGTAGAGATAACAGGAGCATATCCAACCTTCTGGTCTTGGCTCTGAACCTTTATTGTGTCAGGGCAGTGACCAGGAAGCGGGACAAGGAGAGAAACTTTGGGATATTCTCCAAACCACCGGGGTTGGTGGGACAGCACCAAAGAACATCTCCATGTCTTTACCAGAATACTGTCAATCTCACTGCATGGTGTATCTAGCAGTGAGCACTGAACAGGAAGCTGCAGATCTTATCACCATTTCACCCACCTCATGGTACGCAGGGCCAAAAAGTGATGGATGGGGCAAACTTAGCCAAAGGTTGGAAACAATAAGGGAGTGATTTTACCAGTGGAACTAGATGGATTTTAGCATGGATTCCAGCCCCAACACTTTTCCAAGAAAGGAACAGTGTAGGGGGAGGTGAGTATAGGTTTATTGCACCTGTTCTTGATGACAGGTTCCCTTTAAGCATCCTACAGTGAGGAAGAGTGCTTTAATCAACTATGACAATTGTGTTTGGGATCTAAAGAGGAAGTTTTCTGTTGGGTACACCGGCCCTTCATGAAACAGAAAAAGGTAAGCGGTATGTCTACGGGGAAGGACACTGCAGATGCCCATGGAGATGAGGAGCATGTCCGATACTACAGCCATGTTCACTTGAAATACGTAAGCTTCATGAGCTGTATCCAGCGTATATAACATTTGTACACAGTCCAATGATTTGTTTGAGCAGTTACCATCGCAGCACAATATCTATCATTATGTGATCAGTCATGAAATACTTAATACGTAACCTCGCTCATCCACCTATAACAGACGCGGGTCACTGTTATATTTCACTCATTTTCAAAACTACCTTTAAGTACTTCCTGGTAAAGTTTTTTTTTCCTGATCCACCAAATATCTTCTGGTCACATTCAGTATTGATGTGATGAAATCATTTCACTTCTTAAGTAAGAAAATAAATGTAATTATTTCCAAAATGAGATCATATTTAACATTAAAAGGATTTTTCAGGAAAATCAATTTATGCTCAAAGGGGAATGGAAGTACGACCAACCAAATTCAGTGCCATCTATTATAGTTGGAAGATTATCTGCTTCATCTTTATCATTCAGCATAAGTTTATGGTCAGGTTAGTTAAACTTTAAAGGGGTATTCCAGGAATGCACATAATTCATATTCAAATGGGTCATTATAATATTAGCTAATATGTAGTAAGTTGGTATTTAAAATTTTGCTTCCCTTAACGGAACAATGCTGCAGACTCTATGATGCAGAATTAAAATGCTACTGGCCCTTTAATCAGTCCTGTGACGTTGTCTTTGTGGAGGAGACACAGGACAGAAGATGGCCGCTGGTCACATGTGCACATCACATGTCCTGAACCTGCGCAGACTGGTCATGTGATCATCACTATGTGAGGCTGTAGTCAGTTAGTTGCAGTGCATCCAGTATGACCAGTGTTGTGGTGAGTCGTTATCTCAATGATTTAATGTGCAGTGATGGCACTTACACATCATTACTATGGTAACAGAGCAGGACAGTCTGTTACATCATCACTGGGAGCAGAGCATAAGAGGGAGGAGCTCTTATTGAGAACTGAGGGATCATGGGAAATGTAGTGTCCCGTGTTGGCCATCTTAGTGTTAGCTCTGCCTACTTTAAAAAGCCCATAAAATGTTGCAAATCATAAAAGCAAATTATTTAAGCATTTTGTGATAAATTACATTGAGTTATTTGTATCCGTTTATTTATAGCACTTTGGGCTTTTTTTACGTGTTCATATTCCCAGAATACCCCTTTAAGTTCCCTATTCCTAACTGTGCTACATGAATCTGTTTAATTATTATTAGTAACTGTGATAGGAGTTTCTGCTCCCTTTTGGGACAGTCCATCATGTGGGAAGATCTAATGTGATGGGTGATACATTGATTTCCATAGGCTCAAGCAGCAATCTCAATCTTAAAGAGGTTGTACTGATTAAAACAATAAACATGTACTTGCCTCCGCGGTCCCTCCCGGCATCCTGAGCCGCAGTCTCTGCCGGCTGTGCCCCTGTTTGTTTTCAGGGGCTCTGAAGCTGCGCTCAGAACAGCTTCCAGCCAGCTAAGGTGACCAGCCACATCCACCCTTCTCCTGTCCCAGTGCTGTCTAAGCCGCTAAGATATGGGGACGGGTGGGCATAGCCGGATACCTTGGCCAGCCGGCAGCTGTACTGAGCGCAGCTTCCTTGCATCTGTAAACAAACAGGTGCGCAGCCAGGACACAAGTGAATAAGTTAACAAGACTTGACAATGGGACGGACCACAGAGGTAAGTACATGTTTATTGTTTTAATCAGCCCCATCCCGGCCACATATTAGTTTATTTTAGGTCTCGGACAACCATTGAATATAGAGATAGAACAATCAAGAAACTTGGCTTGGGTTGAGTGCCCCTTTAAACATTACTAGTGGCTAAAAAGATTGAAGCAAATTGCCCTAGTGGAGAAAAAGGGTTATGTTTTTTATTCTGCCTGCACTAGATGTAGTAGAGCTTTGTAGCTCATTGTATAGTATATTTGTCAACCATCATAGGTCAGTGTAAAAATCTTTTAACAGAATTTCCCCATACAAACTGTACAAGCAGCGATTTCCTCTACTCTACAAGCAGAGATTCTTCTTTACTAAGAAGCTGAATGATTCCTTATGTTTCTTGGCTTCTGTACAACCACAAAGGACACAAAAAATAAATAAGACAGAATTGCCTAACCGCGCACATCCGGGTTTTACTCATCAGGTGACATGACATGGCTTGTACATGACATTCACCTTTGTATCAGGCTAGTTGCTCACAGTATTTAAATACGCAGATAAAATAAGGAAATACTTTCACCTTCTCCATAATTACCACGTGTGGGAAGAAAGTTCCCCTGGGATTTTAGGATTGCACAATGCTATAAGGTGCTCATTGTCAGAGAGCACCTGCTGTCAGGGAGACGTAACCTGTGAGTACCTGATACGTTACAGTCTATGCAAAAACCTCCTGACTAATGGAGGATTTCCCAGGGAAGAATTTGTGTAATATATTTGTATACGTAACCAAAGTAAGTATTGGAGATGTAATTTAAGAAACTTTAGGAACTGAGGTGAAAACTTCATCTACATCAATTAGCACTGAAATATGGATCTGGATCAGTACAAACTACAGATCCTCAGAAGTTGATATCGGAAAATGTTGATCATACGGTAAAAAGAGACTAGTGATTGTGCTTTGCCATAATAGGGATATGTTAATAAGAAGCAACAAGGACAGGGGTCCCGCGGAGGGCACAGAAGGTAGAGGTATGAAGATACAGAATATTTAGTAGAAGATTATAATATGGGCAGAATCCTGGGGTCTAAGGGAACCATGACCACCCTAACCACGTACTATGTTTGGTACAGCCCTGGAGAGATAAGGGACATCCTCATGGCTTTCAATCCGCATGCCTTAGAGTGGCACTGATCCCTTTAACTACTGGCCCCTATGCAGTTGCATAAGTTGCATGCAGAATGCATGCTGTTGCTTTGGACTGCCAAGCTACTGAGCAAATGCAGTTAAAAGGACAACTCTTTTCCTGTGTAGTGGCCGAGTTGTGTTACTGCAGCTTAGCCCCAATAGGAGATGTTGCAAAAGAGTCAGTTGAATGATCCATAGTCAATCTGCTATAGACTTCCTATCTTAGGCTGCATTCACACTAACGTGTGCCCGCCGTGCTGCCCCTCTCCATAGAGATACATGGCGCACGGTGCCATAATACAGGCATGGAACTGTACGGTGCCGTACATATGCAGCACTGTACGACTCTGTCAGCCTATGCCAGCCTATGGGGGGCGTATATACAGTGGCCGGTTATATGTCCCCCAACATGCGCGTGAATTTGCCCTTAGCTAGGATACCCCTCTAATTAAAGTCCATCTCTTCTTGTGGACTGTTAACTTATTCTTGCATTTGTAGTAAAAGCTTCTACCAAATTAAATCAGAATTGTCTGACCAATACGCTTACTTATAGTAGCATGATATATTAAAAACACATACAGAAAGTATGTTAAGTGGTTAAGGGTTTCGATATTGTGCTTACCTTTTTGGGTTGCAAAATTGTCACAGCCACAACTACGGCTTTATACAGAGGCTGCCGGTGGAACACAGTTTTCAGGACAACTGATTTAAAGCGTTGATTTATCACAAACAATGGAAAACTTGAAAAAAAATGGACTGATGACGAGCTCAGTACCGGCCTAAAGAACATTTCCTCACTGTAACTGTTTACTGGTTGTCCTTTGCTATTATCATAGACAACCGTTTTTATGTGTTTTTATTATTTATACATATATTGCAATTCAACAGTGGCACCTACCAAGTCTTCTGAAGCGAAATGGACATGAATGAAATCCGCTTACTTACCCCTTTGCTCCGCCCCAGGTCCAGACCAGAACAGGTCTTGGGTCTGGAAGAAGTAAGAGTTTAAGTATCCTACTTATCACATACCACGAGCCCTCTGCTCACGTATGTCCTCCGAGGACTCTGATGTAACTTTACTTTGTGGACATAAGCCATAAAAGTCAACGGAAATACCTTCATCTCTACAACATTTTGGAGTAAATTTAAAAATACAATACAGTAGTATAATGTATGGAAAATTCACTGTAGAAAAAAAACTTGGGAAGTCATTTACATACGGCTCCCCAGGCTCAGCAAGTAATTACACAGTCTAAGTGCTTGTGAAAAAAATGTATGTTCAGCGCATTCCTCCTTTACCACCACTGGGAAAAGACATAAACATAAAGTAGTAAAGCACCAAAGATTCAGCGATGGGACAATAAGCAGAAACACACGTAGACCTCAGCTGAGATGAAACTTTTGTTACAATTACCTATTGTAGCTGAATTTTCAGGTGCACCTCACTAAGGCCTATCTAAATTTTAGACACCATTAGTAAATCTTCCTGAGTATACTTATGGCAGGAGGTTGAATGTAACATCCCATTGAGAAAAATTACATATCTCTTTACACCTCAAAATTTCTTTTATAGTAATACTAAGATCCTATGGTTATTTACAGAAAGCATATGTTGACAAATATTAGCTTTACAATCAAATTGCCTAATTTAAAAAAGTGGAACACATAAATTCACAAAACTTTTATTAATTGCACTTCCATGATATTGTTGGCACAAAGTTTGTATTCTAAAGATAAGAGAGGATGGAAACACTGATTATCCTGATCTAGCAAAAGGTCATTTCTGTACAGAGATCAGGAGGACTGGTTAGTAGACCCATGGCGGTACCAGAACTACATCCCATTTCTTGTTGTTCTCGGTCAGGGTCTTGTGCAGTTGGTACTATGAGGCTACAAAGATGCTGAACTACATCTGGTTAATTTCAGTCTGAACAATACTCTAGTGGCTGAACTGCTGATTCAAACTACCTAGTCGGCTCTCTGCAAACTTTTCTCTGAACGAGCAAGGGTTAACATGCTCACATGTCAGAAAGCTGCTCTGCTCACCGAGAGTACTTCATACTCTGGTAAATACCCCACAAGTGCAATCCTCTTTACTGGTAAAAAGTTATTAGCTAGTTCTATCAACTATAATGTTGTTTTGCTACTTCTGTATTTCCGGTTTCTGATATTTGACTCTCGTACCTGACTATTCTTTGTCTCTGTGTTTTTGTGCCTGATTAGCTATCTCTTTTGTGACCTGGATTTTTTACCTCCAATTTGTGTTATTTGTGTCTTGTTACTTGCCACACTTTGTCATAGGGAGAGACCATCATTGTGGTTGTCCCATATCGCCTAGGGTACACTGAGGCAAGCAGGCAGCGCTGTTGGGATAGAGTTTTATGTCTTTGAGTCCAGTGTCCCCATTACAAGTATAGATTGCAATGAGAGGGAATCAATGTAAAGGAAGAGCAGTAAATGGTGGCAGGGAATAGTAGACAAATATTAGCGAGGTAGCAGAGAGTAGGAATGAGCACCAAGAAAAGTAGAGTTCAAGAAACTGCAGGTTGAGTGGGGGAGTCTGTAGGGTAGGTCATAAAAAAATTATATAGATATCCAGCTAGTTGTTTTAAAAACAGACTTGTATCATCCTTGACATTCCCTCCAAGATAGTGGATGGGGCTTATATAAATACTTCTTTCGGTCAGGCTCTAAAAGGGGTTTGCCTATAAAATAAAGTTCTCACATTTAAATCCGCTACTTTACAATTTTACTAATGTTTTAGCTCCTCAGTGATGGTCAGTGTAAAATTCCAGAGTGTGGGCAGACATTTCATGATTCCTTTAGTGCTATGAGATGTGTGTGACAATGTGCTTAGATTATCAGGGTACAAGGTTTATATACACTTTCATTTACTTTCTGAACATTGCACTAGTATCTGACACATAGAAAGAGAGATGAGACAGATCAGAAATGAGAGATGATGAGATCCATGTTATAAACAATGACACTCTCCAGCTCTTGCTGTATGTCTGCTACACATACACACTGTCAGATCTGATGTACCCCCCTCTCCCTCCCCGGATAAAGAACTTATCTGCCTGTAGCTTGTAGTTCTCCTCACGCTGTGTACATGCTGGCAGGAAGTCAGTGTCTCTGTCAGTTGCCACTGAAGGGAGCAGAGAGAGAGAGAGAGAGAATATCTCAGCTCCACAGCGTCAGACAGAAAAGCAAAATGGCTGCCGACCCTAAAGTCAGAAGATCCATGCTCGGAAACCAGGGGCAACTGAAATTGTTTACTCCAGGACTGATAGAGACAGGTTGGACTTATATCTGTGAAATGCTGTAATAACATTATACAGGCGGTCCCCTACTTAAGGACACCCGACTTACAGACGACTCATAGTTAAAGACGGACCCCTCTGCCCCCTCTGACCTCTGGTGAAGCTCTCTGGATGCTTTACTATAGTCCCAGACTGCAATAATCAGCTTAAAAGATGGTTTATTCATAATCCTTGGTCCCATTACAGCTAAAAAGTTTGAAACTCCAATTATCACTGGGGCAAAAAAAAGAATTTGTCTGGATCTACAATGATAAAATATACAGTTTCGACTTACATACAAATTCAACTTAAGAACAAACCTTCGGACCCTATCTTGACGTAACCCGGGGACTGCCTGTATTGGAGAATGTGTTATTTTGCTATCCTGAGTTTACTTAGGAATGTTGTGTTCATGGAAATACCCCTTCAGGTAATGTAGTGGCTAGAGATGAGCGAGCACTAAAATGCTCGGGTGCTCGTTATTCGAGACGAACTTTTCCAGATGCTCGAGTGCTCGTCTCGAATAACGAGCCCCATTGAAGTCAATGGGAGACCCGAGCATTTTTCAAAGGGACCATGGTTCGGGAATAAAATGTGTTATTTAATTGAAAAAGAATGTCTTCTGATAAGTTAGCAGATATATGCAAACATCTGCAATCTATTCTTCACTGTTCCGCGCGTATATTATCTCCCGACAAGTTAGCAGATGTGAAGAACAGTGAAGAATAGAATAAAAACAGTGAACACAGGATCATTTAAGTGAAAAACACAGTGAAGAATAGATTGCAGATGTTCGGCACATCTGCTTACTTGTCGGGAGATACGCAGTCCCGGGATCCGCTCCTCTTCTTCCACTGAAGTCTCCCCGATGTCTCCCTGGTGCCCGATGTCTCCCTGCTGCGCGCGATGTCTCCCTGCTGCGCGCGATGTCTTCCTCCTGCGCCCGATGTCTTCCTCCTGCGCCCGATGTCTCCCTGCTGCGCCCGATGTGTCTCTGCTGCGCCCGATGTGTCTCTACTGCGCCCGATGTGTCTCTGCTGCGCCCGAAGTCTCCCTGCTGCGCCTGATGTCTCCCTGGTGCGCGATGTCTCCCTGCTGCCGTTCCGCGTGTATCTTCCGACAAGTAAGCAGATGTGCAGAACATCTGTAATCTATTCTTCACTGTGTTCTTCACTGTGTTTTTCACTTAAATGATCCTGTGTTCACTGTGTTCACTGTTTTTATTCTATTCTTCATTGTTCTTCACTGTGTTTGTTTAATTAAATGCTCGATCTCGAGCAGGGGAAATACTCGTCCGAGCAACGAGCCGTTTCGAGTGCCTTAATACTCGAACGAGCATCAAGCTCGGACGAGTATACTCGCTCATCTCTAGTAGTGACTTAAGAGGGGGTTGAGGGAATCTGTAGGGGGTTGAGCAATGGTGTACAGGTAGTTGTAGGTCCCTCAAAGTGCAATGAGTTCTAGCACCTGCTAATCTTTATTGATTGATAATGCCTTCTCTGGATGGGCCTAGGCATGTACTATTGCAGATCTAGTTCTTTAATTTGGATAGTCCATTCTTTTAACCAGATTTCCTATAATGTACAGTAGTGCATCATGACAAGATGTGCTGCAATTTACAGAATACAAAATGCCACCTACAGTGGAATAACTACTTGATTTCCCTCTTATAAAGGGTTCACGATGTTCCCCTCTGCCCCCAATAAAAAATTTGCTCCATTATGTTTTACTACAACCTGAAATTGTTGCTTTGAAGGATTGTATCATTCTGAACATCTGTTCCATGTAAGCTCCGCAGCCATATCTTCCGTCTTCGCTTCAACCTGATAAGTAAATCTTCTGATTAAAGATAAAAAGTAAACAATCCTGTAAAATTACAATCAGCACCATTAATGATATCCAAATATCTCATCACGTTCTCGAAAAACATTGCATGTGTTGGGTATTATAATACAGACATTTCTATCTATACTTAAGTGTTTGCCGTATTCCTTATCTGTGGAATTTTCCATTTAGAGTAATGTTCCTTAACAATTTTTTTTCTGAAAAAAAATATTGGGAAGAGCCCTCTTGTGCTGGCTCCACAGGTCATGAACCTGATTTTTCAGAACATCCCATAAATGTTCAATTTAATTGAGATCTGGGGAATTTGGAGGCCAAATCAAGCCCTGAATTCTTTGACGTCTTTAACTATTCGTGAAAAAATTTTTTTTTGCAGTGATGGGAGCTAATATCCTATTAAAAGAGACCAGTGCCACTAGGGATTGGCTGTGTTATGAGGAAGTATACCTTGTCTGCATCAATGGGTAGGCAAGAAAAAGTGACACCATTACAATGGAGCTGGACCATGTGACTGCCCTGCAGGGGATCGGCAAAGGAGAGAAACATGTGACCTCTACATGTCACCTCTTTATGTCCCAGGTGGAATGATGACATCATTGAGCCATCGGCATCTCTCTGCAGAATCACATGCAGCTGAGGAGAAAGTCATGGGATAGCTGGCATGGATGTAAATTTGATCTGTATACCATCGGAGCTAACAACTATACCATAGACCAGTGGTGGCAAACCTATGGCACGAGTGCCAGAGGTGGCACTCAGAGCCCTTTCTGTGGGCACTCAGGCCTTCATCCCAGTACAGAATTTGATAGACGTGACTCAAGACTTTCTCCTGCGGTCCAAGACAGCCATGGACATGCTATCTTCAGTGCTATTTTAAAGCGACACCTCCTTGGCTGCCAGGACTACACGAGAAGCGAGAAGGTGTGGACAGGGAACCCTAGATGGAAGCTATAATCCAAATTTCTCATTTTTCTTTCTATTGTATTGTTGTCTTCAGCACACCAATATGATTGAAACTTGTGATACAGCTGGGATCAATAAGTTACTGCTTAAATTGTCATGTTGGCACTTTGCAACATAAAAGTAGGTTTTATGTCTCTAAAAGGTTCGCCATCACTGCCATAGACCCTGCACAACCAAAAAAGGTAAAGCATGTTTCCACACCCAATATGTAAATTCATATACTCTAAAGAAGCAAGAAGTGTGCCATAGGATAGTGGTCAACAATGTGCAATAAATCTTTATTTAAGCAAGAAATTTCCCTCCGACAGGGATATGGTAAACATGATAAAAGCAATAATAAAATGTACAGAGTACATGTAATGGACAAATGGTTGGTCCAACCATGTAAGGTTGGCCAACAACACACCGCCTCCAACAAAAGATGGGTACTATCTGAACAACCCTTGGTAATAAGTACATAAAATAAGTCGCATAAGAAGATACCCACGCGATCCAGTACTTACATGTGCAGCATGAATAAATATGTAAAGAGCATTCAGCCAAAGCTATAAAGACACATCACTAAGGTACCAAAGTGCTCTCATATGAATATACCATTGGAGCTGTATATAAGTTGATGAGGGGGCCCAGTAAATGTATTCAATATGTGAGTGATATATTTCTTTTTGTAGGTGGTGGAGCCCAAACCTGATTTTGCGAGGAGGCCCTATCATTTCTATGTACAATTGTGGTAAAACGTGTCAAAGTGACGACTACATGAATACCAAGGTTTCCCAGAAGAATGCAGCTGTAACATCTGTGCAGATGAGGATGCGCTGATGAATGCTATTTGGTTACATTCTATCCTTACTAGACTTAAAGCGAACCTGTCACCAGAAATGTCACTTTTAGTTGGTTCCAATGGCCTATGTTATGCTATTTTTAAAAATATTCAACATTGTGAATAATTGCAGTACTTAATAATAGTTTATTTCACATTACCTGACTCCCTGCCAGCAGCTTGTGGTGAGTCCCCAGGGCAGACTGTGTGTGCCTGTGATAGTCTCTTTTCCTTCACACTCATCCAACTCCCTCCCCTCTTCCTGTCATGTGCATGCAGCAGGCAGAGGAGGGAGGGGAGTAGTGTGGAGAAATAAATAATACATGAGCACATCGGTCTAATGTAATGTAAAATAAACTATTATAAAGTACTGAAATGATTCAGTACTGACAAAGGCATAACATAGGCTATTGGAACCTGTCACCAGCTAAAAATGACATTACTGGTGACAGGTTCCATCACACGAGTCTGTATCCTGTAAATTGTGCTCTTGGTAGCAAACAATTAAGTTAGCTGAGACAGACACAATCTTCCTCCTCTCGCACTTTTCCCCTGCTTGTCTGCCAAGAAATTGGCTTTTACATAACATAAAAGAACTTGTGAGTCATCCACACAGAACCCTCTGTGGTCCATTTCTGGTGCCTTGTATCTTAGCTAACATTAATGTTTTTAGTAGTTTGTACTGTAGGTTAGCCTTTGTTCCTGATAAGCATCAATACCATGGACTGGTTTTGGTAAGAGCTGACCAAATTTTTCCGGGAACCGCCAAGATGTTTAGCCATTTTGAAGACATGAATATGTAGCCCACGTTAAGGGGCTTTCAATAAATCTATACATCTAATATACAGATGCTTTTATCCCTAGAGAATGTTACCTGCATCACGTCTCTATTAAAGGAATGCAACCTAGATTGGGAAACATCTGGAATGGTCTTAGGTTGCTATACAGAATATTGTAGAATCCTGGAAGAATCTGTATGACATTGTCTTGATTATGGTGATATCTAATATATAAACCTCACTGTATGTGTGTGTGTGGGGTGTCCTCTAAAGGAATCTGCACTGGCGTTTACAATCACAACATTTTGTACAGCTGCCCCCTTTTACTCCAGGAGCATAGATTATGTTTTTAGTGGAAATGTTATGCTTAGTAACCTACCCATCATTATAGTACCTCTGATACCCCCATCACATTCAGAGCGGAAGTATTTTCATTGCCATTATATCATCTCTGGTATACCAGTCACATACAGAGCTGCAATCATCAATTTACCATTATATAATTTCAGATGACTGCAGCTTTTGAATGCAACTGGAGTATCAATCTGTCATTGTATCATCTCTGATACTCCAGTCACATCCAGAGATGCAGTCTCATATCAGTAAGGATGTTTTTAATTCTCTCCCACAATCCCTTGCTCTAAGTGATGAGAAGAAGACATTGACTATTCCAAGCTTGGTCATTTAATTCCAGAACTACAGTACAGGGGCATAGCATAGGGAGAGGGGGAGCTATCAGCACCAGTGCAGGCGGATATTCACAGTAACTCCCCTGTGCCTACATCGGGTGGGTTATTCCTGGAATATCTCTGGGGCAGGGCTGACGTGTTGACACATGGTACCATCGCATGGCCACCTTCTAATCACCCAAATCACTATAGCACTACCGCCAGGAGAAAGGTAGTGTGAACACAAACAGATACAAAAGCAAAACAGATTTCTCCCTTTGGTTTGTGCAAAAAATTTTTTTTGACCCATTCTACTTTGTTACAGCTACAGGCAGGTATTTACTATCCCAGGTAACGTCTCATCTAGCCACATACTGTATAAATCGAATATTGACTCTCTACACAAGCCTAAAGGAAATGTTGATGTATCACCAATTGTTTTAGGTGTAAAGATTCTGTCTCCTTTTTGGAACATCGAGGATCAAGTTGTTTTTGGCCAATTCTATCCAATGTCAAGATTCAGATTATTAGGATAAAACTTGATATATGGTAAAAATAAAGATGATTGTAGAAATCTTCTAAGTAAAATAAAATTTTCAGTTTGTTAAAATACAATTTTTAGCTACAAACATGACTTACTACAATGCCCGGAGGGCAACCAACCTGTGAAGTGGCTCAACAAGTTACTGTCTGTACTATATTTTAAGGTGTTGCGTTCTTCTTTGATCACACGTATGTGATGTGAGGAAACATCTGTGTCATAATTCACTTATAAACTATGTGGGAAATTGGCTTTTATAAATTACATTCCCATGTGAGCAGTGAGTGAGTGTACGGATTACGTGTTCTCTCAAAAAGCTACTACCTGTGCATCCCATGGAGCTAAGTGAGTGTATACAGTGAGTAATGTACTAAAAACATACTATTGTCAAATGTAGTTGAATGCAAATTCTGTTTCCTCCAAAAGGAAGTAAAGTCATCTTTCAGATTTTTTCCTTGTGGAAGCAGAACTACCTCCATTTTTCACCAGAATTATTGGATCTCCTGAATAAAAAAAAACATTTCGCCACAGAGAAATATTTTGGAAACTCCTATTACATACGCCCATTCCAAACAACCCTGTATTTAGGATCTAAACTTGAATGTTTACAGTTTTATGGGTTTAACGTATTTCTTCGATCCTTAGAAAAAACCATGTTGGGCCCCATTCAAATTATGCTTTTCTCTTATGAAAGAGAATAACAAATCCCAATTTACATCAGTTTCCGAAGAATCGTATTTAAAAAATCTGGAGGGATATGGATATTAGTCACAATATAATGGTTCATAAACCATAAACCATTGTGTCTTATATCCATCTCATGACTCTGATCTGTCTCATCTCTCTTTTTCTATGTGTCAGATACTAGTAGAATGTTCAGAAGCTAAATAAAAGTGTAGATAAACCCTGGACCCTGATAATCTAAGCACATTGTCAACACACAGCATCTCACAGCACAGAGGAATCATGAAGTGTCTGCTTAAAGAGTCCCCGCCCACACTCTGGAATCTTACACTGACCACAACTGAGTAATAGGAGCTAAAACAGCAATAAAACTGAGTAAAATCAGGGGTTTTAAAATGATCTTTATTGTGTAAACATTTCTAGAAGATTAAAATTTGAGAATTTTCTTTCATGGGCAAAACCCCTTTAATAGTTCTGAAGTATTCTACCCAGCAGCTTGTGAAAGTTAAATCTATTCAGCAAAATTTGGTAAATTGACATTTTCCCATTACCCTTTGACTTGTTGGGTATACAGGAGACACATCATCTGCTATAACAAGTTGAAAGTGTGTTGTACTATTCTATGATAGGTCATGTCTGCATGACAAATGGCCATATATTCTTGGGGCCTAGAATATAGGGCAAGTTAGTCAGAATCCCTAAGAAAATTTGGGTCCAATACCCCATAAATATGTACCCTGATTATGCTTTTTCTCTGTTAAATAAAAAGGGGACAAACAGAAACTGCTCCTTCTATCCAAAGAGGATAAATTTAGCTAATATGGAAAATGTTATGAAGTCCCCATACATTATTTTCAAATATGTGTAATATTAGACTTTGTAAACAGTTCATTTTGGATAACACATTAAAGGAAACCTACCATTTAGAATGGTAGGGGTAAGCTGTAAGTACCGAGCACCAGCTCAGGGTGAGCTGGTGCCGGTACTTACTTTCGTTAGTGTTATAAACCGCGGTACCGCGGTTTTAACACTTTTTAAACTCTAGACCAGAACAGGCTTCAGCGCTGCGCGCCTACATAGGAAATAGTGGAGATGTTGCGCACACACGGTCGCGCGCAGCGCCGAAGCCTCTCCTGCTCTAAAGTTTAAAAAGTGTTAAAACCGCGATACCGCGGTTTATAACACTAACGAAAGTAAGTACCGGCACCAGCTCACCCTGAGCTGGTGCTCGGTACTTACAGCTTACCCCTGCCATTCTAACTGGTAGGTTTCCTTTAATGGTGAGATATCCTTAGCTTTGGTTAAAAGGATTCTTCAATAGATTGACCCATTTTTGCAAAAATTTAAATTATAAAATGTTAGAAATCTCCACATCCAAAAAAGTGTTATGTATTGAATAAATTATCTTAGATGTCGAACAAAAGAGTAACATTTGTAAATTTATTAAATCAGAACACAATTTTATAAATTTGGTGTCCCAAAGAGTGAGGGGAGTGTCATTGTGTAGTGTTGCGTGGGCCAGAACCAAAAGTTTGTTAGAAGATCGGGCTTGGGTTTGCCTCAACCTTCCCCTGCCGTTTATAATGGGTTCTAACTCTAAACCGCTAAGGCCCCACCCAGGCACCAACATGGCCATTTGGATAGGATTGTCATTCCCCGAAATGTCATGTTAGTGCGCGAACAGCCGCAGTAATTTAAAAGTTGCTGGCGACTTTTCTAGTGTCATTTCAACAATAAACATTGGCCAATGAGTGGGCATTACTGTTGGGGTTTTTGGATTTTACCGGGTCCGCTCATCACTAATCATGTGTAAACAGAGGGGTTTTTTGTCAATTACACCACAATAGGAATTTTTTTTCCCAGCTTCTCAGTACTTGGCACGTTTTAACAAATATTACTGGTAAGTACAATTTTTACTGCAAAAAAACAAGCTCCCATACAGGTCTGTAGATGGAAAAATGGAAAAGAGTGATGGCTCTTGGAGAGCTGTGATGGGAAATGGTTTAAAGGTTTAAAGTTTAAGAATTAATGGCCCATTCTCAGGAAATTTCACCAATATAAGGGCTCATTCACACGGCCATTATGGGAACAGTCATCTGGTCACATAATTTGTGGCAGATCACGGACCCCATAGAATTCTATGGGTCTTGGTCACGGCACAGTGAGCACACGGTATATCACCGGATTGTGACCGACACTGGCCGCTCATCTTCCTATGGAGGGTGGAAGGGTGAAGAGTGCCCCCTTTCCCTTACCGGCACTACGTTCACCAGGGATTCAGTCCTGGCGAGCACACGGCCGTCTGAATGAATCCTTAGATTAGAAGGGAACGAAACTTCTAAATGTGATTGCACACATTATTATTGTACCTATTTTGCTTAAAAAAATGTTTTGCCGAATTTCACTGTGATTTCTGTGGTGATTTTAATGGTATAAATCCTGAGACTGGTTTTCTAAGACATAGATATTGATGAAGGAACCATAGGAAGTGCTGTGGTCTCTTTATCTCATTGCCTAATAGTTGTAATGGTTAGGCTTGTTTTTCCAGCAACTGTGACATGTGACTGATGGATGAGAAGTCCACGGCCTGAGAAGTAGAAGGGACTGTCACTTCGCGGAGCTACTTGCTGGGGGTGCCTTACTCTAACATAATCTTAAATCGATCACTAATGCTAAGGATTTGAATTGTATCTGGACAAAAAGTGCAGCTAAAAAGCAACATTAAAAATGCAGCAAAAACACCCTACCCTCCAAAAAATAAACAGCTGGGTTCCTTCACCAAAAATATTTTTTTTAAATCTATACTGAGTACATTTTGTAATTCTTGGTCAGAATAGAAGGATTTCACTATATTGGAGGCCTCAGGCGGCCGATACAATTGAAAGATGTGAAGAACAGTTAGCAATAAGTTACTGCTTAAACCCCTTCCCGATAAGCGCCGTAATCCCCCCCACATCCAATTTTTGTAAATGTATGAAAACATTATAAAACCTAAAGAAATGTTTTATCCCCGTGATCGCACTGACCCAAAGAATAAAGTAGACATGTCATTTGGGGTGCACAGTGAAAGCCGTAAAATCCAAGCCCACAAGAAAATAGCGCAAATGTGGCTTTTTTCACTGCATTTGGAATTTGTTTTCCTGCTTCCCAGTACATGGCATATAATATTAAATACTATCACTATAGATTGTAATTTGTTAAGCAGAAAACAAGCCCTCAAAGAGCTCTTTAAGTGTAAAAATAAAAAAGTTGTAGATTTTTGAAGGTGGGGAGTGAAAAAATGCAAATGAAAAAAACAAAAAAGGGCAAGGTCGTGTTGGCACTTCACAGTGAATAAGTGGATTTTGGTTGTCGTTTGGGCACTCTGTCTCTAAAAGGTTCGCCATCACTGTACTAGACTGTAATGCAAATATTCAATGTTTGCATAAATCTAGGAGCCACTAAAAAACGCTGCGCTATCCGTATCCTAATTTGCTTAGGCATCTCAGTTACATTTGCACCTGCTCAAAGATTCTACTTTGTGAAAACTTAATATTTCTCGACTGTGAACGTTGTTAAATATTCTCATGAGCTCTTACTTTATCTACCCAAGACAAAAATATATTTTTCACTCGGAGGGGGGCATTTATCAGGGCCTGTACACCAGGGGTTTTTTCCTTAAAAGCCCTGAAATAATTGCAATTCCTAGCGAACCACCAGGCGATTCATTCGCCTTTGCACCACCTCGGCACCAAGAGGGCATGTAGGCGTGTGAAGGGTGGGCATACCCGGGGTGTAATTGACCGGCTAGGGACAGTCCTAGCTATAACCAGCAACCATTCAGATATCAAGTTATTTCACAATTCCACTCCAGGGACTTGCCCCAGAAGAAGCTAACCAGTGAAACCCTGGGTCGGGCGATGACTTGGCGTCCTCGTGGATTTGTTTATGCGCATTTTTATCTGGCTGTATGTGAGTAGATTTTAAAAATAAAACTATTGGATTTTGGAACTATCTACGCTATGTCTGCATCTTCTTTTCTCTGTATAGCGGAGCATGCTACCACGAGATTCTGAGGATTAAAAAGACACCTGAGCGGTTCCGTGTCTGTATGGTGCCTTATCTTCCTGATTTTATTGAAGGATGAAGGATGTACATATAATACAAATCTGGAAGGAAACTTAGGGACTAGAAGACTATATAGAGCTCCAGTCACACTACATAATATTCTTTCACTCCAGGGACTGTCTGGATGACAGCGCATCCGGCAGCTGAAGGTATCAGAAGGCTTCAGCGGCGCGGCAGAGAGAGGGCATTTCATAACATGCTGGTGCATGATGCGCTTCTGTATGATGAATGCTTCCTAGATGATATTTAGAAATATTGAAATTGTTGGTTTTGGCAAAAGTGAAGAGAAGAAGAGCAGCCATTTTTTTTAACATTTGAATGTACTTTTTTGGTACTAATAATTAATGGACATTTTTTAGCATATTCTAGAAATACAAAACGATAGGTTATAAACTAAGATAACAGTTCACATCAAACCTAGTTTTACCTAAGGTATACAGTGAGAAGACCTTATACCACTTACCATTAACATTCTTACAGTCTTTTGGAGCTGCCAACCTACCTAGAAGATCTATGGATGCGACCCATAGTATCTGGACCAAAACCTTAGCAGCAGATACTTCATGTCATCATTTTTTGGTGGAGCCACCATGTATTGAATTTGCTTTTCAAGAATATAACATAGATGTCTGATGGACTAAAAGTGCAGAGATAAAGTTAAAGATATGTAAAAAAATATATAAACTTTTTTGCGCTAATGAGTATTGGCCTTTTTTATTATAATGTATAGGAAATTTAGTCTGATAACATTTTTAAATCTCAAATTAAGATTGACAACAATCCCACTCCGAAAGATGATCTTATAGAAAATGATGACTTGACGCCATTTTAATGGTGCGCGAAGTATTTTTTTGTGTTGCATAGAGTTAATTTTCAATTGGGAAATGAAGACCTTTTTTTCCAGTAATGAAAAGGGAGTTTTTTTTTTCAAATGTAGCTGCTCAGAGCAGGTTAGTTTTTGCAGGGTTTTTTTTGCAACCTTTAAGGCATAAAATAAAGATAGATGCAGTGAAATAATGTGCAGCACACCCCAAACACTATGGGCACATTTATCACTTTTGTGCGCCTAAGTGTAGTGTTGCGCCTAAATTCTGGCCGCACTGTTTCCCAGAATTATCACAAGCTACAACCATCTGTGATAAGTATATTTTCTGCTCTTATTAATCACTTTACTTTAACCCCTTAAAGGGAACCTACCACCACGAATCTACCTATAAAGGTAGATCGGGTGGTAGTGGATGTATGGGACGTGAGGATAGCCCTTTTTAGAGCTAACCTCCGTCCCCGCTAGGGAGCATAAACTTATTGCCCTAATATGTTAATTTAATTAAGCGGCTACCGGGGCGTGGAGTCGCGGACACGAGGCTACCCGGTGCGGCTACTCCACGCCCCAGTAGCTGCTTTCCCCCGCTCCCCCCCACCCTGTGATCGGCGCGTCTGGAGTGCGCGCCCCGTCGAGAAGCGGAGTTCTGCGCATGCGCAGTAACTCCGGCCTCGTTCCGAGATCGCGCATCTTGGCCGGAGTTCACTGCGCATGCGCAGAAACTCGGCTTCTCGGACGGGGCGCGCAGCTGCCAGGAGCTGGCGCCGAGATCACAGGGAGGCGGGAGGGGGGGAAGCAGCTATGGGGCGTGGATAGGCCGCGCCGGGTAGCCTCGTTCCGGCTACTCCACGCCCCGGTAGCCGTAATTAAATTAACATATTAGGGCAATAAAGTTTATGCTACGCTAGCGGGGGCGTGAGGATTAGCTCTAAAAAGGGCTATCCTCACGTCCATACATCACCCACCACCCCCGATCTACCTTTATAGGTAGATTCGTGGTGGTAGGTTCCCTTTAAGACGCTCATTTCTCGCTCTCCAGCTTCAAAAATCCATAACTTTTTCATTTTTACGTGTACAGACCTGTGTGAGGGCTTATTTTGTGCGCAACAAATTTTACTTTTCTGTAATGTTATTTATTTTAACGTTGCCGGTATGCGAAGCTGAAAAAAAATTCCAATTGTGGAAGAATTTAAAAAAAACTTTCTTGTGGTTCAGTTTTTAGACTTGACTGTGCGCTCCAAATAACACCTCAGCTTTATTCTTTGGTTCGGTGCGATCGCGGTTGATACTAAATTTATATAGGTTTCATTGCGTTTAATACATTTTCAAAAATGAAACAGATGTGTACAAAAAAGAAAATTTTTTGCCATTTCTGACGCAAATAACTTTTTAATACTTTGGGGTACGGAGATGTGTGAGGTGTCAATTTTTGCGAAATGAGACGATGTTTTCATTGCTACCATTCTGAGGTCTGTGCAACATTTTGATCATTTTTATTCCATGTTTTATGTGATGTAAAAAGGTGTAAAAGTTGCATTTCGGACATTTGGGCGCCATTTCCTCGCTATATTGTAGTAGATCGGGCATTTTGGGACCCGGCGATCCTAATATGTCTGTGATTTTACTGTTTATTATGTTTACATCAGTTCTAGGGAAGGGGTGATTAAATTTTTAATATTTTATAATTTTTTTTTTTTTAAACTTTTTTTTCTTTTTTTTCACTATTTCTTAGACCATCTAGGGTACATAACCCTAGATGGTCAGATCGCTCTACCATATACTGCATACTTCTGTTTGCAATATATGGCATTTTTGTAGCTCATTCATTACAATGAGCCAACTGGCTCATTGTACGAATCTGTAGATGCACGATAGCCTCGGGTCAAAGAGACCCGAGGCTACATGGCAATCGATCGCCGCCCCGATCGCGTTTGGGGGATCGACGATTGTAATAAGATGGCGGCGCCCACACGACTTTGCCGGCGGCAATGAAAGGGTAATAGCGGCGATCGGTGCAAGCACAACCCCCCACCCTTGTATGAAAAGGACCAGCCCGTGAGCCTCTTCATACACTCCCTATACCTCTGCGCTGTAGAGTACGGCACAGAGCGTTAAGGGATTAACCACAGTTTCTGCACAATTTTGGCGCAGTTAAGGCGTAATGTTAGATTCGGTCAACATTGATCCTGCTACAGCTTCTCTCTGCTTCTCCCACAGCCCAGAATGAAGATAAACACTACAGCAGCACCCAGGTGTGTGACACCAGCACCCCCCGTGACCCCTCAGCAGGGGCTTCTCCTGGAGGTGATCCCCCAGTGCTGGTCTCCTGCTGCACCCCTGTAATTCTGCACAGTATCCCCCTCAGACACACTGGTGATACTGTGCAGAATTAAATGGGGGACACTTGTCTGTTGTATCTGAACATTCTGCAAACTTCTCAGCTCTTGATATACTGGGAGGCTGTAACCAATGCATTTCCCACCCTCGGCTTATACTCGAGTCAATAGGTTTTCCCAGTTTTTTGTGTTGAAATTAGGGGTCTCGGCTTATACTTGGGTCGGCTTATACTCGAGTATATACGGTACTTTTTTGGTACTAATAATTAATGGACATTTTTTAGCATATTCTAGAAATACAAAACGATAGGTTATAAACTAAGATAACAGTTCACATCAAACCTAGTTTTACCTAAGGTATACAGTGAGAAGACCTTATACCACTTACCTTATACCACTTACCATTAACATTCTTACAGTCTTTTGGAGCTGCCAACCTACCTAGAAGATCTATGGATGCGACCCATAGTATCTGGACCAAAACCTTAGCAGCAGATACTTCATGTCATCATTTTTTGGTGGAGCCACCATGTATTGAATTTGCTTTTCGAGAATATAACATAGATATTGGATGGACTAAAAGTGCAGAGATAAAAGTTAAAGATATGTAAAAAAAATATTAACTTTCTTGCTCTATTGAGTATTGGCCTTTTTTTTTATTATAGTGTATAGGAAATTTAGTCTGATAACATTTTTAAATCTTCAAATTAAGATTGACTACAATCCCACTCCGAAAGATGATCTTATAGAAAATGATGACTTGACGCCATTTTAATGGTGCTCTGAAGTATTTTTTTGTGTTGCATAGAGTTAATTTTCAATTGGGAAATGAAGACCTTTTTTTCCAGTAATGATAAGGGAGATTTTTTTTCAAGTGTAGCTGCTCAGAGCAGGTTAGTTTTTGCAGGTTTTTTTTGCAACCTTTAAGGCATAAAATAAAGATAGATGCAGTGAAATAATGTGCAGCACACCCAAACACTATGGGCCACATTTATCACTTTTCTGCGCCTAAGTGTAGTAGTTGCGCCTAAATTCTGGTGCACTGTTTTGCCAGAATTATCACAAGCTACAACCATCTGTGATAAGTATATTTTCTGCCTCTTATTAATCACTTTACTTTAACCCCTTAAAGACGCAGGGTTTTTCCGCTCATTTATCGCTCTCCAGCTTCAAAAATCCATAACTTTTTCATTTTTATGTGTACAGACCTGTGTGAGGGCTTATTTTGTGCGTAACAAATTTTACTTTTCTGTAATGTTATTTATTTTAACGTGCCGTGTACTGCGAAGCTGAAAAAAAATTCCAATTGTGGAAGAATTTAAAAAAAACTTTCTTGTGGGCTCAGTTTTTACGACTTTGACTGTGCGCTCCAAATAACACCTCAGCTTTATTCTTTGGTTCGGTGCAATCGCGGTGATACCATATTTATATAGGTTTCATTGCGTTTTAATACATTTTCAAAAATTAAACGAATGTGTACAAAAAAGAAAAAATTTTTTGCCATTTCTGACGCAGAAACGGATAATGCAGTAGGGGAGGGTTATTTAGAGGGGGATAGAGGTAAAGGGAACCTACCACCACGAATCTACCTATAAAGGTAGATCGGGTGGTAGGTGGATGTATGGGACGTGAGGATAGCCCTTTTTAGAGCTAATCCTCACGTCCCCGCTAGCGTAGCATAAACTTTATTGCCCTAATATGTTAATTTAATTAAGCGGCTACCGGGGCGTGGAGTAGCCGGACACGAGGCTACACGGTGCGGCTACTCCACGCCCCAGTAGCTGCTTTCCCCCGCCTACCCTGTGATCTTCGGCGCGCAGCTCCTGGCAGCTGCGCGCCCTCGTCCGAGAGGCCGGAGTTACTGCGCATGCGCAGAACTCCGGCTTCTCGGACGA